>VZSF01008379.1:918362-1258434 GCA_013398295.1 Chionis minor
AACATTCTTCTTTTTTTTTTTTATTTTTTTTTTTTTTTTTTTTTTTTTTTTTTTTTACAAAATGCGCACATTTAGTTTACACAAAGACACTACAGCAGATTTCAGGTGTACATGTATTGTACTACTCTTATCCTACACTGGTGATAGCAGAGCAGCCTTCAACATGCCTCTAACAACCCATCTCTACACCAGAATAGATACCTGATTGATTTTTGCAAAAGAACGCTTGCAACATCCTTTCTACTTCATAATCCCCTTTCTGCAGCAATGTCACAAGGTTGGCCTATCTCTGATAGCATTTCATCTGTTTTGAAGTATTGGCAGAAACTCTGTGGACAAAGTATATCTTAAAAATTACATGGATGGGGGGAGGGGCAGGGTTGTATTTTAGGTACATACTTTTTTAGAAAAATCATTCTAGGTTCAGAATTAAGGTAGCTCCAAGCTTAATGAAGAAATGACCCTAAAAATGTAATGCACTTATCACGTATAGATGCTATATAAAGATGTTACAAAAAGCTGAAACTGATGTTAGCCTGTCTAGCAGTTACTAGTAGTAGATGTTACTACACAGTGATATTCATTCTGAGCGCTGAAGTGGGATGGAAGTTTCAAAAGAAGTTCATGCCTTTTTCTTCATTAAAGGCAGAAAGACATGTGCTCATGAAAACAGTGTTAGGAGACAGTTAAGATTTCTTCATGAAAAATTAAAAGTCAGAATATCCTTAATTTTAACCAAAGAACTTTGCGGACACATCCAAAAAGAATTAGAAATATAGTATGTAGGACTCCTAGTATTTGTGTCGTTATAAATTAAATGCAGATTTACTAGGTAAGTGTGTTTGATAGATGCTTTCTTGTATTTTTCAGGGAGTAAATATACCTAGAAGCAATTTTTTTCTTTTTTTGTTCTGTAACAGTTCTTCTTCTCAAGTTATCTATTTTGCTAGGCTTGGGATTTTTTTTTTTTTTCGGAAGAGAAAAGCAAGTCGAAGGTGGAAGGCAACTGCAGCAAGATATGCATTGCACATTGATTATAGCACTTTAACTCAAAGTATTATTCAAAAAATGAGGTCTACACCATACAAATGTGAAAAGAAAATACATGGTAATACCTCTGTATAAATTAGAAGCTAAGATTTGAGAAATACACTCAAACACCTGGAGCTTAATCCAGTACAAATGAGTAGCAAAACTAAGAGTATTTATTTAATCTCTGTGTGATAGTATCTATTTTATCTAGGGGTTGGAATGATAATAAAGCTGCATAATGTCACGTCTTTCTTTGTTTGGGTTTGGAGTAAAAACCTGTCTTTTCAGAACATTCTTGTTAACTAAGTAGCCACTGTTGAAGTGCTAAGTTGTATAATTTAGACAGTTTTTTGGGGAAAAGTTTATAATAAAAAATTTATTTGCATAATACATGTCTCAGTGTAAAGCTGAGTAATTTTATTTATGATAAAGTGGGAAATCCATCTTTTAGATAATGTTGCAGAATAGCTTATATTTGTCCATTAGTTGTAGACCTAATGTCTTCATTAAATCACATTTTCAAAGAGCTGCATGGATCGCATTATATTCTCATCCTGTAAAAAAAAAACAAAAAACAACAGAGAAATAAAATCATACACCATTAGAAATGTAGTAGGAAAATATCTATAGTGAAATTGGGTAGAACTAACTGTATTTTAGTTAATGACAACGTTATTTTTCAGCTTGTTTGGAGAAATTGTTAGCAGAAAAAGGCTGTTAATAGATCCATGCTTAAACAGACTTTTGTATGTATTAATTAAACCAAACTCATTCTCTCAATAATGCAATAGCATGTTAAGAAAATTAAGTCTGCAGTATTTCAGAGGTTCTAAGTTTATATCCAGTCTGACAAAAGACATACAGACAATAAATATTCGAGAGAGAACTGTTGTATCTGAAGTGCGAATCTGAACATGAAATTGCTCCTCCTGTGTATCATACACAGGAGCCTTTTTGGCATTCTAGGGCATCCTACTGCATAGCTAGAGATGAACTCTAAAACAAAATTTTTAAGTGTGCATCTTTGTGTGAAACAAAGAAATCAGTCAATTCTGTAAATATCACTGCAACACAGCAACTCTTCAGCTCAGAATTTTTGTGTGTTTACAATGAAAGATGTTGACTGTTTTCCAGTGCTATTTCTGCTTTCTGATTGCTTTGCATTAGGTTGGTAACAAAACCTTCAACTTTTAAGTTCTGCACAATGCTTACTGTTGCATCGCTCTGTACTCCAGTTTTTATCAGTAAGTAATTCTCAGCAAAGCAATCGGGAAAAAATGGGGTTTTTTTGGTTAACATTTATCTTTCAGTGTGTAGAAGAAAGTTGACTTTTAGTAGCCTATATTTGGTGGCACTTCTGGATCAACAGTTGATTGCACAATTCACTCCATATACAATACAAGAGTATATTACGTGGTCATTTAGCATTTCCTGGTCTCCACTGTAATGATCCTCTTTTTCAATCAGAATGCACACCATTTAGTACTTTCTTGAGAGGTAATCTAGCCACCTTTAATTCTAGTGAATAAAAAGACTGAATTTGTTATAATATTTTAGGAAGTCTCGTGAAAGAGGCATAACCCCCCACTTCTTAGAAAGGTTATCTCATAGTATTCTCCACTACTGATAGATACGTAGGCCTTTTCTACATTAATGTTCCAATAACACATGTTCAGTATCAATTTCCAGTTAAATTATTCATTGTTCTGCCGAGTAGGTGATGTGCTTTGTGAAAATGACAAGTCTGAGTAATCTTCTTAATTTATGTTATGAAACGTGCACAGTGGGGTTTTCATCTTTGATTCAGTATGTCATTGCAAGTGATGTTGCTCTAAGAAGTGATCTGCACTAGCTTATGAAAGTAATGATATGTAGTTTCAAAAAATTACATTATGTAGATTAATGCTTAAAAAGTTTGTATAAGAAATTGACTCTATTAAATTACTGGAAATTAAAATAAACTAAGTTTTTCCCACTGTGTTTTTTTTGAAACATCAATATACCATTGCAGATCACTGACTAGTGTAACGGTAAATTCTGGTTTAAGAAGAATAATTTGTTATTTAATTATTTTAAAATGTTTCTGTATATACATTGGCACCTAAGCTTAGCAAATGTTGAAAGCAAACAACATGTTCTTAATTTAGAAAGTGTTTTGACAGTTCCTGCTAATTCTCTAATATCTTTATCATCACTAATGAAACTGGTAGTTTTCTAAAGTCAGCTCCGTATTTCTGAAGTTTGCTGTTTCTATACATACGACATCCAATGCCCCTCCTTTAAGTCAGTCGACTGGGAAGAGTCTAAGAGTCTTCACAAGAAAATACGGCCTTGTCATAATATTTGGAACACGGTGACTGTTAGTAACTTTTTTTTTTCCCCCATCTTAAAAAAAAAAAAAAACCAACAAACAACCCATATACTTGCATTAGATTTCTTTGGCAGGTGTAACTTCCTCAATTGCCTCTTTTTCAGTACATTTTTTTCTAAAGAGTTTTTCATAATTTGCTTAATGATTCCTAACTCAAGACATTAGGAGGTGTTAGTGCATAGGAAGCATAGTCCATAGGAGGTACAAAACATGCATGAAGGAGCTTTGCCAGATCTGACCTAACTTCAAGCCAACTTTGAGGTTTTTCCTACTGAAGTTTGGGACAGCTACTTTGTTATCAGGCTAGCCCAGACCCACCAGGACTGCGTACAGAGTGGCTTACTCATGCAGAAAATAGCTATCCTAAAAGCCTTTTTATCATTATCAAAGGAGCTTTCACCCTGACATTCAGTGACGCACCACTATCCTTAGCCTCTGTGCTTCGTGGTGCTGCTGTAGATACGAAGCAATGCTCGAGTCAGATCATTTTCCACCAGTACCAAGCAGGGAAAGGAGGCATGTGAGGAACTGGGTAGTGCCTGGCCTTGTGTTAGCCACAGCAAGACTTGTCTCTGGTATTTGGCAGTTTATACACAGCAGGACAGACAGCAGTCGCTTTCTGGGACTCAGTCCAGCATACGTAGGGCAGGATAGTCCGTTTCTCCTGTGGGAGCAGGGAGACTCCTGGATAGCAAGACTGGCATTCAAGCACATGGTTACATGGGGTAGGGAGGGCAGGGGAATCAGGTCTGACGCATTCCCTGTCCAAGGCAGAGGGAGGATGAGGGGAAGCACCTTTGCTGTCCTCACTTAATAATGGGCAAAGATAGGTCCTTACACCCCGTGACCAGAGAAGACTATGCGCAAAGCCCGAGTGCTCTGTAATTCCCTCTGTAACTGCTTAACGCTTTCTGAATGCACCGGCCGCTCTTTGCATTGGGACCGTGAAATAACTGAGTCTTGAACTCACCACATACCTCAGGCTGTACAGAGAGTGCTACTGCGCTGGCACTTGTGCCAAACCAGCACTCAGCACAAGGAGGCAATCTTAAAAAGGCGCACACATGCATAATGAGTGTTCTAAGAACACACCAGAGGCTCTTGACGCTACAAAAACCCCAAAATCTCAGGAACCTGAAGTGGAGCCTCTGTATTCAAATATGGTCTGCACTGTTCCTTCCTGCTCTTAAAGCAAGCACGCCACACTTTCCTTAATTATGACAAAACACCAGGAAAAGGGATGCGCAGTTCTCAGAGACTGGCAACTCTTGCCTGAGAGATCATTCAACAAAAAGGCTCCTGCAGCCTTTCTCTGGTAGAACAGGCTTCTAGTCCATTTTGTGATGCAGACTGGAGGGGATGTGAGCTTTAGAGTTTGGTCGAGGGTGTTTTGTTGTAGCATTTGTGTCTTAGCACTGTTTTACTCTAATCTCACAGCATGAGCTGGAACCTAGGGGCTGGCAAACATACCCTCTCGTTACCTTTAGCACATTTTCAGGTGCACCAGATGCTGGCTGCCATGTGGGCGTTCCCATTCCAAGGTCAGAGGTACAGTCATGTGTTATGCGAACTGGCAGGGAAGGTTTTGAGCAGACATGCTTTGAAACAAGCCTTAACGCCAAAGGAGGGTTTGTAGATGGGGAAGGCACCATAGCTGTCACAGACTAGGGGGCAGCAGGTGTGCTGTGCCCCTGTCCTGAATGTCCCAATCCCAGTAAACCAAAGGTAATAGTAGAACTAGCAGTGGTGTAGAGAGAGGGCCAAGGGTGATTAAAGGCGTGGACTGGTTTCCTTAGGAGGAAGAATTGAATACATGAGTACTTTAGGTCTTGGAAAAAAGAGGTACTGAATGAAGGGCAGTAACGATAACCGCTGTTTTTCCATAACACAAGAACATATAGAAAACATATAAATCATAGAATCATAGAATGTGAGGGGTTGGAAGGGACTTCTGGAGATCATCTGGTCCAACCCCCCTGCCAGAGCAGGTCCACCTACAGCAGGTTGCACAGGGTGGCGCCCAGTGGGCTTTGAATGTCTCCTGAGTCAGAGACTCTACCACTTCCCTGGGCAGCCTGTTCCAGTGCTCTGCCACCCTCAAAGGAAAGAAGTCCCTCCTCATGTTCAGATGGAACTTCCTATATTCGAGTTTGTACCCATTGCCTCTTGTCCTATCACTGGACACCCCTGAAAAAAGACTGGCCCCCTCCTCCTGGCACCCTCCCTTTAAGTATTGATAGGCATTGATGAGATCCCTCCCCCAGTCTTCTCCAGACTAAAAAGACCCAACTCCCTCACCCTTTCCTCATAAGAAAGATGCTCCAGCCCACTAATCGTTGCATGGCAGGTCTAAAACACACACAGATTTACTATGAAGGATCACAGGATTATTTAATTTCACTTTTGGCATTGTTGAATGTTCATTAAAGATGAGACTCCTCGCTCCTGGAGTGATGTGTCTCACTGTATGCTGAGGAAGGAAAGGAACCTGAGCCTTACCATTTTAGATCAGTCTTGTACAGCCTACAGCTATGTCTTAAAAGGAAGCAGCCACTACTGCACTTTGTGAAAAATGTAATCCTGAAAAGGCTGAAGCCATGTTAACCCCTAAATCAAGTTTCCTGAAGGACTTGGATTGAATCCTAACCCTAAATCTCACTTCTGAAACCAAATATTGATATAAACATGAATTACACACTTTGCAGCTCAGAGGTCTTAATAGAAGAACAGGTCTTAGTAGGTAGCGATACAAAAAATTAGGCAGTAAGATACATTTTGTATCGAAAAACATTGCCACCTTTGAAGTTAAAAGCAAGTGAAGGTGAGGTGTGAGGTAAGCGGCAAGATGAGAATGGTGTCTCTGTCACGTAGCAGTTTAGACAGCATCTCTCATACGTATTCTAAATACTCAAAAGAGCTAAATAAGAAATTTTCTATAAGAACTGAGAAACTGTGAATCACATTGGAAAAGGAGAGCAGGCAATTCGCTCCTGAAGGTACTAATTTTCTTTGTAAGTGAATCACTCAGCCCGTCGCCAAAATGGCTGTCATATCCCAATTAATCTTTCATTTTATTTCCCGAACTCTGCAGACCTCAGCCAGGAAATAAATCTCATCTCTGTTTCTGATGATCATGCAGCTTTAGCGGAGCAAAATGTCTTTCGTTTGTGTCAAACAAGACTGCCAAGCTAGAATCACAGCCACTGCAATAGAGCACTGCCAACAGATAAGGCACTACCCAGTAGCCATTGCTAAGGGTATACAGAACCGTCACAGTCTTTCTTTCATCCACCAAAAGTCAGTGGATTAAAATCAGAGAATCTCGTACTAGATACCTGTGCTCAGGAGAGCAATCCCAAAGAGTAACTACAAACGCATGTAAAAACTTTCCACCTCTAGAGCATCTTTGCTATTTCTTGTTCAGCTTTTCCTGTTCCAAATGGTTATTAATCTATCACGCACTAACTGCATTTATCTTGCTAGTCTTGTTCTCTCCTGTCCCTTGTCTACTACTCTCTTCTGGGTATAGGCGATTAAAAAGCAACACACAGAGACTATATTGCTGGTCTGTATCAGCTTCATTTCACTCAGAGTCAGCTTGGCAAGGCTGAAGTATCAGCAGAATGCTACTATTCTCTATATTTCTCACTGTAACAAATAGCATCAGTTTTATTTGCCACATCATTTTGCATAATGTAATCAAGCCTATATTATCACTAAGTCTAACATGACACTTTAAAGTACACAATAACCTCTTATCATGCCAAAGGCTTGTCATCATTATGTTGTACTATACCACATTTCTTTTTCTTGGGTTTTTTTTTTTCCACTGACAAATTAACAGCAGCTCCTTAAATTTCTGAAAATACAACTTACCTTTCCTCCTATCATCTCCTGGTCAGAGCAAGCCCATTGCAGAAGAGCAGAGGATTGAAAACAAACTGTGTGCCCCGCTGCAGTTGTTTTTTCTCATTCCTGACTCAAGAGGCAGTGAGCTGCTTTCAACTGCAGGGAATTAGCAGCCACCTGGGCAGCGTAAACACTTGCAACTGATAATGACAATCAGTTCTCACCCCCTTGCCTTCAGAAAACTTGCCCGCTGTTAACTCCTGCCATCCGACACTTTGCAAGCTCCTTGCACTCGCCCTTTTTATGGCCTCCAGCAGGTCCTGACTTACTGTTTGAGAAACACTCTCACAGATGATAAATTTTCAAGTAATGTTGTTATTATTATTATTGCTGTGACTATATGCCAATTGTACCAGGAATGTGTTCCCCAGCATGGGCAGAAGATAGAAATAAATATGTAGCTGAATGTGAAGAAACGTTTGCCATCAAGTAAAACCAAAACATTGTTAAAGAGAGAGGGGATGCGACACAGTTGTCTAATAAGCAGTGACAGCTTGTAGACAACATCTCTTCTACAGATTCAGGTGACAAATGTATTTACGTTGTTTAGCGGTGTTGTGTAATGGTGTGCATACATACTCTATCTTGGGAAAATACTGGCCATGGTATCAGGATTACCATCACTGTCACTCCGGAAATCTGTGTAGCGGTAGGATAGCATTAGCCAACAGATACAGGTTGAGTACTTATCATCGGATACCTACTTTCTGGCAGCTCTCGATGAATTCATCTATGGTGACTACTCCATCTTTGTTTTTGTCCATTTTCTGTTTGTAAAGAAGAAGAATGTATGTTTATCCTTCTGAGACGTTGTGTAAAACAAGTCCTTATTATTATTCATTTCAGTTATGTGTCAGCCTATGAACAACCAGGCCAAAATGCTGTATAGATGTAGTAAGTAATATATTAGAATAAACTTAAGGAATTTATTGTTGAAAAAGCAAGGTGTAATGAGTACATCTGAGAAACTTGGGATGGAACCACAGACAAGAAAAAGGATTAAAAAATTGGTCGGACACACAAAACTGTTACAACAATGAAAAACTTTCCATACTTGCTACGAGAGCAGTTTTTTTGGCTCCCTATGTTACCCAACCCACCTGGAAAAAAGTTTCCACATGTTGTCTAGGTGCATCCTCCTTGAGAACAGGATAGGTGCATTTTCCCATCATATTGTATATTGCTTTCATGATATCAAGCATTTCCTGAAGAGAAGAAAATATGTCTGTGTAATATGAGGTGCGTTGTAGACACTGCTTTGGCTTGGAACACATAAATGATTTTTAGGATTTACATTTTAGAATAAAATTTTGAGATTGTGCCTGTTATTTTATGACTGAACAGCTTCAAGAAGGAACTACTATGTTCCTAGAAATTCTAGCATGTTAGTTCAGCTTTCATAGATAAACTTGTTAAATAGATGCATATGTATGATTTTGATTTTAAATGATTTCGAATACGTGCAAATTCATGGATTGTGGGAAGAATCTGCTTAGGCACTGTGAATAAAACTAAATGGGAAAAGAAGTTCTGTAACAGCAACTGATGGTCAAAACACACCAACTTCTTACAATTGAGTTTTCCCTACAGAAAAACGAAACATTCATGCACACACCTGCACATATACAAAGACTCCTCCTGCTATACAAGAAGCTTTGAATTTTGTTAATAGAGTGCCTTGTGAGAACTATAAGAAAAATTGTATAACACTCATCTGCCAGTATGCTGAGAAATTATATACATCACCTTTTATAATAATAATCATGAAGTGTTTTCCTAAAAGTGTAAAATTATAAGTGTAAAACGATCCAGTTTTGAAAAAACAGTTATTTTTATGAAGGCACTCAGTCAGTCCCACTGTAATTTAAGTACGTGTTAAAATCCTTGCAGAGTGAAAAATGTAGGAAACTTTTTTAATAAATCCTGTTTCAAGTAAAAATTCGTAGATTTTTTTTGTGGTGCACTTAATTATTTTTTGTCCAAATATCCTACTGAACTACTTTATTCTAGTAACTGTATGTGCCAATACCTAGGCAGAAGTTGAAGCCAAACATTTCTGTACCTGTAGAATTCTGACCTTTTACAATTTTTGTGATGATTTTTCAATTTTTAGCTATACCTTTAAAATGAGTATATTACTTTATTGTTTAGCATGTCTAATTTCATATGTTATATGTTTATTTGTTAACACACCTGATTTGAGAATGAAGCCATTCTTCTTTGAAAGGAGGACTTACATATCTTAAGTCTTTAGTTTCAGTAGAAAGTAAAAAGTAGTAAAAAGTAGACATTACCTCTTTAGTGATATATCCATCCTTATTTATATCATACAAATTGAAAGCCCAGTTCAGTTTCTCCTGTACTGTCCCTCGGAGTAAAATTGAGAGACCCATAACAAAATCCTAAATAGACAAAAGGTCTTGGTCAGTTTGGAATTAAGCAGTTTTTGACAAATGCTCAGAAATCCAGAATAATGCATCCACCAGAAACACAGCAGTCTTGAAAAATGTTTTGTTTGTGTTTCTTTTGCATCACAGTAAGTGTTAAAGATTGCTGGTTATTTAAATAATTAAAAATCTAGGCACTGTATGCTACACTCATAATTAAGAAGTAAATGGAGTAATTTTCTATAAAATAAGCCTCACATAAGCAGTTGCTGTTGAACTTAATGCCAGGGAAAAGCAATCCTCATGATTTAATGGTCAAAAAAAATGCTTAATTAAGCACAAGAGACCAATTTTGGGAGAGCTATCTACTAAGGAACATTAAATTCTTGTTACATCTATATGTTGGTGGAAGTGGAATGTGTAGTTCTCAGACCTCTTAGATCAATTTGCAGTCAACATTTGAAAGTTCATGTATGCTATAGTACACCTCAATACTTAAATCTTTTATTGGAAATAGCATATTTATTATGTGACCATGTGCCACCTTTATAGTTTTGTGACTTGCCAGTGCTCTATTGCTGTAAAGCTATTCCACAGAAATAAATAAAAGACTTTTGAGGTTATTTATATATAGTATTTGGTTATAGATTTTTGTTTCAAAATTAAACAAAAATCTTTTGACAATGTAAACCTCGTTTACATTCAGTGAGCATCTTCCAGATTGGAAAAAATATCAACTGGGATGTGTCATCACCTGCCTTCTGTATTTCTTAGCACGTTAACTTTTTTTTAAACAGTGGCTTTTTTTCCCTGTCTCCTCCACCTTTTTCTATTTGATAAGCTTGTAAACCCATAAATCTGTGAAATCGTCACCATAATAGGTTAGGCAGGATATGGCAAGAGCTTATATTTAAATGTGCACTTCTCTGTCGTTGGCAAAGACATGCAGGGAATCTTAGAGTAACATTAAAGCAGGGACTATAAAAGCTGAAAAATTTCTTATTGGCACCGGCAAAGCTTATGCATTTCCTTAAAACAGGAGCAATGGAAAAGACTGCACTGAGGTTAAGCATAAAGGTCTGGTCTGTCACAGCCAAGTAAGTGTACCCGATACACTGACGCATACACAGATATCATGACTCATGGTAGTCACAGCCCTTTTGACAGCTTCAGTCTTTTTAACAATTCAGGTGGTATGCTCTGGGTTTTCTTAGTCTGTCATAAATTTCTTTCTTACTAGTATACGTGCCCTTTGGGGTAAATGGATACATGAATCTTGAAAGAGTTTTGCTCAACTTGCCTTGTCTACATCTCAATGACTAATTGAGGGTCACGGGGTTAAATCTCCAAACAGCTCTTTAACAATGTACTATTAAGTATTAAAATGTTCAAGAAATTCAGAACAGATTTGGTCACATTACAGCATTAGCAATTAACCTTTTTAATTCAGTACCATTTCTTCACATCTTTTCTGCAGCGTTTTATGTTCCTGATGTAGCCTTTCCTGAAGTCCTTTGCAAAGGTCTCCAATAATTTTATTTTCTTAAGTATTATATTTCAGGACTTTATTTTTGATTTGGCACCAGCAATATTTTTTCATTTTTTCTATCTAAACCATATCTATTTTGCTTTTCCTGATTATTTCTCTTTCTTCCTTTCTTTGATGCACTACCCATATGTTAGATGGCTTCCTGGCACCGTTTATATCCCCATTTGCAAGGTTGCCCTTCTATCATTGGTGTTAAAAGCCACACATCAAAAAAAAAAAAATTGCCTTTATGTTGTTTTGTATAGGACTGACTGTTCTTATAAAAACTGAGACAACTCAAAACCTTCCAGGTGTGTGCTCTGAACTTTGCAAGAGTGAGTCATCTCCTTCCATAGTGCATCGACATGTTTGGGAATCATACGTAGGTCAGGTGCATTGGCTTTGTCTGAGTGTTGTGCAGGAGTCCATCTCAGGAACAACAGAAAGGACTCGTCAGAAAAGAAAGTTGTAATGAGCTGAATAAGAACTGGTTAGGACAGGATGTTTTTTACATACGTTCGTACAATTGAAGAATACAGCAATAAAATCATAGAGAAATGAAAAATTAGCACCATTTAGCATGGAGCATGAACCCAAATCCTTATTACAGTATTAAAGTACCCAGACGTGTTTTCCTTTTTGATTAAGACATCTGATTTCTAGGGGAGAGGGATTCTACTTTTAGAGCAGATTTATTTTTGAAGGAATATTCACAGTCCTGCTTGGACATTTACATCTCCTAAGGATGCAAACACTGTCCACTGAGAGGGACAGTCCTGCAGCACCTAATGAGGAGAGGTGCATCTGATCTAGGGGCACAAAACGAGCCTAAAACTCCGGAGGAGATCTGGGCTCAGACCCAGCTCAAGGCCAGGTCTCTCTCCAGTCTGTGACAGTGAAGTTGGAGGCACAGAAGCCCGTGCTTTGGTGCTTGTCTTTACTCCTTCTTTTACTTCCTTTTCTCCCTTTTCTTCCTTTTCTTCCTTTACTCTTTCTAACCTGCTAGCTTCTTGATGAGTGTGTGAATACCTGTGAAGACCTCCGTTAAATGCCAAGCTCTCCTGTGCGTAACTTCAGTCCTGCAAACAAGGGAGATGTCTCACTGAAGGGCTGCAAAACGGAGCATCACTGAACCTGTCCCGGAGATTCTGCGTGCTCAGTGTCGCAGCCTGCTCACCTTTCAGTTCTGCACTACAGGTTGTGATCGGGGATTAACTCATGTTTGATTTTTTTCCAGCAGTGATCTATTATCTCTTAGCAAGGTTGTTGATGACTTTCCGATTGCTTTATCCCTCAGTAAATCTTTGGGGAGAGCTATTTCACTAATAAATTAATTAACATGCTTAATAGTGTACTGTCTCCAATCCATAGGAAAGCTTAATATTATTCCACCTGATCATGCATTCCTTTATGCCTTATTCAAGGCCAGAAGAAGTAGGTAGGCAGGCACCTAAAGCCATTTTTAGATTTAGCCCTTAGGTTCTGGAAAGGAATCAAGTGATGAATGTTAGTAACAGAAGTGGTGGAGCCCTGGCACACGTAAAACAAAGATCTCTGAGGAGGAGCTGCTGTTAAGAGAAATACATTTCTTTGTCGCTGTTTAACACCCGCTGGTATTAAAACGCTTATGAGGTCACCACTGTCCTGAAAAAAATTAGCTCATTTCCTACATGACATAAACAACACTTTCTGTGTTGAACAGAGAATCACACTTGGATACATTCATTAAGCTGCTACCCTCTTATTACTGCCTTGGAGACAATAAGTGTTTATCACTGTTATTAGTGAAATACCAAAGTTTTGTTTGATCTTAAGATTTGGACCCTCCTTTAGAAATGAGTTAACATGTTTGTTAATTTGTTAATTAATGCAAAATTCTCAGGTAACAATTGAGGAATAAAGCAACTAGAAAATTCTCAACAACTTTGCTAAGAATGATTAATCATTTTTTTGAGAAACAAACACGTTTGTTTTTGATTAAAAACGACAAAAATTTTTAAACATCTCCATTGCATTTGGGCATAGCTTTGTACTTTAAGGCACTGAGAATTAGTGGGATTACTGAGTGACTTTCATCAAGATCACATTTAGAATACCCTTAACCTGCATCTGCAACAAACTAAGGATAATGTTTTGAATATTTGCATGTGAGTGCAATGTGCTTTACCTTTGACTATATGTCTGAAGTTTAATTAGCCTCAAATTTCCTGATTGTGTAAACAGCCTTGAGGCCCACATCTTCATTTTGGTTCAGTTACAATATTCATGCCACAAGTGGAAACCTTGCTTTCACATCTGTCTCCCTCTGATGGAAAGAAGAACTTCAGTTCACTAACACACCAAAAGAGCCCTTCAATAGCAGGGTCACTGGGTTTTCTGAAACTCTGTTTGTCCCTCATGTTAAAGCACAACTAGTTGACATAACTAATGAAATAAATTAGTCTCAAAAATGATACAATCATGGGATAAGGAGAGATAGGTTCAAGCAGCTAGTTTCACGAGTTTGTTTTTATGCTGCGTAAAATGTTTCAGTCGGAGAGCCTGAGTCTTGTCAGAGAGTATACAGATTTAGGGATGGCAAAACTCTAAGGACTTAGCAGTGTCACCAAGCAATCTCATCCAATGAAGGTGAGTGCTTAAGTTGTGCTACAGTCTAACACTTATTGTTGATGGTTGAAAATTTGAGGCAAAAGGAATAAAAAGCTAGAACAAATTCTCTCTTTCTTCTTTCCCACAACTCCAGCTACCACTGCTTCATTAGAAAAAGGAGAGTGCAAGACAAAAAATATCATTCTGACCTACATTCTTTCAGTACCATTTCAGATTTTTCTGTCCTTTTTACATAGAAGAGAGCTGGAGTGTTTTCATCATAGGTCATTACATTAAATATGATTTACTTCTACGCTTTTATATAGAAAGTAAATTGGGACGAATGATTATTTATTCTCCAAATGTTTAAATCACCTCCTTTTTCTCCATCTTTTTTGTTTTGGTTTTTTTTTTTCCTCTAATGGAAATTAGAAAACTAGAGTATGGATTGGTATAGAAAGAATACAGCACAGTTGCACATAGGATAACAAAATTATTGTATTTTTCACATTTCACACTATCTACTTCCACATGATTATGAAAAAACCTAAACTTTTTTAACATAAGGAGGATGCTTTTAGAAAAGCTATCATACAGTGTGTGAGTATGCTGCTACATGGTAGAGAGACACAGAAGAGTCTTTTGACAGCAGTAGAGTTATGCTGGATTCACAATTAGTGCAAATAATATCAAAGCCTCTATCACTCTGAGTCAATATTGAACAAAAGTAAGCTGAAAATGTCTGGTTTGGCAATGAAAAAGACACTACGTCTTTTATTTTCCTGATTTATTTTATTCCAAAGCCTGGTTTTGTACACAGACCTGTACTTTGAGATATTCAAATCCCTTAAAAAGGGCTTCATATCTACTGTATTTCTTAAGGCTTTTTGTCTGAGATACAAATGTCAACAAATTGTCCAGGAATGATACAAAAACTTCTTTAATTCTCATTATTCTTAATTATAACAGCAGAAATAATTTTCAAATAGTGATGCTAAAAATGTTTTCTCTCATTGCCTCTGCTGTTGCTGATTTGACCAGGAGGATTCCCTGTAGAATTAGCCTGTGTACTGAAAATGTGAATAAAACCTCCATTCCCACTTATAGTTTCACTAGGAGCCCATTGACTTCAGCTGCTTGGAAAAAGGTAGATGGGGTTCACGTTTTTTTTAAATAAATGCAAATAATCCTCCACAAAATGATCTGGCTGTAGTCCCAATTGACGTATAGATTTCCGATTGCAGTGCACCTGCTTGGGGAGGCTTCTCCTTCCATATTACATCAATAATAAAGCAATGAAAATGCTTTAAAAAAAAAATTTCTGTCAGACCTCACAACATCATTCACTCAACTAAAACATACAAACATGCGTAGGACATTTAAACAAGTTTAAAGTAGGTGTATTTACCACAATCCAATCTCAAGTTGTAAGGATATCATTCATCCATTATAAACAAAACAAAAGAAAAATATAACAAAGCAAACATATCTTTTTGCAAATGAACTGAGATTTTTTTTTAATTCTACAGCTTAAAATAGTGTCTCCTTCACAGTATTTTGTATACCTTGTTTTCATCTAAACTATTTCAGTGAGTTGCCCTTTTTACGATGTTATTGCACTGATGATTGTATTGTGTTTGTGTGGCAAGGTTTTGGTCACAGGGGGGCTACAGGGGTGGCTTCTGTGAGAAGCTGCTAGAAGCTTCCTCTATGTCCCATAGAGCCAATGCCAGCCAGCTCCAAGACAAACCCACTGGTGGCCAAGGCTGAGCCCATCAGTGACAGTGGTAGTGCCTCTGGGATAACATATTTAAAAAGGTGAAAAAAAACCCCAAAACTGCTCAATTAGAGCTGGAGAGAGGAATGAGAAGACATGAGAGCAACAACTCTGCAGACACCAAGGCCAGTGAAGAAGGAGGGGGAGGAGATGCTCCAGGTGCCAGAGCAGAGATTCCCCTGCAGTCCGTGGTGAAGACCATGGTGAGGCAGGTTGTCCCCCTGCAGCCCATGGAGGTTAATGGTGGAACAGATACCCACCTGCAGCCCATGGAGGACCCCACACCAGAGCAGATGGATGCCTGAAGGAGGCTGTGACCCTGCAGAGAGCCCCCACTGGAGCAGGCTCCTGGCAGGACCTGTGAACCCATGGAGACAGGAGCCCACATTGGAGCAGGTTTGCTGGTGGGACTTGTGACCCTGTGGGGGATGCAGGCTGGAGCAGTCTGTTCCTGAAGGACTGCACCCCATGGAAAGGGGTGCATGGAAAAGCATGCTGGAGCAGCTCATTAAGAGCTGCAACCCATGGGAAGGACACATCTTGGAGAAGTTCATGGAGGACTGTCTCCCCTGGGAGAGTCTCCACATTGAAGCAGAGGAAGAGTGAGGAGTGAAGGAGCAGCAGAGACAACGTGTGATGAACTGATGGCAATCCCTATTCCCTGTCCCCCTGTGCTGCTGGGGGGAGGAGGCAGAGAAAATCGGGAATGAAGCCGAACCCAAGAAGAAGGGAAGGGTGGGGGCAAGGTGTTTTAAGATTTTGGTTTTACTTCTCATTACCGTACTCTGATTTGATTGGTAATAAATTAAATTATTTCCCCAAGTTGAGTCTGTTTCACCTGTGACAGTAATTGGTAAGTGATCTCTCCCTGTCCTGGTCTCGACCCACCAGCCTTTCGTTATATGTTCTCTCCCCGTCCAGCTGAGGAGGGGAGTGATAGAGCGGCTTTGGTGGGCACCTGGCGTCCAGCCATGGTCAACCCATCACAATAATACTTTGCAGGCAATGACATCAGCTTTAGCAGGGAAAGGCACAATTTTGAAAACAGATCAAGCAGTTAAATGGAGAAAGGATGAATTTCAAACAATTGTGCTTTTAAATACATTTGCTTTAAAGCAATTTTTGTAGAGCCTTCTGGAAACTGAGTGTGTAAGCAATCCTGTTTTGGCTGACTCATCCCCATAACATTAGTTCTAGTTCAGAGTCCTTCTCACCTTGCACAGGCAGGGAAGAAGATAAGGATTATTTAATGTAACTTGCATATAAATTGGGTTACCTTTTGAATTTACAGATTTATAAAAATGTTTCATAACAGCATAGACTGAGTTACCATTTTGGGATATACAATTGTAAAATAACAATCATGACTTTCATTAATACATTGGAAAAGCTTGAAACTTGAGTCACATAAGCTAAATTTTTCACGATGTGAGCCATATAATAAAAGCCACCAAACAGGACTTAATTACAAGGAATGGCAAAATATTCAACTGCAGAGAAAGAAGTAACAGCATCACTTACCTCAAAACTTACAGATCCATTGTGATCAGTGTCAAATGCATTAAACAGAAAATGTGCATAAGTTGTGGAATCTACAATTTAAAACAGTAAAAATAATTAATGGTAGGCACATCTTAGTTCATTTCATTTCATGAAAAAGATTGATACCAAGATATATATATATAAATACACACACACCAACATTTGATAACAAGACTAAATTTTCAATTCAGTTAAAACTTCATTTTTGGCAGGGGAGGAGGGATAAATTATAAGTGCAACTATGTGGCTAGCTATGCTGTTAGGAATGGAAAATCTAAAATTCTAGTCTAAAATATCTTTATTTATTTTCATTACCATTTCTACTAATCGCTGATATGTGAATGAATAGCAGAGAGGCCATGTTATTGTACTCCTAAACAACCTGTGTTAATGGGAGCACTACTTTATCATGTAAATGACCATGACAGGGGATCTGTCTCCTATTTAAAGAAGACAAATATGTTAATTTGTGTACTTTAAATGAGGGAAGCAGACACTACCATCTGTGCATCTGGTGTATCGTTTTTGCTCTGAAGATAGGCCAGTTGCCAAAGCTGAAGACTATCTCTTCAGAAAGCTCCAGCTGCCCTGAGGTCCTATGCTCACCCACTGGTGAGATAAAATCCTGCCCAGAGAAGCAGGTTCTTAAAGCCTCTTTGCTGCTTAATTCCCATGAACATGGTATGAGAGTAAGGTGCTTAAAAACCTTGGAAAAACTGCCTGTAACTAACTGAAGTGGTCAATAAGACTCTGAAAGATGACCTTAAACAAGTGATCCCTTGACTAATTATTTGTATACTTTTCAAACCTGCTGACTGGTGCAGATCGACTCATTTTAGGAACACAAGACAGCATGAATACAAATCTGCCAAGCCTCTAAATTTTTGTAAAGATCCATCTTTCCATTTCTGCCAAATGCCTTCCGAGAGGCACAATCTGCTCCAGGAGTAATATATTGTGAAGAGAGAACTTCTGGAGGGACTGCCCTGTTGATGTGAGGTACGAGCTGCTGGGGTTATGGGAAGTCAGCTTGCCCCAGTGTCTTTTCCCTGCCTCAAAACCATGCAAATAAATGTAAGCTGAGGTACTGTTTACTTTTAATACTCATTGCTTTGCTCTTTTTATTTCACATATTTACATTAATTTTGGGTTAATTAACATTAACCTCGCAAACTTCTAGTACAGTGAGAAGTGATATGAAATCTGCGTCCCCCTTGCAGGACAAAATCCTCCTATCATGGAAAAACCTCATCAGTGCTGAGGTGCATTTTTCTGATTTCTTGGCACTCAACTATTTTATCTTTCATATTAATCCTGAAAACACTGATTCGTCACAGCCTAAAATATTGGTTTGAATTAAACTGAGTCTTGGGTCACTTGGAAATTTCCACCTTGACCCCAAGAAACCAAATACACCAAAACTCAAAACCTTATACTTCATAGATTCAGACCTGATAGTAGTAAGGAAAGTCTCTGGTCTTACTCAAAAGGTTAATTTCATGTGATGTGAAATACTTGTAGGAAGAAAAAAACTCTGCAGCCTTTAAACACTGTGTCTGTTAATGCATTTTCAGAGAATTTAAAAAAATCCAAACCCACGATTGAGACATTCATTCATTCATCCATGTATCCAGTTATGAGTGTAATTGCTTAATTACACTAGGCTTTATTGGCCTAGCAGATAAATTCCCAATTTAACTGAAAAATGTAAATTTTTTTACTTCATTTTATATTTAGGATTTTAATAGTCATATTTTCTATAATCTACCGAGACTTATATTGTGCAACAGAATATACTATGCAAACCATCTTCAGGGAAAAAACATATTATAGAAGTATAATTACTGCAAACTGAATTTTAAATTCCAATTCACTTGGCATCCATTTCTTAAAAATGTGTGAAATATTCCTAATTATTTTCTGTAGATTTACAGAAAACACAAAGGTTAACACAAAGGTTTTTTCCTATTTGTTGCCCATACATGTACAATACACTACTCTTTCTGTATGATGGCATACGAAAAAAACCCCTCTATTTGAAGAATGTATTATTTCTAGTACCCCCTTCTGGAAAAAAAATTAAAAAATAAAAAAATCAGAGGTCTTTTTCAGGGTTTTTTGTTGAAATAATTCCGGTCTGAAATTTTGTCTTCAAAAACACAGCAGAATGAGGTACACCAGCCTTTTAATTAGAGCTACTTAATGTGATTTCTACCTCCTTAAATCTTGAACATTAATCGTGCTACATACAAGCTTAACTTTTTAAATAAAATATGTTTTCTTTTCAGGGATTGGATATGATAACTAGTAGGCTAAATTGATATTTTGACAGGTTGAGACAGGAACAGATATTAGATCAGAATTCCTTTGAAACACACCATTAAAACATTTTAAACATCAGAGACAAAAAATGGTAGTCATTATACATCCAAGAGCATGCTTTATCAAACCATGAACATAATCTGTCCTGTTCATAACTGTGGAGGAGTATAATAATTATTCAGTGTCTGGATTCTTATCTATGATCTGCCCGTCTGAAGAACAAATCCAAGTTCTATTTCAGGCGATCCATTGCATGAATGCAGGGGGCCTGTTCATTCACCTGTAGTTCTAAAAAGAAGTAACTGGAGTGCTTTTCCAGCATGGAAAGCTTTTTACAAAGTTACTTCTGCCTTTAAAATGACATCTATCTTACTGCCAATCTGCGTCATCTCCTTTGCTATTCTTGCTGTGGCTCCCTTATCCTCTTTTTTCTCCTCCTGTCCCTCGTCCTGGAGAGTATTGGAAGTTGCTTGATGGAGTCACTTTGCTGGACGACATTGGAAAATGGGGTTTTGGTGATTGCTTTGTCACCCTGAAGCTTAAAATCTTACACAACTTCATTCTGTTTGCTCAGATATGAATTGTTACAATGATAGATCGTGTTGTATCTGGTTTTGTGTTGCATAGACAACTGGGGCACAGATCTAGATGTACAACACATGTCTTAACGTGGGGAAAACTTTCAAACTTTTGGTTTTTTGCCTCTTTAGTGTTCAGACATACATAAAAACAATCCTTAAAGCACAGCTGAAATTTAAAGGCCTCAGCTGCACACAACATTTTGGTGATACATTCAAAGATTTAAGTACCCGGTCTAGCTGCTTAACTGGACACTTAAGTATGATGATCTCACCCTGTTGCTAGCAAGCAGGGATGTGCAAATATAGACAGTTAATTGGGCTTTGAAGATACTTTTGCTGATGTGAGGATCAAAGAATAGACTTCAGGTCCTGTACCTCTCAGAAAATTGAAGTCAACACGGTCACCTACAAAACAGCACAAAACCTACACAAAACACTTGGAGTTCTAGTGGGCCCACAGAAATTAAAGGATTACTGATGCAAGCTGTTACTCTTCCAAGGAGATCCAGCTCTTCTGCTGTTTCCACTGAATATTTTTCCTGAAATTCTGAGGAATACTACGTAAGCCTTTCACATTTTTTGTGATGTCTTTAAGTCCTCCTTAGGATGCACGCTGTTGTGTGGAGGCCAGGGAGGATGGTGAGAGGAAGGGGATAGCTTCTGATGGTCACTTCTTTGTGCTTTTTGCTGAGATCTCTGAAATGGCTCTATTGAGAAACCTAAAAATGCTGTTACTAGTACACAACAACATCTGTTATTGATAAGTGAATTGTCTAGATTCAATAATTTCCACTGTGCTAAAAATCTAACTTTTACCTGTATTTTAAGTTAAAATTTGAAGTTAAAAGAAGCAAGAAGAAAAAGCATTATTTTTTTTTTTTTTTCAAAGAGTGCATCCCCCTTGTTACAGATAGAGTAATGACATTGCTGAAATTGCAGTGAACAGTGTAACCGTGTGCCCCTGGAACGTAATATTGCCATTGCTACTAAGAAGCCACAAGTTTTATCGGGAGCTTTCCCCAAGTCAGAGGCTCCTCAGCTTGCAGCTTTGTTTCCCACGGTTTAGCTGTGACAGCAGTCCCTCGAATTGATCAGGTTTCTAAGGCTGTCTGGTTTTACTTCTGTGGTGCAGCTATAGCTTTATACAGGTAGCAGAAACAAGCAGTTATTCTATGTAGAAAGAGGTAGGTATAACTGTAACATAATGATGCAGTAGAGAGAAGAACTTTGCCTCATTCGCTTGCAGCAGCCGTGGGCAGCAGAGAGATGGGATGCAACAGCAGGTGACAAATGAGAGGGGACGGGGCACAGGCTGGCGCTGGAGACCCCACAGCTATAAACAGCTCACCCAGGGTCAGTTAAGGGAATGCAGGTGTGAAGCTGGACAAAACTGGGTTTAGGGATAGCAGAGAGAACAAAAATAGTATCTAACACATGCAAAAGGTACCACCTGCAATAGATTTGGGTGTAATGTGGAGTTGTAAACCAATGAAGAAAATGAAAGGAGTAAAAATGTGTTAGCAAACATGTAGAAATGACCTCAGGTGAATCCTAGAGCAAGGAAGAGCAAAGCACCAACATGAATATCCTATTCCTCCTGGGAAGGACTCCGGATGCTGACAGNCTCACCCAGGGTCAGTTAAGGGAATGCAGGTGTGAAGCTGGACAAAACTGGGTTTAGGGATAGCAGAGAGAACAAAAATAGTATCTAACACATGCAAAAGGTACCACCTGCAATAGATTTGGGTGTAATGTGGAGTTGTAAACCAATGAAGAAAATGAAAGGAGTAAAAATGTGTTAGCAAACATGTAGAAATGACCTCAGGTGAATCCTAGAGCAAGGAAGAGCAAAGCACCAACATGAATATCCTATTCCTCCTGGGAAGGACTCCGGATGCTGACAGCCCACTGCAGTCCCCACCTCCTCTCCCAAATGATGCCCCTGCTGTAAAGACCCAGAGGACCAGAGGAAGGATGAGAGCATTAGCACCAGGAAAAGGGGTAGGGACTAAGAATTGTGTATATTATTACTATTATTATTACTATTTAATATTCTTTCCCTTCTGTAACAATCAGGTCTGGATTAATAAAGTTTCAAGACTACATTTATTCTAGCAATAGGTTTTAGCTTTACTTGTCTAAAAGGTGAGCTTTCTCTTTGCCCATAAACAATTTCAAATGTAACAATAGGAAATAATTTTTTTTAAAAAAAAAAATTATTTTAAGTGCACTAAAGGTGTAGTAAATCACATGAAAAGAATTATTTTCACTATCCAGAGTAACTAAGAAATATAATATCTGAAATTATAATTGTTACCCTGGTTTAAAAGCTTAGATACAGAAATAATCAGTAGGCAGGTCAACATTTTTAGCCTTTTGTTCTTCCCTATTGAGTGTGCCTATTTGTTAAGGATTTCAGTGATGGTAATCCACACTGAATGCTGCTCTTTACCTTCTAGGTCTTTATTCAAAATAAAACTAATTGGGACTTGTTTTGTTCCTACCAATTAAATGTGCTTTTTTTTTTTTTTTAAATGCAAGTGAAAAGAAAGAGGTATGAACAGTCCCAGGGAAACATGCAAAACTCAAGAGCTCTGGGAGAAAATGAAGAGACTGCATTGAAGAGCTGCTGGAGAATACGAAGAGGGAGCATTGAATAGTGAAAGCAAGAGGCAGAAAAGAGAGAAAAACAATTCAAACTAAAAGAAAATCCAAGGTTCAAGGCAAAAAACTATTATACATTTTTGTCTTACCTTCATTGCACTAAAAGATAATGAAGATAAAGAAACTAATGAAACCCCTGGAAATTAATTCATTGAAAGTAAGGGTAGCAAAACGAGCCCTCATTTAAGTAGAGAAACCTGACAGAAGTCAAGGGGGTTCTGCCATTGATATTAGAAGGTACTCCTACAGTTGTCATTCCTACTGTGAAAGGTTTTGTGGACTAAAAGAGAATGGGGAAGACTGTATAGAAAGTTTGAAAGGAAATAATCTACTCAGAGAAACCTGATTTTCAGAGATATGCACACACAGGTGGTAACATCATAACAGGATACTGAATTCTTGTAGATATCATTGCATTTCATTCAGAAACATATACTTTATATATACTAATATGCCCAGCCATCAAGTAAGTACCCCATGAGTTCAGACAGAGTCTGAGACAACAATCTTGTTAATTTGTCAGTCTTAGACACTAACAAACATAACTCTCTATACACTGTAGTACCCATTACACCTGCCAGGTACTCACCTCCCTGTGGAAAGAACTGAGAGTAAATCTCTTTGAAGGTTTCTTCATTGACAACACCACTGGGGCATTCCTGAAAAAAGTGAGAGACAAGAAATGAATAGCGTCCAACCTGGTTGAGTCAAACCTTGTGTTCACAAGACCACAGAGAACACATATGCGATTCTGAGTTTAACATGTCTGATTTTGCACTTTCAACCAAATATTAATGCATTAAGTGTGTGTCACTTTGAAGTACCTTCCTAAAGAGTTCCCACTGCCCAAAAATTTCCTCTGTGCCGTATATCTAAACTTCAGTCTTGGGACTAGGGCGACAGCCGTGAGCAGCAGCCACCCTGTCGCAGTGTGTGGAGCTGTCGGTGTGGCTGTGGGCCACGGGCGGTCGCTCCTGCAGCCGCCAGGAGCACTTGACCAAGCAGGAATGTCAACTGCATTTGCAGCCGGGTATTAATGACAAAACATGCAGTCATAATGTACCTGAAGAGCTATATTCAATTAACTCGAAAGACCCTGCCACAGATGTTATTCAAACCTTGCAGATCCTTCTGCCGCTTTACATCTTGTTCATGAACTGAAATAGGTAAGAAAGAATGAGCAGAAAGTGTCAGAGCACAGCGATTACAGAGAAAATGAAGGGAAGTAGAGGAGAAGGAAAAAGAGGATTAGAGCAGTGACTTTACAAAAATGACTTAGGTAAAGAGGTAGGAAAAGCAGAAGGAATACTGTATTTTCTACTAAGTCATGCATAGAAATCAAAGACCAGACAGCTGACTTCTAGCCCTGAATGTGCCAGACTGCGCAAATGACTTTGGGTAACGCACTTAATTTCTTTTTGCCTTAATTCCTTCTTTAACACAGAGGGTGAAAAAAGCCTGGCAAGCTTTTTAAAAGGTAAGTATCTCTTGAAACAAGGGTGAGTAAGAAAAGACATATAAAGTGTTAAGGTTCATACATTTATTTTTGTCCATCGCTATGCTATTTGGACTGACGGATCAAACTTAGGTGCTCCTAGTCCTAAACTGGGGAAAGGAAATAGCTTTAAATGAAGATAAAGAACACTGTAACATCTATTATCAGTGTAATAACAGCTTTTCCTTTGAGAGCAAATGATATTTCTATTAGATCAAATAAGGAACACTGAGATATTCATAGGCTTGACAGCTACTGCTAAGAAACAAATACTACAATCTTGCTAATTGAGAGATGAATGTACCACCTGAAAAAAGCATGTCAGATCTGGTGATCTAGGATTATTTTGATTTATGTCACTTATCCTCAGACAAAATCAGCTCGTCACCCTGACTAAACATGCAAACACACAGTAAGAAACAATTCTGTTTGATCAGAACAGACAGACTAGGAGCGGTCACAGAGACAGAAGTAGGAAATTATTTGTTCCCGGTCACAGAGGCTGTCACTGATGGAGGCAGAACTAGAGCACAGGTCTCTGTAAGACCAGATATATACTGACTGCTGGGCCACACCGCCTTCCAAACCAAAGCCTTGGGGAATGGGGGGAAGAGTGAAATGCATCTAGCATCTCTACCCTTCGTCAGGTAAGGAGCAATCCATTAACTGAGCATCTTCCTGCCTGTCATGTATTTGGGAGCGAGGGCATTCTAAAACATCTCTCTCTGCTTTACCAGCTTCTGACTGAAGTCAGATGGTCTAACATCTCTGTGGTCCCCAGCAGGTTTACTACACCGCTTGTCGCTTTATGTGAAGCCTTTTGGAGTTGTAGAATTGTATGCAAAAGAGCACTGTTTTTACTTGTATAGTATTTTACAATAAAGAACACATCAGTGAACTATACAGGTACTCACTGATATAACAATATAGTTATTCAGTGTAGAAAATACAGCAAAGGTATTCCCTGAGTTCGTCTTCCAAGCGTACATTGATATATACTCTACATCATTCCCAGGCCTGCTCAAGGAAGAATAAGCAGCTTTCTCCCTGAGGAGGGTGGGAGCGTGAAAGGACAATTCAGCATTTTAGAATTTAGAAAAAGAAGACATGGTTTCTTTCTGTTCGGCATGCAACTTTCTTTCAGAGAAAAAGCTAGGCACATTTTAAGCAAACTAAAAAGAAAAGCTGAATATTTGAATTTGTACACCTCAGATTTTGCTTTTTTCTTTTTTATTTTTCTGAGAAAATAAATAAGGAATGACAAAATGTGCATTTAGGTTTGTCTAACACTATGGCTTATTAACACATAAAGCATTTTTTCTACCTTTTCCCTGAATGAGAGAGACTTTCAAAATATGTTAATTTTGCAAAGAGGACTCTCCCCTTTTTTACAGGAAATGCCAGCAACTCCAACTGTGCCAGTCCTTAGGCTGAAGCTGTGAAGAATAAGACTCCCATTTCCTGACCGCATTTAAATGTTATGATGTTAGAGGAGAATCAAAGGCACTCCAGAAAAAATCATCTAACTTATTCTTTGTTAGTTCAAAATAAGTTAGCAGCCTGTTGTTAGAGAAATACATGATCTACATACCTTATTTAAAGGTACTACTTTTTTCTGTCACTTCATGGAACTCCAGGTTCACCATACTCTTTGAAAGAAACAGTGCTTAAAAAGGCAACCTGCTTTCACAAAATTGCATATTAGTAGAGCCCGAAATGACTTCTTGAGTTTATCCTGGCTGACTCTCTGAGTTTTCCTCTGCTCTTTACCACAGCATTGCCAGTAACACCTTACCTTTTCCATCCTTGGAGATCTGTAGTCATAGTATTGTAAGGACATTCATTAAAAATCTGTGATGCTGGCCAATTAATCTTATCAGAAATATTTCGTTGAATTTTTTCTTTCTTTAGCTTGGATCTTTCCTCTGAGACTATACAGGACTGTGAACACTTCTGTTCTTAAATAATTGTAACCTAAATATATATATGTAGCCAACATAATTTACCTCCAAGACTGCTCTTTTCTTGACTCAGAAATCCGGCTTTATTGTGTTTATCAGCAGATTTCTCTAGTTCAGTGAAAGAAATTTAATATTGTAATTGTTAAGTATACCTCATGGCTTTATATCAAGTTATTGCTGACTTCTATTGTACCAACTGTAATTAAAAAAAATCTTTCTAACCTTTCATTAAACTCTTATAAAAGAAAGGAAAATAATTAAACAGTTTGAAAGAAAAATGTGAGGCTTATTTAAACCATTTCCTATATTCTTTTTTCTGCCAGCTATATCTGTTTTGTTACAGAAAATTTCTGTTTGATAGTCTTTTCAAATTGAATTAATGATGTATCATATTTTTCTTATGGAGAACACAAAGGAGGAAAAGTTCATCTTGAGCTGTTTTTCTTGAGTCCAGTCCTCTGTCTTTTAAAGAGAAAATAAGATAAACCAACAGAAAGAAGAGACAGAGAATAATAAATATCATTCTGCCTTTTGATGATCTCTCTTGCCTGCAGTTTTACTGCTGGGAAATTACACCTCCAGCACATGGTCTTATGAACCACTCCAAAACCTGTAAATTATTTACAAGCTTCATGCTAAGCTGTCTCTTTTTTTCAGTATTTCTAAGAATACTGCAGTAGGTGGATTTTTCTTTACTACCTAATCAAAACTCTTTTTAGACAAGACGCAAACCCAAAAAGACACAAAAAAGAAGAAATAGTGAAATATAGGAAAGAGAATGAAGTAGAAACAAATTCAAAGCTCAGACTTCTGTCTGCATAATAAACAATTTTGTATGATGGATTAAGCTGTATTGGGAGCTTTGGCAATTTAAAATATATTTTAATTATAGGCTTTTGCATGACAGATTCCTCGCCCTGTCAATGTTTGTTCTGCTTCATTTTAGATATATGTTCCTGTCCATTGACTTAATTATTTTTATCTGACAATATTTTCTCTTTCTGCATGTACTTCTATTGTCACTGAAAATTTAAAGTTCCCATAAACACAAAACTTAATGGAAGAACACATACGCAATTTTGAAATAGCATGGGTATACTTTAAAGCTAGTTCTACTGAAAATCCCACAACCTAAACCCACAGTGGATTTCCATAGCCCAGTTCAGTTCCTAATTTTTCATTTGAGTATAATAGGACTTTGATCAAAACAGCATGGGAATTTAACAAATTGCCTTGATTTAATAACATAATAATGAAATCTGGGCAAACAGACACCTCAGGAAGCTCAAAATGAATTGCAAGGTTCTGCATCTGGGCAAAAATTGTCCCTTGCCCCAGTACCAGCTGTGAAGTGCCTGGCTGAATGGCAGTGCTGCTGAAAAGGACGAAGGGTTACAGTGGATGTTAAACTAAGTATGAGCCTAAACATCTAGTTTTATTCAGAAAAAAACCCATGTATTTGGTGTTTAATCGGTGCACATTGATGTGTATTTAGCCTATATTGGTCTCCCATGGCAAGACGTCGGGGGCTACATAGTAAAATTACTCAGCAAAATTATCAGCAAACCATTGGTCAATGTTTTGTCAGATAGAAGGATTTTTTTAGTGTGGCTACACTAATGTATTATATCAGTAAAGTTTATAACTGAAATGCTTAGTGTTTTTTCTAGGCTTATAGAAAATTTAACCGCAAGAGAACTCAGATGATCTGAAAATTCATTCACTTAAGTATTTAAGTACTACACAAATTATCTGGAACAAGCCCAGCAATACTCAGTTCACAAATTACTCCTATCTTGAGCCTCCTCTGAAATAAAACATGTGTCAAAAGTAGCACACACAAGAAGGTAATGTACCAACAATCCCTCTGAGGATGGAAAAGGTGGGGACTTTGGTGAAACATGTCTAACGTGACCTCACTATGCCTTGGAAGAAGGAGAAAACCACATAAATCTCACTCTGAAAGCACCCCTTCCTACCCCAACACAAAGATTGATACCTTGATACCAACACGACATCCACCCTGAAGACTTTTGCCAGAGTGGTGTTGATCAAGATTGTACTGCCGCAGCTGAGGCGAGCAGGTATTTGTCACGCAGATATAAAGCTAGATCCAAAAAGAGCTAGCCTTATAAATCTTAACAACTGCCACTTTCAAGACCTACGTCTAGATGTCTGACCCTCGATAGCCTCTGGTTTCACCAGTTCACGTCAGATAACAGTGTTGTCACTTCCCAGTGCTGCTGTTCAGGTAACAGCTCCGTAGCCACAAGCTGATTGCCACCAGGAGGGTGAGGAGTTACCAGAGCAGAAGGGTGATGGTGGGAGGATCAAAGGCAAACAGAAAAAGTTCTCTGAAACAAGCAGCATCCCATTAAAAAACTGGATTTGCTGAAATGAAGAATGTGATTCTAAGCATTGTTATGATTAAGCTGCTGGGTCATTAAAAATGCATATATCTCATGTTTACATAGGATAATTGGCTGAGCAAGGGTAATAAATTTATACTGTGTGAAGATAATTGCAAAAAAAAAACCAAAACCGAAGTGACATAAAAGCCAAAGAGCAATGGTGCCATGGAGATGGAAATTTCAATGTCAAGGTTTCTGAGGTGTTTAATTTTCCTTCCTATAGCTGCAAATCCGCAACAGCTTGTTTCAAATGCCTCCTTTGAGTACCTGCTGTTTGACGTAGTATCCCAGTTTGCGTACAACACAGGGTAGCCCAAGCTCTTTTTCCCAGATTTGTCAATCCATCGGGCTCCTTCAGTGCTGCTTGGTTCTGCTGAAGGATGGATCTTGCTCCTCGTCATTTCTGGCATCGTTTCCCTCCACTCCACAGGGAGAGCTCTCCTCAGTGCCCTGGACCTCTCCACAATTCCTCTGGCTGCTGCCTTACTCCTGCTTGTCTCTCCTGTCTTTATCGCCGCAACAGGGCACCAGACCCTATTTCACATAGTCTCTGTTTCCCAGTCCTCAGCAGGTCTATCAATGCCCCCTCTGAATCCCCACATCTCAAAATCTTTCCCAGATCCTACTCTTTTCTTCCATTTCAGAGCTCCTTCACAGAGAGCCTTTAATCAGGCTATCACCAAATATTACCCCATTTATCAGACATAATGGTCCAAGTTCAAACCAAGGCGGCACCAGGTAGATGCAAATTTCCAGTCAGACAGATCCAAAATCCCAGCTCACTCTTAAGAGCTGGCACATTCTGTAAAAAGCGTGAAAGAATATCTTTCCTAATATTCTTCCGCATTCTCATTTTGTGTCAAATCTTGTCTTGTGCTGCTTCTGTAGCATAAGTTAGAGAAAGGATGCCGAGAGAGAACCCTTCTGCGGAAAGAAAGCAGGTGCAGTTCAGGATTGCCAGCCTGAAGGAGCGTAAGTGATACCGGCATGTTACATTGACGTGGCAAATCCTTATGGCAAACAGGAAAACCCAGTGCACTCTCAGCAACTGTAGCGCTTGTAGGCCACGAGAAAGGGGTGATCTTGATTTGGCAAGCAGACGTGCTATTGAAAAATTATTTATTTGGACATTAAAGAAAACTGTTCAAAGATGATATAAGGCGGTGCATGTGTTATTGATGAAAATAAGTTTAACTGCTTCATTTAATTGCAAATAATTAGTGGTAGTGGATAATGTCCTGATGTGGACCTGCACGTGCAAAACATTAGTTAGAAGTAGTTTATACACTAAATTTGTCTAAAAATCTCATAGCCTGCAGACACAGGAAGAAGAGTATTCAATGGCTGCTGCACTTTATTCCTCTAGGGCCAATGCAGGAATTGGCTTGTTACAGTTTTACTATGCCTTACAGCTTTGAAATTTAGCTAATATCCAGCTGACACGGTATAAAACGATTTAGTCATGTCTGCAGACCACTGAATGTACTTCAAGCAGAGCAGAAAACAAAAACACAAGCTAATACACTTCCAGACTAAACTTGTTTGTTTTTTATTTAGACTTAATAAAAGTGTTTATATCTGCTAAGCATGCTACTGCTGGCGGTATGCTGGAGGTTTCCCCCTAATAAATATAATTATTTCATTTATTTTATTTGATAAATTTATATAATTTAATATATACTACATTAATTCAGTAATATATTGACTTTACTTGGGAATACCTTTAGCATTAAAGATATATTTACTGAATACCAACAGGGCTAAGCTCAAGTTTTGACCGACCTTAAAGCTGCTCTGAATATGCTGAGAATAACTAAGTTTGTAATCTATTGTAATTTAAACAAATTTTTAATTTTGTAGCTCATTTCTCTGTAGTAAACACAAATCTATCTTGTCCTTGATATATTAATAAGAAAGAAATTTCATTGCCTATTTATTTTAAAGTGATTAATTTTATGTCCTGAAAGTATTCTTAGAATACAAGGTTTATTTTTGATACTGATATTTCCTGTAAAAAAGGAAAACACATATCAGAAGTGATCAGCATGAAAAGGGACTTGGTGGCACTGCTAGAGTTCAGATCACATTACTGGCCAACGTAGGAGAAACACCAAGAGCAGGAAAAAAAAAACCTGCAGCAGCTAATGAAAGTGGAATTATTTTAGAGGGACTTCAAAGTAGATGGTACAAACAAAATGAGGTTTCTGGGGGAAAGAAGGTTTTAATGTCCTTAAAGGCAAAGCAAACGCAGTCTGAAGCATATCTCATTTTAAGCATATTTCAAAAGATATGCTTAAAAGAGACATGATGCACTAGCCTGTGAAGCAGCCTCAAAAAACTAATTCAGAGAAACCCTCTCTCTTGAAATATTTTAAATGTGACCGAACAAAGCACTAGAAATTAAGACTGGGAAAACTAACCTGGGAATAGTTAGATCAAAAGATCTTTTTTTTTTCTTCTCATTAATACAGATTTAAAAAAAACACAGACAAACATATTTATGATGCTTTTCTTCTTTTTCTTTGCTCTAAATACCTCTAGAAGAAGCAGTAACAGAAGATGTGGGGAAAGGAGAGCAGCTGTTTTCCTGCCATAGTTAGATTCCCCCCAAAGAAGGCAATGAATTCAGAGAGCTTGAACTATAAGCAAAGTATTGTCCTTTAGGTGTTGGTAAAATTTCCAGGGGTTATTTCTCCTGCGGATTAAAAAGAAAAATACCCCATATCTCTGTAATCTATTATAGACAGTCATTTCTCTGAACAGTGTCTTTGAACTGGTGTCTTCTGGACTGCTGTATTTTGGGCTTTTTAACACCTCTTTTTGAGACTAGATGAATGACAGAAACATTTAATTTCCTTTGTATAGATTTGTCATTCAACACCTCAACACATCAAATGGGAGCTTTGAGGAAGTTTTTAGGAAATCAGTGCATGTATGAGATAATTGCAATGTCTACAGAAGAGATATCTACTTTGGCTCTTTTGATCAGACAATTATATTATTCCCCCACCTTTGTGTTCCTCTTGAGCTTTGCTGTTTGCCTACTATAAAAGACAGTTTATCAAAGGACTGGGAGGATGATTGTCAGGAAAGTATCTCAAACTACTCACAAAGGATGCCAATTGATTTTATTCTGTCTTTGGACCTATCATTTTGGGGTCTGGCCAGGCCTATGATATAATGGAACAAGTCCAGACCTTACCTGCCTTTCTTCTGGAAAGGTGTTGAAGGAGCTGTTGCTAATTACCAAGAAATGTGCAGAGATGGGAAGATGAACAGAGGCAGGCTGTAGTAGAAGAGATGGGTAAAAAAACCTTTTGAACACGTGTGCACTGGATGCTTGGTGCAGTAGTAGCAACCAAACTCAAGCAAAAGTGTTTGTTCTGGGGGTGGTCTGTGCGGAGGAAATCGCAGAGGAAGTGAGACTTAAAGGAAAATCCATATCATAACCTCTGAGATTAAAGACATAAACCACACTCAACGTAAACAAAACCATGTCATCTCTTTCATTCTGCTAGTAAGGGGAGCCCCCTCCAGTTTTACATCCTTTTATAAAGGTTTAGTGGCCAGGTTACCAGCTGCTCTAGCCAACAAATAGAGCTGCCGCCTTCTTCGTGCCACTTACCCAGTAGTAGAACATCAGTTAGTTTTCTCAGAGAGAGAAGATAATTCCTCAGACAACTCAGAAACATGATTTTTTTACTTGAATCAATTTTCATATTCCCTTAAATTGAAATATTTTTCTGACTTTCCTAACATTTTAAAATTATTTTCTGTATTTATTTTAATTAATGAATCATTAATACTGTACTGGTAAACAAAGACTTTCCAAGCTAATGTAGATTTTGGTATATCAGAGAAACCACAAATGGACCCTATCAGGAAATTTTTCCCTGTTTGAGCATAATTCATGCTCCATAATTATGCTATGTCTATTTAAAGTAGAACACATACAAAGTATAGGACAAAGTGTACTTAAAACACAATTATAGCTGAAAGAATTTAATATAATTTCTGTTCTAAAAAGCTTCCTGGAGTAAAATGAAGATTAATTAATACATTAGTGAAGCCTTTCCTACTTTGTAGGAGAGCTGAGAGTCCCAGTACATTAATATGTGCAAGACATATGAAGATACTCAGAGAGTAGAAATTTTGAAAGTTCAAAATACAGGGTAGTTTGGGGTTTTTTTTAATTTTTATTTATTACAATGCTTGAAATGACTTATTAAAAAATAATTCTAAGTCTAGCATTAATATTCTTTTCATCTGTGGGATATTATTCCCACTATGTACAACAACATATGATATATATATATATATGAATGAGTATGTTTATAATGACCTATGTCTAGCTTGATGGATTTTCACTCATTTTCTCTAACGAATAACCTGTGTTCAATTCAATTACATTGAAAACTGCTGGTGTTTTTAATTTCAATTATCACTTCTACTTTTTATGTTATCAGGAAAGGAACAGCTATTAATTTAACCTCCTATTGAAAACGAATTTGTTCTTGGTTTGCTTTTTTTTTTTTTTTTTATTTGGTTTCTCCTCTTATTTTTCTCAGGACTGGGTTATAAAAAAAAAAAGCTTTCACAGCACCTTTTCTTTATTGAAATAGTTCTTTATTTTTAAAAATAACTTCGCTACAATCATATAGAAAGATGCTGTAGCCAAATGGTGATGAATGATGAAATACATTGACCAAAGGTATACCTCAAATCAGAATCATTTGATGATTTCAAGAAGGCTGAAATTTCTTCCTAAACCAGCTTGCTATTATTTTCAACTATTGCAGAATTAAGCCTTATAGATCAGAACATAAAAAACCATACTCGTCTTGTATAATTGAATATACTTGTGAGCCATGGGAGCTAGTAATGGCGGTGAAGAAATATTTTCTCTATTGTTTGTAGAAGCTGTATGGGATGAAAGAAATAGAGAGTAATACAAAAGGAAGGTGTTTTTTCTGAAATGGTTAGGGACTGTTATCTCAGACAGTCTTTTGTCCCAGTCCCAACTCTAAAGCCTTCCTATGAATTTGCGTATTTATGGCTACAAGTATAAAGAATAAGCAGTTTTAACAGAGGGCTTAGAATGCAGGAGGCATCCCCAAATGGAGGGCCCTGATTACTGGGTCTGAAGGAACATCTGTCCTTTCAATCTTTCCTCCTTGATTGAAAGTACAGTAGAATTACTTCAGCTACAGGCTCAAAGGGGCAACACCTCAGGTTGTTAGGTTATTTCTGTCACAGAAGGTATAGACTCTTCATAGCACAGTGGCAAGTCTACATTTCTAGGAATGTTGTGGAAGTCTGTGGACTTGGTAGCATCAGTCTCCATTGACATCCGTTGGTGAGACACATGTAAAACTCCTTTCAAGCCTTGTCTCATCAGGTAAAACACAAAACTTCTTGCTTCTATTTAGCTACCTGTAGAAGAGTTACGATAATGCTTCCGATTGGCACAGCAAAGATGTACAAGATTACAAGTCTCCCGTTGAAAGATGCTCTAATGAACAAAAGCCTCTTCCCACCCCCTGTTTACTGCGGCAGCTTCAGAGGAACACAAGCAGAAATAAAGGGACTGGCTCACATCCAGCATGTGTGGCTTCACACAGTAAATAACAATCAACACTTTGGCTGCTTCCACGATGCAGCCGGCAAGGTGCCAGCAATGCTTTTAATCAGAGCCACTCTTTGTTTAGCAACGCCCACTAACTAGTGTAATTTTTAGTTTCCTATTATTAGCACTGACAGTAAAACAACAGTAAACAACGCGACTAAAGATTTGAACTTAAGGGCTCATACCAAAGTTGACGCTTTATGGATGAGTCCCTGGCATCTGAAAGGTGCTTACTGTTTCTGCCCTTGCTTGTCAGTACGAGAGAGCATTTTACAATCCTGACTTCACAAATAGGCAGGAGCCATAATTAAATTAAATGTAGCAGAACCCACGCCTCAAATACTGAGCAGTGCAGTTTGCTGTAAACACCTTGGCAAAGACAAGATACTCAGCCTCTTGGGAGAAGCCGTATGTTGTTGGGCGCTGCTTCTCTGACTGGCATTTCACACTTTCCCATGCGTGGGACACATTTGATCAAATCCCTTCAAACAGACTGAAATCCTAGGCGAGAGGAGGAGGAATAGCTCCTTGCCAGCAAGTGCTGGATACTCAGTTGAGCTCCCTTAGACCAACTGAGTGATTCACTTGAGCAGAATAAAGGACATCGCCAGTCCCTAACAGCAGTCTTTGAGTATATTGAGTCAATTCCCTACTTTTAAACCATACCAACCAAACCACCTTTACTTTGTTTTTCTTACGTGAGGGAGTTATAATTTAGAAGCTCAGATGGTGCTTTGGTTTTCCCTAGAAGTTCCTTGTACCCTTAAAGAGTGGAAGATTCACTGAGGAGGAAAGTGTTTCTGCTAACAGCTGGCAGACTGGCACCATCATGATTACTACTATTTGACAACCGTATCTGAAAATGAGAAAGACTGACTTTAGCACAAAGTATTTATGAAGCAACCTCAGTTTGTCAGCCCTGGAAAAAAAGGAACTATATTCTGTCCAAAATGTGGATCTGATTTTTTGTGTGTTTGTCAGTCAACTGGATGTTGATACTAAGTACTGACAACAACTCAAATTTTCATTTTAATCATAAAGTAGGAACACTTATTCTGAGTGAGTTTTGCATTCCTGGAACACATGTCTGCATTGAAGACACGCAGCCTGAAAGCGACTTAGGTCATGCTATTTCAGTATTTTTCAGAATGGTGGTTCTTTGTTTCTTTCAAAGACATGGAATGGCAAAGGCAGACAGATCAACATTTTGTTAGTGGCAACTATGATGAAAATCACTGAGGAATTTCAGTTCCTACAGAATCCTGTCAGTTCACAGAAATGGCGAAGAGCATAAAAGTCAATGGGGAGCAGGTTAGAAAGTAGAAATCAAACATTGTACTCATTATTTATGTTTTATATAGTAACACATTTAACCTTTAACAAAGGTTTCTGCTTTCTCCGCTGCTAACAACACTTTCTCTCAGAAGGGCCCAGCACTGCAAACATAAGAACAAAAGTGCTTACCTGAATACATATTTATAAAACTGAGCCTTCTGTTAGCATAAATAGGACCCGATTCACCAAGTACAGCAGTGAAAATCAAAAGGAATTGAGTCAATGATGTGTATGAAGCTGCTGCGAGTGAGAGAGAGGTGCGGTTCATGGGAAGAAATGCTTCTTCCATGTTCACACAGTGAGGGCGATGTCCCTCATCCTGGAAGCCCTCTGGCATTCAATGTCTACCACAGGCTCCCCTCTCCATGTACCAAAACCTCACTGTCACATCTGTGCCTGTCCAGCCTGTCAGGACACCATACCATCATTTCCTTTATTCTGTTACCCAAAGGGGTCCCCAAAGCATGGGTCCATGATACAGAGAAGATACTTGACCTCTAGAGCTCTGCCTTTTATGGTGATCGTGGAAGGGCCAGAGTGGCCTTTGTGGAAATGCTTTGGGCCATAAATCTAAATGCCTTTGGGAAGAAAGAGGGAAGAGTTCCGTAGGACAGGGGAAGATGTACCATTGCTACTTACAAATCAGATACTCTTTCTCTAATTCAGCTAAAGACATGAGAAACGCATCAGAATGGAATTTGAAGTTTAGTCAGGAATATGAACTGATAACCTTGTTTAGCCCAGCAAAAAATCTAAATAAACTACATAAATCTCCTTTAGACTGTTCTGAAGCTTTCCCTGTCTCATATGTGGTTGCTTGATACATTGCTGTTGGCAGCATATCTAAAATTTGTAGCTTAAGTCAAATCATTGGAACTGAATACTGAGATAAAACTAAATAAAAGTTGATACTTGCTGGCATATTTTTGTGAAAACATATACAGCATAGAGAAACAAAAAAGAAGCAGAAGACATCTCCTAGTTAAAACAGATAAAAAGAGGGAGAAAAGATAACTGGAGAATCAGACACATCTGAAAAAGTGTTATCTATCATACAGGGTAGGCCTGAGAAAGAGATTTCCTTTCTCATAGTGGTATCATTCCTTATGGCGATTCATTGAGGATGAAGTTGCTGGGCATAAAAACTTCTTGCAAAACCTGCTAAGTTTATGGCACATAAAACTTGTCTTTGTTCCATAACTGCAGCTTCAGAGAACGGAATAAGAAAATAAGACTGTTAGAACTTGGGCCCCATTACAGGGGATGGTACTACTTCTCTTGTTCAGTGAAGCAGATGCTCTATAAATTGATCTATTTATTTTCAACACTACTGGAAGTGCAGTGGATTTTTTGAAAGTCAGATGCAGTATGGTTATTTGATCAAGCCTGAGGGATGATATGAGACTCAAACCTGGAGAATTACACTACTCAGAGATAAGAAATAGAAAAAAATATTGATCCCTGCACATAAGCTTCTAGCCTGTTCATGGACTGTTTAGTGTTGAGACAGTTACATTAGTAGAAAAGAGACAGATTTCAATCTTAGGATCCTAGTTAGGTCTTCACTGAGAAAAGGAGCAGAACATTTCCTAGAGTGTCCTGTGATTTCCCAAAAGCTGCTGCTGCCTGGAACTCTGAATGCAGAAGGCAATGACCAAATGGAGGAAGGCGTCTCATTTGCAGAGCAAAACCTGAAACCTTCAGTTTTAGGTGCTCTGGTGAACAACTGAGAGCTCTGAAGAGGCCCAGCATGCTCCCAATTGAATGGAGGGAATGCCTCAATTGGGATGCATACTCTTTCATAGCTTATAAATGTAGAAGGGAAGAAAAAATTATTCTGAAGAAACCAGAAAAAGGATCAGATTTTCCAGCACAGGGTAACAAGAACAGGTACTTGCTTATCTACTGGTAAAAAAAAAAAAAATAATTAGACTACATTTTGGTATTACTTCATGGGAATGTCTTCCTCTGGGACTGGAATGGAATATTTTAGAACCAATTGCCACTAAATTACAGTTTTCTGACAGACTGAAGGAACGTGCAGTTCTTTTCACCACAGACAGCTAATGTGGTGGTGGGCAAATCAGCTGAACAAAATATTAATTGCCATTAATTATCATTGCTCCATGATATGGAGCTTAGTCACGGAGGGGTAAATGGTCTTGCTCAAATATGCTACCAACAGAACACACATTTCACTCTTAATGCTGAGGAATTCAGTAATAACTTTTCTCTCCTATAAGGATGAACTTTGCTATCTCTAGCTCCTGGGAAAATTAAGTTTCCCACAGCCACCAGCCCCCCTACTGGTGTTCCCCACTTTGTTCCCAGGGCATGTTTGAGAAGGCTTTGATCGAAGGCTGAGAAGCAATCTCTCGGATAGTCAGGGACACCCTAAAAGGTTCTGGCTGTCAGACCAGAGACGTTAAATTAGGCAGTTGGCAACGTGGAGGCTGTGCAGGCAAGGAAGCACTAGTATAATGTTCTCTTGCAACCCAGAAGGCTTTTTAGCATGATAGTTAAAGCTTTTAAAGGTGTGTGGCAGTTAATAAGCCAGCCAGAGAGTTAAAAGGCTAGACTCTTTAGACTTCTAGTCTCATGCTGTGTTTACTGAATCATGCTGTCCTCTGAGTTATTGGCTCCTCTTTCTTCTGTTATAGTCACCATATCTAAGGTCCTTTAAGTATATTTTACAATGGAATTGATTGGGCAGAATAAATTCCCTTACTTGAAAGTTAACATGAGAATCATTCACGTAATGGGAGTGAAGAGCAACTGTGGAAATGTCCAGCTGATGTAAACAATATTGGCTTTGTTAGATACTGGATTTTAGACTTTCACTCAAAGGTAAATGCAGGTCAGCCCAAGACTCGCAATAAACTTCCATGACACTGAAAGGCTTGACCTTCATGCTCTGACAGTTGTGATTTGCTGTTTTATTTGAAGATTTATCAGTGTTTATTTTTAGCACAGATCTAGATATAAATAAATTTCAAATCAAAAATTAATTCTGTTGAGATCAAGAAAAGATTTTTGATAGCTTCACTGCCTTCTGACAAAACCTACACATGGATGATTTTGCTTAAACTGATTAAGAGTTTAAACAAGAAAAAATTACAAAGATCCAAAATTACTTAAAAATTCCTGGGATCCAGAGCAGATTCCTGAGGCCAGAACAAATAAGATTTTGTCTGTGAAGTTTCAAAGTAATCAGGACTGAAATGGTCAAACTGCAACATCCAGAAGTATCACCAGAAGATACATTTATTCCCTCTCCTCTCGTTTTGCAGGCTTGGGACACCCACCTGAAAATATGTGTGTCCACTTTGTGTCTCTGAATTGCAGTGTAACAGGGAGATAACTTAGTACAGTATTTAATACAGAATTATCATGTTTTATATAAAAAACCTCTTTAAGAAAACCAGTAGCAAGAAATCCAAGTAGAAGGATTTTTTGAACACTGTTTTCTCAAATAACGAATTGGCTCACTAAAACATTTTATGCTAATCTGTGTGCTATAACGTCCAGTGTTTATAGCAGTTACAATTAGTATTCATCTCACCTTGTGAAGAAAAGGGGACAGGTGGGAGAAAGGAGAATAAGAGGTGTCTACTCACTACATTTTTAAATTAAAAACTCATCAATGGTGCACTACATTTTTAAATTAAAAACTCATCAATGGTGCATTGCGCCAAATTTTACTCCTCCAATGTTAGCGATTACCCAGAAATAAAAATTGAACAATTTCACATAACTCAAGCACCAAGCTTTGTAATGCTTGGTCCAGTTGCAGCAAAAAGTAGCTGCAGTGAGCTGTAGCCAAAGAAGATATTTTGCTGCTCATATTCCAGTACATAAACATTTATATTCCTCAGATATCACATACTGACACACATGAAAGCTCTGTGGTAGAAAACAGCTCTACCAGCAGATGAGTTACACTGAAGCAGCTGGCTGGTGGAGCAGAAGGTGTTTATTGTGCATCAAGTGTCAGCCTGGCATGACTGATGGCACACTGAGAGCACACCAGAGCGCAGGACAACGTACGGCTGCTTGCAAATAGGAGGGACAGACAAGCACACAGAGCAATACAATTCCACCAAAATGTAATACTGCCTTGTTTAGAATAAAGAACTTCAGAGGTATTCAGTGCTCTGCACTATTATTGATACTGGGTGCTTAAAATCACACTCTTTTTATATGCTGCTTAATTAGAGATTCGGCATCTACATTTTTCAGAGAAGTAAGCAATCACTATTATGAAGACAGCCCTTGGTATGCTAGATGACAGGTTTTTCCCTAGTGAACACGACATGAAGTATCTCCATGAACAGCAGTAAGTCATGAGATGAATAGAAGTCTAGGGACTGAGTTCATTAGTAACTTCCCAAAAGAAGATCTCGATCTCTGCCAGCAACTGTGAGACTAATTGAAACGAGTATCTCCACTGAACACATTAAGGTCTGTAAATTTGTGACTACTGACAATATGCACTAAGTCTGTCAAACTGTACCTCCAAATTATTTTTACTCTTGTATTTGAAAAGTTTCAAGTTTCTTGACTAACTGCTGAAGGAAATATATAATGAATCTTAGCATTATTTATTGCTCAGTTTGTTAAAAGGTTTTCACATAGCCTTGTTTGAAATATGGAAAAGTTCCCTCTAAGACCCTAGTAAATGAATGCCAGTGCTTTTGAAACTTAATAACAAAATTCTGCCTTGGCAAGTTGTTTTTTTAATAAAAAGTTTTTCTTCAGTCATCTAAAATTGAGAAAACAATTGATTTGAAGCACAACTAGTAAATAACATCTCTATTTTTAAAAATGGAGACTTGAGCTATGTGCATTATACATGTCTTCAGAAACTCTCTCTCGATAGAAAAAGGTGAGTTACAGAAATCTGTCTCTTGACAGCAGACATAGTATCCAGCTTCTGGGTTTCCTTGCTTGGCATTTCATTATGCAGTTGTCTATTGTTTAGTTTATTAAGGCTAACCAAATCACAGGAGTTTTCTAGCATGGGGAGATGTTAATTTGCAGTTTGAATTATTACCATCTGATTTTCTAGTAAGGTTCAGGACTTCCTTTATTTTTTGTCATTTCTATGTTACAAATTTAACAGGTTTATATGCACGAGGCACAACCCATTCAGGTGTCATCACCACGTCTGTATGAAAAGACAAGTTGTTGGTGCTTCTTTGTATGTACATCATCTTTGTGTTCACAATGGTGCTGTTCATACACTCTTTGTGCAGAGTGGTCAGAACCTCTCTAAAAACTTCCACCCCAACGGGCATGTTTTATGCACTGTTACCCAGTAGAGCAACCCGTCCCTTGTTTGATATTCAGTCACAGAGGGATGTAGGTCAAACAGTTTCAGTGTTGTTTCATGTTAACCAGGAGACAAGGTGGGAACCTTTAACTGACCTGTATTTTTCTTTCAGGCTCTCTTCTTTCCTGTTTGGTCAGAAAGAAAGTGCATCTGGAAAGATCCCGCTCTTGCTAAGATTATGTGCTGTGTAACACAATCTTTAGGGAAAAGCAACTGTACTGACTGCTGGTGAAATGAAATCTTCCTTGCTGTCCTACGACTCCGTGGGAGAGGATGAAAAGCATATTTAAGTTCTGAACCACCTCATCAGCAAGAGCAAGCTTTGGAGGACCAATGTTTGCTTGCAGTAGTGCCATTGTCTGTCGTACTCACTTTTGGTTTTTTCTCTTAATTCTGGCCTGTATTAATCTATGAATCTGCATTTATTAATTAGAATAAAACCACATGGATTCAGTGTAGAACTGAATGGGATCACAATGAGCTGAAGACATCTTATTGACTTTGTGAGACAGGGGAAACATGACTCTGATATAGCCGACCCAACCTAAAGTGTTATTTCTTGTAGTATGAAGCCTTCTGTTTCATAATACACAGTGTTCCAGAGATATAAACTAAGAGGTTTTGGTTGTCTTTGCCCCTTTGTCATGCTTTAGAACAGGTGGAAAAGGTTAAGTAAGGAAGCAAGGAAAATGGAATGGACCTTCAAAACCTCTGCTTGGATCATCACAGAGGTATTCAAAGTCTTTGCATCACCCATGTTTTTAATATCTTTTCTAGTCAAATGTCTATGTCCCTTATCAGCTTTTAATGTCTGACAAACATAATGGAAGGCAAATCAATTTCCATTTTTTACTAAACAAATTCTAATCAAGACACTGATTATCTTAGAAACTATATTTGAAAGACAGAAGTGAAAGACAGAACTGTACATCTCTATTAGTCATAAATCAGAGGCTGTGCAAACAGAATAGCTGTAAAAGCTATCCATGTGTAGGACACATGCACTTCTCATACTTCCTTTCTAAACAAGTAATTTCCAGTTACAGTGAGCAAAATAAATACATTTAGTGTTCCTATAACATACAAACATATAAGAAAAGTTAAACAGTCTGAAAACTTTAACTTCAGTACCCTCAAAATTACACTGAGATGCTTCAGGTTTTGCACAAGTTATTGTATAGATTGCAAAATACACAATATCTATACCTAACATTCACCTTCACACAAAAATTTGCAGGAGTAGAGAAATGATCCATACAGTGAATTTTATTTTTTTTTCAGTGCACCAACTCAATTTTACTCTTTGAAGTCACAATTATTTTTATGAAATTTATAATTTCTTTCACTTTTTAAAATTCTCATTACATGGAAAAATGCTCTAACTACCATGCTATTAAACAAATGTGGATAAAGCTATCTTGTTCTTTCAGGAACCTATTCTCAGCATATCAGTGTAGCTCATGAAGGTGCCTAATATTTAGACCCACAAGCTTTGGATAGGGAAATAAACTTTAAAAAAAACATAGATAAGTGGCTTCCTTGTCATCCTGAAGGCTTTCTTAATTGCAGTTCATAGCCTGTATCTCTGAATAAACTGGCTGTAATGAGAGTTGGTGGTAAACTTAATTTTATACAGCACACCACTGGGCCTCGCACAGATAATTTTAGAGAGCTTTAAGTACATAATATGAGCACTTATCATATGAGATGCAGAACTGGTGTTCAAAGATCAGCATCAAACCTTTGAATTTGACTTCCTTGTCAGCTAATGCTAATGATGACATAAGATTCCGTTTCTCGGGAACCTCAAATTCTTTTTTAATGTCAATGTGCCAACATTACCTAGCTCTAAAGCCATATCGAACAACAACCTGACTTTCCACAGTAAGTATTTATGCAGATTTCATTTATTTCTGGAGACTTTTTACAGCTAAAAATGTGAAAATTCACACTGTAAGTGTATTGAGGGGGTTGGGGTGCTGTACACAATACAGAAACAACAATTAGTTTCAAACCATTAGCTAATATTGTTTATTAAATTACTTGTCTAGTTTGAATGTGGGCAGTTCAGATCACAAAATGATGGAACTATTCACTGGAAGAGACCTCTGGAGGTCATCTAGTCACTCAAAAAATCAAAAATATCCTATGAATATTCTTACAGTTGGGTATCTAGGTATACTTTAGACAGATAAACCCACATGGCATGAGCCGTATGTTTTTATTTCCACCTCATTAGATTGGAAACATACTTAATTACATAAAACAAGCAATTTCTCCTCACTTTCTGCAAGAGACTAACAGAAGAACAAACAAAAGGAAGGAATTTTCCAGCAAAGGACAACGAGAATAGTTGTATTTTATCATGCAAAACTCGAATTCTCTAGACAATCAATAAATGAGCTTTATAACCTATAAAACGAGCTTTCATTAAACTTTCTGTAGACTCACAAATGTGACATACAGTACTACAGTGCTTCCATCGAACCATAATTGAAATGGAAAAATCTTCGAATAAATTAGCATATTTTGAGTTATGCACAAATGTAGTCTTACATGGATGGGTAGTGTGATGGGGGAACCTATCTTTGAGCAGCAACATTATCAGAGTTATTATCTTATTGTCATTGTTTGCCTCATTTGCTGACAGCGGTAGGGAAGAAAGTTATCTTAGAAATGCTGCTTTCCCAATAAATGCCACAAGTATGGAACTGCCTATTTAAAGCTACAGTATGTATCCAGGGATATTTTCATGCATGCGTGACTTCAATTTACACTTTCTCTGATATACATCTCACTTTTCTGGGAAAGTCTAGTAGCTTCCCAACACAGAGTTCAACAGAATTTTTGATGAGAATAATCAACGAAAATTAAAAGATCATTAACATTTAGGTTTAGCAGAGGAGCATCTTTTGTGCAGCAAAAGCATTATCTAAGTATTCTTAAAATGGAAATGTGCCATAGCTCAGAGACATTTTTAAAACAGTGAGACACCTATCAGTGGACAAAAGAGAAAGAAAGACCACATATTGAGTGCATGCTTGATAGTCTGTGCAATTTATTGTGAAGTACCACTTGTACTAGGCCTGCCACTGAGCCATTGGTTTGAAAGGTTAATGACTGCAGCAATCACAATTTCAATTTACAAGAAATGGGATGACAGGAAGCCAAATACAAAATGGAGAGGTCCCACTGTGATGGCAGCTGAGCAACAATTCATCAACAAGAGTGCAGGAACACTGTAAAACCAAAGTGCTGGGGACAACCTTTTGAGCCTGGGGAGGGCTTAAGACTTCCGTTCAGCTCATTTTTCAAGGCTGGTATAGAAGCATTAAAATGGCTAAATTACTGAATACAGGCATAAGTTCTCCCCTGGTGCTTTTCCTTGTAATAGTTGTTAGGTCATTCGAAGGTGCTTATCCCACCTCCTTATGTTTGCTTTACTGTATCTCCTCTTGTATTTTAAATGTTGACCTTGACTACTACCAAAACAGACATTGCCAAGATAGGCATTTCAATACTCTTTGCGCCTTTTCTGCAGTTATCCTCTACTTCTTGGTTTCTAGAGCATCAGCTATACTACAATGTGATCTGAGATGCTCTTGAAGCTTTCAGGTGAGTAAATACACACAGAGACGCTATCTGAGATCCTGTGCTCCTTCTGCTTGAATTACTTTTTGCTGGATTTGGCGTGTAACTTGCCTACACTGGAAAATCAAATTGATGAAAATATCTTTAAAGGTTTACCTTTTTATTTTTGTATAAGTAAAAACTACAAAATAAATCAAACTTTGTAATCACCAACACTACAGATACAGAGGAATACTTGCTGCATTCTCATCTGAAGTCAGTCAGAACTATATGTAAGTAATTTGAAGTCATATATAATAAATAACTGGACGTAAATTGTGAGAAGTTCTGGTCATTCGTAACTCCAAACAGACATTTGAGAACTAGAGAGGATTCAGGGAAATCAGCCATCTGGAGTGAGATTACACAGACAAAAACTTTTCAGTTAGGAAAAGAAGGGACAAAGTAGGAAACGTGTTAGTGGTGTGTAAAACACTGAGTGTCTTGCAGAAGTAATGGCAATGGCTACTCATTTTCCCCCAGCAGAAATACTATAGATATCTTATTAAAATAAAATGCAGCAAGTTTGACATAGAAATTAGTTGTTTTTCACAGAAGGCATAATTAGGTATGGAGTTAATTTCCCACAGTATGCTGTAGATGTCAAAACGCAACGGTAGGTTCAAAATGTAATTATCACAGTTTATGGAAGAAACTTTGGTTAAAGTATATAAAATACAAAGATGCAGTTATAACTTTCAGCACAGGAAGTATTTCAGTAGCAAAGTGCAAGGTGACAAAACCATGTGTTAGGGGAATTATCACTCTAAATTACCCTTATTCTTATACTCTGCTTTTTACCTGGCCGCTCTTGAAAACAGGATACTGAGCTAAAGAGCTTGCTGTTTTTCTCTGTTTCATCAATTGCTTTTTCTTTATCATGTCTGGGACTTATTTCTTCCTGCCATGCTTGCATAAAGACAGAGGGAAAAATGTGCATACTAGAAAAGCTGTTGAAAATATATAGAAAAAATATCCAATTTGCTTATTCATTACTTTCTGACACACCTTAAGTATTATCATAATATAAAGATACCCAAGTTCTGTGCTACTACAGATACTTTATCTTCTTTTAGTAATACAGTTTAACTATTGAAAATCTCCCTTTTTTTTTAGGCTCTCTGTATAAAGAACAGAGTCTCTTCCTTCTGTAAAGTGATAGGCGATCTGTGAGAAAATACTGCCTGAAACTAACATTCACTCCTAGGCTAGCAAGCAGTAACTAGTTTAACTGATATGGTTGAACTAGCTTGACTACTACACCTTGATTCCAAATATCAAGTTATCACGTAGCAATAGTTATTCTGCAGTTCATTGGTGATACAAATACAGCAAAAATCCATATATAGGGCATAATTCTGTTGGATTAACCAGACCACGTGTAGTGACTATGCCAGCTGATACTAGCTGCATCGCCTTTAGGACAGCAGTCTACACTACAGCTCTTTTGAGCTCCTGCCGGTGCACGGTGCAAGGCTGATAATACCATGCTGTGGGACGTTGCAAATTTCATCTAAGAGGAGCATAATGTCAGCACAACTAATGCAACTTAAATACATACCTTAACATATCTTGCTTTACAGTTAAAGTTTTGAAGAAATACTAAAGCAGGGGAACATCAGGTGAAAAAGCATAAAGCACAGAGGTAGAATCTGCACGGGTTTTCACAGAATCATAGAATAGTTTGGGTTGAAAGGAACTTTTAAGGGTCATCTGGTCCAGCCTCTCTGCAATGAGCAGGGACATCTTCAACTAGATCAGGTTGCTTAGAGCCCCATCCAACCTGACCTTGAATGTTTCCAGAGATGGGGCATATACCACCTTTCTGCAGGCAACTTGTTCCACTGTTTCCCCACCTTCACTGTAAAAAATTTCTTCCTTCAAACTAGTCTGTATCTTGCCTCTTTTAGTTTAAAACCATTACCCCTTGTCCTATCTCAACAGGCCCTCCTAAAAGGTTTTTCCCCATCTTTCTCATAAGCCCTTTAAGTATTGGAAGACCACAAATAAGGTCTCGCTGGACCCTTCTCTTCTCCAGGCTGAACAACCCCAACTCCCACAGCCTGTCCTCATAGGACAGGTGTTCCACCCCTCTGATCATTTTTGTGGCCCTACTCTGGACCCAGTTTAACAGGTCTACGTCTCCTCTGATGAGGGCTCCAGAGCTGGATGCAGTACTCCAGGTAGTGTCTGATGTTAAGGATGTGTGCCTGTGAGTTTCATTAAATATTTTCAGTGGCGTTTCCTTCCTAATGGAATGACTGAACAGAGTATCAAAGAATCACAGAATGGCTGAGGTTGGCAGGGACCTCTGCAAGTGATCTGGTCCCACACCCCTGCTATAGCAGGGCCGCCTAGGGCGGGTTGCCCAGGACCATATCCAGACAGCTTTTGGATATCTCCAAAGAAGGAGACTCCACAACCTCCTTGGTCAACCTCTGCCAGTGCTTGGTCACCCCGACAGTGAAACAGTATTTCCTGATGTTAAGAAGGAATCTCCTGTGTTTCCGTTTGTGCCCATTGCCGCTTGTCCTGTCACTGGGCGCCACTATAAAGAGCCTGTCTCAGTCTTCTTTACACCTTCCCTTTAAGTATTGATATACATGATAACATACACATTGATGAGATTCCACCTGAGCCTTCTCTTCTCCAGGCAGATCTGTTCTGTCTCTCTCAGCCTTTTCTCATAGGACAGAGAGTCCAGTCCCTTTAGTCATCTCTGTGACCCTTCATTAGACTCTGTCCAGTATACCCATGTCTCTCCTATACCGGGAAGCCCAGAACTGGACACAGCACTCCAGGTTTAGCCTCACCAGTGCTGCATAGGGGGAAGAATCATCTCCCTTGACCTGCATACTGACAATACTTTGCTTAATGCAGCCCAGGATACCATGTGCCGCCTTTGTCGCAGGGCACGTTGCTGGCTCATGTGCAACTTGGTGTCCACCAGGACCCCCAGGTCCTTTTCTGCAAAGCTGCTTTCCAGCTGGGTGGCCCCCGGTCTATATTGGTGCAAGAAGCACACATGTGAAGCCCACAGGGGTGGAGAAGTTGGCAGGATAGTGTTAAGCTGGATCAGAAAAAAGGGGAGCGAGAAGGGAGGTGGCCTGTGGCAGACAGAAGTGGATGATTGAGCACTGTCAGCGGAGACCATCTAAGCGCAGACCATGGGAGGCACTTTAATGCCATCCTGCATCAGTACTCACCAAAGCCACTCAAACTGTATTTGGTAAAAGCTAGACATGTGACAAGAAAGATGAACTAATCCACACAGGCAAACTGCTCATAGAGCTGTAGAGCATTTTGCATCAGAAACCGACAAATATGAGAAACAAAACAAATGCCAACCCAACTGAAATTTTGAAATCCTGAATTTCTGAAGCCTAATGCTTGGGCTAAAGACTACTGCTTTAAATTGATTTATTTTTATAACTGTCACCAGCCTAAGGCATGCTTTACAGCGTTTTTGAAAGTAATTGATAATTTTGTAATTATATTAAACACAAAAAATCTGAAGTTCATGGTCATTACCTCTAAATAGTTGAAGATCTATGTACACGCATGTCTTGAATTATCATGTACTGATAAGGAAATGAAACACCTGAATAAAGATTTATTACCATGTATTTCCATTGACACTCTTTCGATGTAAGTAGAACGTACATCTTAGAACACAAAAGCATATGAAGAGCTGGAATTCATCTTTTCAAAAAATGGTAAAACAATAATCAATTAAAAGACTTTCTTATAACCTATCCTGTTTTTAACACCTCATTTTAAACAGAGGATCATCAAGGTCTTTAATCTCTGAGACTCCAGAAGTAATTATTCTTAGAGAAACAGACAGAAGGCTGATTTTAGCCACTATAGTTTGTACCTTGTTGCCTTAGATAATTAAGGACATTAGTTCATTATTTGCAATACTTAGGGAATACTGCCATTAGCAGGGGAATGTTCTCTGGTACCCTAAGGAAATGAAAAGCTTTTAAGAGCAATCACTGTTAATCACTAACATGCCAACATTATATACCTTCTGGAAATGAGGATGATATATAGACAGGACACATTAAGTGACTCCGTATTTTACTTGCATTGTAGGCTTTCAATAAGATGTGGTTTTAAAACATTCATTTGCATGGCTTGCTCTCATGACAAAATACATGATATTTAAGAATTCTGTGAGACGTAAGACGTCTTTTTGTACAAGTTATTGAAAATGTTGTCTCTGATTCCATAGTTGAGCTTCATTGTGCTTTTAGCATTATTATACTTTGTTACACAGTTTCACTTGAGTGGTAAATGCCAAGGGCAAGAAGGTGGCCCTTTTGTAAGGGTGAAAGAAAAACTAAAAAAAAGGTGATAAATGTAATTAAATTTGTCTTTACTTCCAGCTCAGCAGGAGACTTAGCACCTGCATAATTGTAATACTCCCAGCTGTGTACATAGATTAACGTTACTCATGGTTTGCAAGCAATTGCAAATTATTATTCAAGTTTTTTAAAGTATTTTCTGTCAAATGTTAATGGCATGTAATATCCAGTACATGCTGGAAAAGGAGGCAGATTGCACTCATGCACTGGGATCCTCAGTGAGGATCCCTGCCAACTGAAAACGTTGGACCTGCCAATAGAGCACATATATCAGCAAAAAAAAAAAAAAAAAAATCACAAATAACTCCCAGTAAAGGGATGTGATGAGTTTATATACTTGGGGAGCTAGCAAGCACTGAAGAAGTCACCTACTGATGTCCACCTGACGAAAAATTCCACTAGTGCAATTTGTGCCAATTACTTCTTATGATAGCTATTGTGAACACAAAAATCAAAATCTTTCTTCTCACTGAACAAATTCTTCAGGACTTATGTTCTCTCCCATTATTTCATCTTTAGACAAGAAACTCCAACACAATTTTCAATCTGCCCTTGGACAAAATCCTACTGTACTAAGTTATAATTATTCTCTTCTGGATGCTTCTAATTTGTCTGCACTGCATCTTTTGGTCATTAAACAGCCCAATTGTTGCAGAGTGTTTGTTTCCTCACCTGGTCAGAGATGCAGTATTTAGCTACTGAATCCTATGAGCTTCATTGCCAATCATTTTTATACTGCTGAGATTGCACTGGCCTATCCTGTAAAAGAATAGTAAATTTAAAAAGGAAGTGCTTACGTTCTTGAAACCTCTATATAAGATCTGAAGTTCCTTCTTTGTGAATTTACTCTGTGCTTCCAGCAGTTCAAGAGCTTCAGGTCTATGTCGTACTGTGGCCATTTCCATTTCATCTTCTACAGTGTCTGCAGAATACAAGAAACAGGGAAGTAAAGCTCAACAAGTAATATAGGATGTAGAAATATCTAACCCTTGCAGAAAAAAAAGAAAGTTAAATGACATTATTTTAAAGAAAAGCTTTTGCAGCTTTAAAGTCAAATGGCACGTTCATTTTGAACTCATAGGGAAAGGGTATCTGTCTGCTTCAGTGGCTGCACAGAACATGGAACACAGCAGTGATGATCCAGCAGTCTGGATATTATCACATCAGTACAAATAGAAAGCCAACAGTCTGCACGGGCATGCATGACACATTCAGAATGACTTTTCTGTTTCTATGAATCTTGGAGCAAAGAAAATTTTATAAAACTTCGGTGACTCCAGAATGCTAGAAATTTTCCCTTGCTTTTAGATGTGAATTCACTGTATCAGACTGGGATTCTTAATGTTCTTCTTTTACTGTGAGGTTGTGCTTTGGAAAGTGTCAGATTGATGTTGCATATTCAACAGTACCCCTTACTTTCAGTACTGTGTAACGAATCATTCAGGGCAACTTGATTATTCACTGTGAACCCCCCAAGTGGGGAACATGAGAATTTTAGTGACCTCATAATTAGGTAAGTAAGAATGTGGATGTACACATTCAAGGTTTACAGTTGAGCCCAGCCCTAAAAGAATGCAATATAGCAATGCATTTTTTTCCAGGTAGAGTTTTAAATGTGAAAGTTCAATAAAATAGCTAAAGAAACTTACAGTTTGTATTTTTTATATGGGGTGCCAGCCATATAACTGATCAAAAATATGAACATGTGCATTAGTTTTTAAGTACTACCAGCATCATACGTAGTTTATGTAGTACTCCAGTCACTGCCTTATTCTTGTTTAAGATTTATACCAACTGTAGAAATGTAACTTGAGAGAAAAGAAACATGCATAATTATCATTTCTACAATGCTGAAAATACATATTTTACTTCATCAGTGTGGGATCTGCATTCTTAAAATAAAGTTTTATTTGGTTCAGTTTTCATAAGAGCACAGTAGTAGAACTCTCCATTAAACCATATTATGCTTACATCTTTACATATATTTGTTCTGCTACAATGCAGTAATAATAACTTTCAACTGCTTGGGAGAAATTTGGCATTAGGAGATAAAGTTCAGCTAAACAAAAAATGAACAACCTTTAAAGAGATATAATCAAAATATGTAAACTCTTTGGATATATCTTCACAAAATTGTAGGATCTTGTCTTTTCTCCTGTCGAAGAGATGCTGCCATTGGCACTCATCTCAGGAAGATGATTTCAGTGCCATCCATAGTCTTATCTCAGAGTGTCCATTGTGTGCTGGCTTGTGGATAAGCTGTAACATGTTTCTCTTGCATTTTTCTTTATAGGTTGTCTCAGACGGCTCATAGACCACTATCATCTTTATGAAAACTTCCATTCTACACGCTATTGGCAAAAACCCCAACTGACAGAAATTTACATTGACATTATGATGATGGCGTTTGACAATAGTTTGAAAGGGTCAGTATCTGAACTCACAGGATTATAAGAACATTTCCATTCTCTTCTTAAAAAAGTTAGTTTCTGACATACTGAGGTGCAATGAGGGAGTCTGGAAACTGGAATAAAGGTGGTCCAGACTTAAGAAGCTGTCTTCCGAATCTCGGGAAGATGCGGAAAAGTTCTTGAGTCTCATCTTAATTCTGCATAAGACCATCCAGGGTTTATTTTGCAAGGTTTTTAAAGCCTTTCCATCATGTTTTAAGAGATTATCTTTTATATTCTTTATATTGTTGCTCAAGTCCCTATAACAATGTCATGCTGTAGATATGCAGCTGAATTATTTTTTGGCAACTGCAAGTTAACACTAGGTGCTTATACTAAATTGACAAAAGAGTCAACCTGAGAATAGATATTGTTGAAAAGTCACTTTATATGCCAGGAGTTATATAGGATTTAAATGGGTTATTGTTTTGACTGAAAGGGACCTAACTGGAAATGAGCTCTTTAAGCATCCATTTATGAAACATCTGGCTACCTAGAGAGAAATCTACAAGCTGTTCTAGAAGCTAAATGAATGCACATAATAAATGTGAGGATAGAGATAAAGGCCACACAATGTGATGCTGAGTGCAATGTCTGGTATATCCATAGTAATAAACATTTTTCTTGTGTTTTAATGATTCAGTCAGAATATAAAGACTGTAGTGTGGTGATGTCTTTCAGTTAATGAAAAGTTTCCATATAACGGTCTTCTCACACTCTATTTCTGTAGTTTCTTACAGATATAAATAATCTAAAATTAAGATCACCATAAACTTCTTTATAATATGCCAACTATGCTGATTAAAATACTATAGCATTCATGAGTCACTTGCAAGTTTTTATTTCTTTTTCTTTACATTTATGGTTACCATTATCTAGGCTGGAAAAAAAAATCTATTCTTTTAAAAATGTGTGAAAATATATCTATTTCTAAACACTAATGATTTCTATGGCATTAATGAAAAATTAGTTATTTCAGTTCTCTCTTTTGTTCTAAGAAAATTTAGGGTTCTTTTTTTGGGGGGGTTTTCCAGCATAAAAGGCTAACATATGTCAACTGAAAAACAGAAACAAGTTCATATTCACTCATTAATACATTAACTGAAATACTCTTACTGGTTTCATTAATGAGTAGCTTTCTTCCAGCTAAATAGTAAAGAGAGTTTTTAATGCATTTGTGACAGGAGCTATGCTTTGTTCATTAAAGAACAAAACGGAAAAAGCAAGGCAAAAAGCAGACAGACTCTTCAAATAATGGCAGCTAGAGAAGCATGTCCAAAGTGAGGGCTCAGTTCACACCTGTAAAAATTGTGCACATACGTTTGCCTGCACAACCCCCAAATTTATTTCCCCTACCTATTTAATAACTGTATGCACAAACGCTTTTATTTTCCAAAGCGATTCCTGAGCCTATTCCTACCTCTAGCACATGCATTTAAAAATTTAGCTAAGGAAGAATGGGTTTATGTTTACTAGGCTAAAGCACACAAATAAGAAAAAGAATTCTTTGTCATGCTTTATTGAATGGGAATGCTGAAATAAGATTTTATTTATTCAAGTAATATTTTTCTGCATATATTGATGTGCAAAATTTCTAAAAAATTCACATTATGAGGTTGCTATTGTAGGTAGTGCTAGCTTTATTCCAAGTACATTACAATGTTGCTTCTTTCATGCTAGCAGAAATCAAATAGCACATGATGTCAAAACGGGATAATAACAATGGGTGTCTACAATGACATTTAATATAATATTTTCTTTTAACATAACATTCTTAATATAGCATTTCATTATTAATGAGGGTACAGAGAAAAATGCTGAAGGCATTTTTTTTACTACTTGATTCTCATATATGAAATATTTAATGCAAGTTTTATTTTGACTTCTGGCTTATAAAACACTTTCAGTAAGAAAATACAAATTTTGCATGTTCAAGGTTATTAAGAGCGACTCTAAATATTTTTCGTTATCTGTGCAGAAAAAAAAGCTTGCAGAGAAGTATGCAAGGAATAAGGATGTGTTGCTCTCCAATGAACTTCAAACAAACAGATCAAACCTTCTATTCTTTCTATTCCGTTTCCTTTTTCTATCCTATGCCCCATCATTGGAAGTGTGCAAGGTCAGGATGAGGCTTTGAGCAACCTGATCTAGTGAAAGATGTCCCTGCCTGTGGCAGGGGGTTGGACTAGACGATCTTTAAAGGTCCCTCTCAACCCAAACCATTCTGCGATTCCATGTTTCTCTGATTCCTTTTATAGTTTAAGGCTATGTTACTCAGGCTATGTAGCTGAAAGCAACTTCTACATAATGAATACTAGCAGGTGTCATGACATTAACTGACCTTCTTAAGCTACTCTATTTTCAAGTAAAACAGCTCAGCTGAAGCCACCGTAAAAAAGACTCTATGCATCCACATCTTTAGCGTTGTTCATCTTAGATCTCAAACAGTTAGAAAGGAAAGCAAGCACCACAGCCTTCTCTACAGAGAAGAATATGAAAAAAGTAAGTGGGGTAGCAAAAATAAAGCCTAGGTCCATATCATTGAAGTCCGGACACTTAGTTGGGGCCTGTGTTTGTAGCCATGTTGCCTCAGGTTGTCCCATAAAGTGCTCTTGGAGGTACACTTTTACCTCAAATTGATTGATGTGCTTTACCAGAAGAGTACACAGGAAGCACGGGGACCACTCGGCGTGTAATTTTAGGTGTTCAGGTTAGTGCCTAGAATGAAACCAAATTAATCTAGACTGAATTTGGTCCACAGGGATATTTTAAAATCAGTTATAGTAGCCAATTTATATAGGAAGACATTAGTGTTATTACTGTAATTTATCTCTAGGTGTATGTGTGTATATACACATACATGTATATATGTATGTATGTATATATTTCCCTCCCTCCCCCTATTTCTGTTAGCTACTAGAGAGATTTTATTTCTTCACAGCATATCAAGATATTAAAGGCAGTGTCAGTGTGCTTTTCCTTTATCTCTACATTTACATATGTTGCTTTCAGTCTCTATTTTTTGTTCAGACGCATCTCCAGGGAGAACTTATTGTGGCCTTTTAGTTCTTAAAGGAGGCCTACAGAAAAGATGGGGGCAAATTTTTTTAGCAGGGCCTGTTGCAATAGGACAAGGGGTAATGGTTTTAAACTAAAAGAGGGAAGATTCAGACTAGATTGAAGGAAGAAATTTTCTATGAGGGTGATGAAACAGTGGAACAAGCTGCCCCACAGAGAGGTGGTAGATGCCACATCCCTGGAAACATTCAAGATCAGGTTGGACAGGGCTCCGAGCAACCTGATCCAGTTAAAGATGTCCCTGCTCACTGCAGGGAGGTTGGACTCGATGAGCTTTAAAGGTCCCTTCCAACCCAAACTATTCCATGATTCTATGATTCTATACTGTAGGTCTCGTTCCCTAAAGAGTTTGATGTTACATAGTCAAAACCTGCAGAGCGAAGTCTTTCCTCCCAGACTGGCACTGCTGATACTCTGCTGTGTATTGGACAGCAAGCACACACAGACACACGCACACATGTATACAAAAAGACACCACTTTTCAAATACATTGAGAGCAGGTATTTAATTTAACCAGTGAATCACTGCTCAGATAGTTCGCAGAGCATAAGTGCCAATCCAGCAGCTCCTACGCAGCAGACCCTGGCACTGGTATCTTGCCATCCTGCTCTGTGCAGACAAATCTGTTACCAGCCCAGAAATCTGTTCATCACTTGATTTTAGACCTCAACAGAGCATACGATTACTTCAGTAGGTATCTTGTGCCTCAAATGAGCAGTTAATGAAAGTATAACTTTTAATGCATGCAAACCTAAAAAAAAAAAATCAAATGAAAAATAAAACTTGCTTTGAGTAACAGGAGATGTCGTTTTGGCAGCCGAGCAGGGCAAGAGCTTCATAAGTCGCTCTTTAATGCTGCGTTTGGTACTGTTCTGAGCGTAGAGGAAACCTAAAAAATATATTATCAGGACTGTTAACATAGGCTTGAGAACAATTTCTGTACATGCTGCAGAATTCATCATTATAGCAGAATCCTGGTGGGAAAAGGCCAAACAGATGGCAGCCATCCTGAATTGCAAAGGGCAACCAGAACTTTTGAAGAGGACAACAAAATTGTTTTGTCTTGGTGTCTTTCCAATAGATGGGATTTTTTTTTTGTATGTGTGTATCCTTAAAAAGCTCTTACAATCCTCTTAAGCTCTTATAACCCACTTTAAAATGTCTAACAGAGAGGTATCAGATTATGTATTTCACACAACACAAGGTAAGAATGTTTGTAAAAACTTTAATGCTAAAATAGATTAAAGACTTTTAAGTCTGTTTGATTTTGAGGTTTAATATGGAAACCAATCCCAAACAAAATCTCAAAGATATCTTTTGTTGTCCTTTCTGACAGTCTTCTAGTTCCACAGCTGAGTTTTCCCATATAATTCATTCAGCAATAACCAACCTGGTACTTTTGCCTTTTCTGAATACTAAAATATCAACCATGATGTGTAGCCAGTCTCCCTTTTCTTTAATATTTGACATTCTACATATATATAAATATAAGTATTATTTATATTTTCATCTCTGAATACTGACATGGCCAAATAGTTAATGTTCTTGTGCCATAAAGCAGGTGAACAGCATTACCTTTATTTACTGTGAAGGAAAGTGTCAGAGTAACTGCCTGGGAGGTCTAATTAACCATTTTATACAAAATGGGTGATACGAGCAAGCACCTCCTGCATGGATATTTGCTGCAAATGACAGACTTAGCATTTGTAGAACAACTGAGTAAATGATTTATGTTCCTGAGAAAGGTAGAGCTGGGTTTGGACATTATGCGACTCCTGCACTTTTCACCTGGACCGCATGCGCTCCAACACAACCGCTGCACTGCCATGGCTCTTGCTACCACAGCAGGAATACAAAACAGATGGGGCAAGGAATGAAAGACATGACTGACAGTTCCTGTGCTAGCGGCACAGTCACCGGGATAATCCTGTGTTATCCCCACTACTTCACGTGGGCTGAATACTGGTGTTAGTGACATGATCTAGAATAGTCCCCTCTCTGTCAGCAACCCAGACAGAGTGGGAACCTCCCACCTGTAACACAAAGTGGAGCCTGTAGGCATTCTTGAGAAAGTATGTACTTGTATTTGGGAACAGAAGAAAGTGAGAAGGCCTTAAGAATATTAAACTTTCTAAACAAAAGAAAAAAACACTTCTCAGTTTGTATACGACTAAAACATTGAAGGAAATGAAATTAAAGAAATGGGGGAAACCAGGAAAGACTCAACCACAGCCTTAAAAAAAATCAATCAACTATTACCAGGCAAATCCTGCCTCTGTGAGAACAGCAGCTCTGGTGAATGGATAAAACAATCCAGTTTCAGCACAAGGTCAGATGGACATAAATGACCATCTCTGGAAATATCAAAACCTTTCAACACAAATAATAAGAATGAAGACACTTATTATCTGTAGCACTTAACCATCAGCTCAACTGCAAAACACTGTGCAGATAAATGCATAAAATAAAAGGCAATCTGTGATCTGACAGGTGTCTTAAACTCCATACTTCTAGTCTGAGTACAAAATTAGCCTTTAAATTAATATCTTGTGGTCCCAGCTGGCAGTGTCTGCAGTAACACACTATGCCTGTACTGTAGATATCTGTACTCAAAGGAAATTTATTTGTCTTAAAGATTTTTTTCTTTATTAGGAATTCTTCTAGCATAGACATGACCTAAAAATATCTACTTCTAACTTGTTGATTTCAGTTAAGGTTGCAAGGGTTTACTGTCCATGTATTACATACATAATTACATAGGTCCACAACCTAGTTACTGAAGATGTACACTGTACTTTGCAAAACCTAAAGGGATTTATTATTTCCAAAGGGTTTGAAGCTGAAAGCCTTGAGTAAGCTACAACTTTGCTACTTTTATGCTCACACAAAAGTTTATGGAATTCAATGCAAACCATGTGGGCTTTGCAGTGGTATGATCAAGGTCAAAAATGAAATATATAGGAGAAAGTAATATCAGAGGAGTAACTTAGGAGGACAGTATAATTTTTTTACTCACTTCTGGCAACTAATTTAAAATGTTGACACTAAGATCAGGGCAGAGGTAAACGAATTGGTTTATCTTCTTACAGTATGAGGAAGATTTTTGTTCCTAGGGGCTGCAGTCAGTTTAGACAGCTATTGCAGTCCACCATCATCACCTCCTGATAGTACTACAGCTTTCAATGTGATTTTTCATCAGTAAAAGACTACTTAATACAGACAAAACATGTTGCACACTGAACCTATGCTAAATCAGTTTTTAATATGTTGTAGCACTAAAAGTGTTAATTAATATGGAATACTGTAATAATTTCTGTGAATTCTGTACCTATTTGCCCAGGTTGAAACAAATTGAGAAAACAGCTGTGGCCATTAAGAAGCTAATTAATCTGAGCTAGATTAAAATTTATTTATTATATAGCAAGAAATTCTTATTACCAGTCTTCAAAATGGCTGTTCATGAAAAGATGAAGAGCCATGAAGCACCAACACACTGATAATGATGCACTGATGCTGCTTCCTTCAAAGTTATAGAATAAAATGATAGTAATTCTTAGCCTGCAAATAGATATGCAGAAGCTGTATTTTCCAAACTCTTCTTGATTTTTTTTAATAGTTGATTGATTAGAGATTTCATGGATGTTATCACTAACCCAGTCAGCCACAAACTCCTCTAGGCTAAGTGTGAAGGTTCTTCAAATTCAGGTTAGTTAACTGGTGCTGCTTGCTTTTGGGTTTGATAATTTGTTCCTCTGCAATGAAAATTAAACTGTGAGACACACTTTTCCCCAGAATTCACTGTGGGAGTGTCCTAGAACTCATCTCTATATGGCACCCCCTGGAATTGTGGGTTATTGTCCCAAGAGGTGCTCATGCTTCACAAAAAATTCTGTAACTGGAGCATGGCTTACATATTCTCATATCTAGGTACTGCTGAACTGATATATGTGCAGCTTATAGGTATTGGACATACTTGATATCCTTAAGGAGTGACTGCTATTTAGCATGATTTATGTCTGTAGTTGCAACTGATAAATGCACCAATGGCTTAAACCTCTGATTTACGGATATATTAACGAGAGAGCTGTGACTCTAAAATTGTATTACTAGAAGTTTAATATGGAGTATCATGCATACACATGGTCAGTACAATTGTTTTCTGAACTGCTACTTTTAAAAATCCTACTTGGCCAAAAGCATCCAGATCATTGTTACGTGTATGACCTAGTCACTCCAGTGTCACAGTGTTGGCAGGCTGATGTTGATCCGACACTGCTGTTTACAAAAAAACGCACAAAGAATCACAAAAAAAATTCCTTTTTAAATAAATTTTTCAAACAGTCATAAAAGACTTTAAAAGATAAGGAAAAAGGATGTGTTAAAATATAAAAATTATTTAGAAAATATAATTTAAGTGATTCATAAATGAACATCTATTCCTAATCATATACACCTATACCTAGACTATCTTAACTCTAAATACTTACTTTTTTCAGATGTATGATCCCTGCTTTAGAAAGACAATACATATTACATAATGCCCTGTCGTTACAGAGACAGGTGAGACTACCCGTGGAACGAACTATCAAGCGAAGGGATTTTTGCCTTTTTCAGAGTTAAAATCTCTCTCTTTCAAAGTGTGACCGTTTTCTTTGCAAATTCTTTGTAGTCAGCGTGAAAGCGAGGACAGGCAGGACACTTTTTGCTGGTGTAGCAGATAAATCAGATAGTTTGTCTCGCATCCTCACTAACTGCACAAGATGGACTGTGCTGTGGCTGCTCTCCACCCCAAAGTCTTGCCCACATTTCCTGCCTGCACCAGATGCCTTCTGGTCAAAGAAGCACTCTCTTGCGTTGCCTCCTACCTCATTGCTGACTTTTTATAATGGGATTTGGGTGATAAATGTCAAGTACTTAAAAGAGCTTTTTGGGCAGATAATCATTCTATTTAATATGAACTTCAAAAACTAGAAGCAATTCTTCCAATAAATTCTTCCTTCACTGTCAGTGAAAGAGAAGAGTCACCTGTAAAGCTACCTCTTTTTCCCTGACTCTTTTTCCCTCCATTGTTTTTTAATTTTTGTTTACTGTTTTCTTTCTCAAAGCCTCACTCCTTCATTTGGCAAAAACAGCAGATGAGCTGTCTCACTCCACCTTTTGCTCTGCAGAATTACAATCCAATGGCCACATCCAGTGCCTTGGCATAAAAGCTAAGCTCGCAGTACTGCTGGAATTTGGATTTTGTTCACTTACAGGATTTTAAGTCTTCCCAGGAAAAATACCTATGTTGTATTAGTTATGAATGTGATCTTGTTGGAAGACAGTATAAGACCTGAAAGCCAAGCTGCATAGGTCATTTTCATAAATCTAAAATTTTGGTAGGAAGTGACAAAGATTCTGAAAACCAAAAAAAGCAATGCATGAAGTGTTTTCTTGGCATAATGGTTTACGCTTAATTTCAGCTGTATGATGGAATGTCTCCCAGTGCCTTAAGGGCTGGCAGCCCTACTAAACTGTTTATGGTTCAGCTCAGATGGAGAGGAAAATGAGACAAAACGGAGTGCAGATTTCATATTCACAGTTCAGGACTCGTGGAAAAGACCCAAATGAGAGTACATGTTCCTTCTGTACAGTGAGTCTGGGAATGAAACAAAATTATGTACAACATAAATATTTATAAATCTCAGCCTCAGCTCTTTGGAAACACCTGCTGAGGAACTGTGTAAGTTGTCAGTAGGCTACTCTACAGATCATCAGCATTTTTTGCCAAGCCAGGAAAAGGCTCATGCCAATATAATTTGTCTGTACACACATATTTCAGTGATTCTTCCTCTACAGCCCCTAACTTTCTGGTTTTCATCACAAAATACACCTGTCGGCTTCACACACTTCTAAAGCCCTATAAACCATATCAGATCTGCTACAAGGAGAAGCCATGAAGGTATTGAGCTGAAAACATGGACGGCAGCATTTTAGGTACTACCTTGAAACATGCATTCAAGAGTGAGATTGCTCACCTTCCCTTTAAATTACCTTGTACATACTGTTTTAAATCAGCCTCCCAGTGGCAGACCCAGATTAGGAGCCAGTAGCTACCCTTCTCCATGAACAAATTAGAGGTCAAGGTCAATTAGGAAATCTGGAGGCCAAAAGTACTTGAACATGGATTGAAAATGAAGGGTAGAGAGCAAGTGATCTTGTCAAAAACACTAATCACGGTTAGGCATTTGTGAGACTGGCAAATGAAAAGGATGGAAGAAGAGAGAGGAAATAGCTAATATCACGGGAGAGAAGAAATAGAGAAGTGTCAAATTATAAAAAATATAAAACAGAGAAAAGGCCACACTTTTGTCCTTAGAGCCTTCATTAAATTTACCAAATTTGGTTTTAGTAGTCAGACCATGCCTTCCCATGACATATATGCAGCTTTTCAACCTGAAAAAATGGTTATGTTATGAACAGTTTCTATGAAAATATTTAACGCAAAAATGATCTAATACTATTATAAACATTTCCAGAAGGGTAAACACTGAAAATGGCAAAGAATTTCTTCAGTGTAAAACTTGAAAATGTACTAGTTTTTCAATACCACTTCATTCATTTAATACCACTTAATACATTTGCACATACACTGCCAGAGCATGTGTAAAACTAAGCTGGTCCCCTGTGACAGTAAACATATTTATAGCAGATTACTTGCTTTCTTTAGAAAAATCTCACTTGAAGTAGACCATGTGGGCATGTGAGAGAATGCACAACGAACCAGATGTGTTTGACTGCCGTTTCTGAACTATACAGTTTCCTTCATTTTTCCCCTTCTGTTGTTTATGAGAAGAGTAAAGACATTTTTAACGAGCTGTAATATATATAAATTATCACACAATAAATTATATCACCAGAAAGTTAGTTACCTTGTGGAGGTCTAGAGAGGAGATTAGGAGGAAGAAGCTGTTAAGTTAGAGGAGAGACCAGATGAAAGGAAAATAATATTTGAAGAAGAGTGTAGTAGGTGGTACAGAGAAATAAAGAAATAAATAATAAAAAAATCTGACCAGTACAGTCGTTTTAAGGCAGACTCTTTTACTATCTTGAGCAATAAAATAGTTGTGTGTTGTTTTCACTGAAATTCCTAATTTAGTATTGCTCAAAGGGATTTTAGAAGTGAAATAAAAATGCTGAACTACAGAACTTAACAGCTAACAGCTTTTGTATGTAAGATTTTCTAACACACTTAAATGCCAGTGTGTAAGTAGGAATCGAGAGATAAAAGAACTGTTTTATTTTTCATTGGGCTTTGATTCAAACATGTTTGCATAGCTTTAATGGAATGACAGCTTCTCTCAAAGAAACACCCAGTAAATATAAACTCTGGGCCAAAGAAAATCTTAATGTGGCTCAAGAGTGCTTTATTTTCTATGCAGGAAAGACATTCAGTTTCGGAAAAGTCACAATGGCTATGTCTATTCACAACAAAAATAGATTAGCAGACAAAAGCAAGTGATGCTCAGGAACTTAAGATCTTGCAGATGGCTTATGGACACAAAGACTGAAGAACAAGTGTGTTTTATCACAGCCGAAGCAAGGTGGATACTTCAGTAACAGTGAAACGGGCCCTAACACTTTGCAAACTTGTCGGGACATCTCAATGCTCGTGTCTCTGGTCAGTGAAGAACCTGAAGGTCTGGCATCACTGACCAGGGGCGAGGGACCCTCTGAGCATTCCCTTGCTTACAGGGTGGGGAGGCTCAGCATGGCAGGCATGGCAGCATGAACCTGTAAAGAAAATTTTCTAAAGAGTTTGAATTAACAATTCTGATTAAATAGTGATAACAAACTGAGTTTATCAGGTTCAGTGGAGTTTTGTAAAGGAGGAAAACCAACAAGTGCTTCAATCAAAAAGAAGGAACATTTCTAACTGGAGACCTAAAAAACAGTGATATGTAGTGCTTGTGTTGTGCAATATGAAAGCAGAAAGAGAAAAATACGGTTGTAAAAAGACCAGAGAGAGCAACTGAAGACTAAAAGATGGGTCTATCAAAAGTGAGTGACAGATGACGGACAGGAATCAAATGGGTGATACAAGATCAGCTAGAATGAGAGAGAAGGGTTCAGCAGAGAAAGGAAAGAGAGAGAAAAAGTAAAAGAGATGAAAAAGAGTTAAGAATTAGAATGGAAAAGTAAATAGGGAGATATTAAAAATGGTGAGAGACCTTTCAAATACTTATTACCTCCATATTTAACTTCTTATCTAAACTGTGTGCATGGTGTACGTGAACACGTACAATGCTGGACGCAGGTATGCTTACATTTGCCAAAGGGCTAGCAGCTGGAGTCAGGCTGGGGGTGTAGGTGTCCTGGGCCTGTCGTGTGTGCTACTGGCGCCACCTGGAGTGGGTGGGGATCTCGGCCCCAGCTACTGGGGTGGGAGCAGTGTGTCCCCTGAAAAACAGCCACTGGGGGGCCCAGTGTGAGCAAGGGGCTCAGCACTGGCAGCTGGAGTAGGACCACGAGTCACAGCCCATGTCCCTGATGCTGTCTGCTGGGGGAGTGAGTGTCTGTATCTGCCCCAAATCATGTGTGGATGGGGTATCATTCACTAGCAAAGCTCAGGCTGGACCAGATGGTGAGCAGCTGACCCTGGGTCTGGGCAGGGGTGTCAGGCAGGGAGAAGGTCTCTGCTGTATCTGGGTGCGCCCATGAGAGCGTGGTGCCCATGGGACGAGCGTGGGAATGTGCGCATGTTTACAGTGAGCACCAAGCTGGACAAGCCAGAAAGTGGGTGAGAAGGGCCCGGGGTACAGACTAGTTGAAGACATAAGTGGAAAAGCAGCAGCTGCATCCCTTGGCCTGTGCTGGAGACCCCTGGACACACTGGGCTAGGCTCCAGCAGCCATGAAGAAGAATCTCTGGGCTCCAAGCTGCTGGAGATGGCAGCCACTTATAACATCCCTTAACAAACATCTATGTACTTTGTCGTGAAAAGTCTTTTTGTACTCATTAGGAAAGTTAGAGAAGACCAGAAAGAGATATTTTTAATGAATAATTTGCAGAGTATACTGTCATAGTGTTCACGCTATTATCCAATTATTTTGAGTGGAAATAATTAACCTGCAGTGCTCTAGCTGTCACTGTAATGCATTTTTTAAATGCTTTATATGAATTTAGCTCTTAGGAGAGATGCCTCATTGCAAGCTCAGAGAACTTTCACCAAACGGTGAAATGAAACCAGCGCACACCTCTTGATTCCACTGAACTAGCCCCAGGCGTCAGCTCTGACCTAGATTACTGAGGAGTAGGTCACTTCCAAGGCCACTGTCAAAGTCAACAGCAAATTTTCCACAGAGTTCAGTAGGACTTGTCTAGAGTCCTTAAGTTTTATATTCCATACTTGGATTGATTACATTTTTCTGCAAATTTTGGTGGCTTGCATAAAGCTCATTTTGATTTGGGTTGATAGTGACATTACACCACCTTTGTGCAGAAGCCACCAAGCCTTTCTTAAACGCTGGTAGCTTTCAGTTGCTCTCTAATCTGCCAGTCTTGAAGTAAACTGCTTTATTCTCCATGCATGATCTGTATCCTGCTTCCACAAAAATAAAATTTTTGAATAATACAGAAAGGGGCACAACAAAGTAATGAAAGATACAGTTTTCTCTTTTGCAAAGAGAGATAAAGAACCCAAAAATACTGCCATTTGTTTAAATACTTCAATAAATTTTTTTTTATAAAGAAGAAACAGAAGATATAGTATCAGTCTTTCATGTCGATCAGCTAGCCTTAAAAACAAGGATAACATGGTGTTTACATTTATATTTCCTTGGTACAGTGTTGCGTTATTATAAATTACTTAATATAGTTATATGCAGTGCAGTATTCCTACTGAAAAAGTATTAAGAGCAGTGGGTTTTTTCAAGTCTTGTGGTTTCCTTAAGAACGATGCAGCTACTTACAGCTTTACCACTGTGTACAGTTTCAGGCGCAAACCACCTCTAATCACATACCAGATGATATTCTTAACAAGCCCTAAGTTAATTAAAAACACCTAGTGTGTGCATATGATGAATTTTAGAGGCCAGGTAAGTGTGACAGATTTGTGATTAGACTGTCTAGAAGTAACAAATACATTCTTGTAAATCCCATCCTCCATAAGGACTGGTGTGTAATTTGTTACACAAACATGACCCTGTGCCAAAATGCAGAATTTCTGCTCAATCTTCTATTCCATCTTGACTACAGTTGCATTCTGAGACTATAATTAATCTCAGATTTGCAAATTAATGATCTCAATAGCACTGTTCCAATACTGTCAATTTTTCACTATTGTTCTAAAAGTCATAATTAAAGAAGCCACTCTGAAGCAAAAATTCTCCTTAGCAGTTGTGAATATACGAACCTCAATGATAAAAATTTCATGTACCGTTTAAAGGCTTATTAAAATTCAGGACTCCCATATTTACAAATGCCTAAAATACTAGGATGCGTTTGTACCATTTTGAATTAATGTTTAAATAATTTACAAAGTACAATGTACAAAAAATGCAAAATTTCTTCCTCTTAGTAAAACTGTCTGTCATTCAATGGCAGACCCAAACTCCCTGAGCTGAGGCTCCCTGACTAGTCACCTCTTCCTCAACACTGATCCCCATTGCAGCATCACACTGCCTAAGAACAGCCCTTTCCTTTGCAAACCCGGTTCCACGTCCTGATGCAGCTGACAGCACATCTCTGCAAATAATGTTGTCTGTATGTCTGGGATAGTGATGCATTTGGGTGGGATGAGAATGGATGGCTAACCTGGGAATGTGGGAATTTCTTAGGCCTACATTGCTGCCAAAGTTCACATAATGGTGAACCATAATCTCATTTTCTGCATCACAGAGCTGGGGGGAAGGTGTAGAGTATTGTTCAGTACTGAAGGAAGATAAAAGATGTTTTTCTGCTAATCCTTGCAAGAGAAATAAATTGAGGCAATCCAAGCTACTTTCCCAGATTAGAAATTGCATTTATTGTCAGCTTTGTTCACGACTGTTTTGAAAGGCATATATCCCATTTCAGCTGAAGATTATAATGTGTAGTAAAACTATGAAATTATACTAACAACAGCCTGAAAAATGTTAGGCGATTATACACTGTCACAACAATGAGATTTATCTGACATGCAATAGGCATGAAAAAAAATCCAAAAATCTATTTCTGTTAGTTTTTCTATGAATTACCATTTCTATGAATTACCATTCCTATGAAACAACATTTAAAAGGCTGATTAATTCGCAGAGCATTATCAGGACAAAGTCCTTGTGTTTTCACCAGCCAAAAATCCTAATAAAAATCCTAATAAAATTAGTTGCTTGCAATAAGAGATATGAAATCTGTCTTATAAAGGAACTTGGAAACCTTTGTACAAAAACATTAAGAAAAAAGTTTCAACTGATCACTGGCTTCCCATCCTGATGTTTTGCTAACTGTTGCAAAAGACCTATGGAAGGAATAACACTGAAACATAAAAGAAAGGTTGCTTACTAATTAAGAGTTTAAACCTTTATTTTTTGGACAGCTCTTTAAAGATGTTTTTCTCTGTGAACCAGCACTTACACGCACTGGCACACGCACAAACACTGACCACAGTGTGCCGATGCTGATTACAAGTCTCCCCTGTGGCAATTCAGACTGCAAGATAAAAGAAATAAAATGCTGCAACAGGTGGGGATGCTTGATTACACGATCCTAATTTTGTAACTATTAAAACGCAGTTTTCTGTGGCAGCAGGGTTTTTCGGTTGCTAGTGCTCAACTTCTTCTCTTTTGCCTGCAGCTTCCGTTTCTCCTTATAACCTTTATATTACAGTTCCTACTTGTTGTGCATTTATTACAGTCCCAGTTCTAGTATTTCCTGCAGTCTGTTCAAAATGTGCTACCAAGATAATTTTCTTGCCTTGACATAAATGTATTGCCCTGACATAAACTTATTGCTTGCTGCTATTAAACTCCCCTCCCCACGTCCTTCATCCAGCAGCAATATTCCCTCCTTGCCTTGTGGAAATTCTCCACAGTTTAACTATATATAATTCATTAGACTAGCTACCTTAATATAAGGTTGATGTCTTCCTTTGTCCCCTTGGTGATCCCAGCTTTTCATCACCCAGTTCTCTGAATTTCTAGCTAAGACTTTCACTCTTTCTACTCATATCACTGCATGCACAAGGAAATGAGAACTGAAACTTCTATAGCCATCCCTTTATAAATTCTCTATTTGAGCATTGAGCTACAACTAGATTCAATTTTTTACTTAGAAACATAGAGAGCTGTTAATGGCATGAATAAAGGCATTTAAAGCATGCATTTATTTGCCTTTTATTTACACTTTTATCAGTGGCTCCTTATCTATCTACTGGTCGCTTAGGTCCCACTATGTGTGGGAGGACAAAGACATTATTCTGTGTTTGCACAATACCTACTGCAATAAATCAAAGCTGACTCTGATTCTGAGGCAATAATCTCATACAGAATGTTTAAAAGTAAAATTTTTTTTTAAAACTCAAAACAATTTCTGAAAAGAACAAAAGAAAGACCATTGGCAGCTACTGTACAGGATGAAGCACTCAATTTTAACTTCAGCCAATGGCCCTTTGCGGTGCTCTGGCTTGGGCTACATGGAGCAAATTCTTACATTCAGCCTGCCAGAGCCTTCAACTCTGAAGGAAGAACATGTGCTGGGGACACAGGTCTCACGGTCCTAATCCTTGGGTTTTGAGTCACTTGTTTCCAGACAAGACATAACGTGTTGAAGAGGATGCTCTATCTCATTTTCCTCCTGCTTACTTGGTATCAATAAGAAGAAATGCATCTGACTTTTGAACTTGAGAGAATCTGGTATAAATCAGTTGTAACTTATTTGCTATACATAAAATCCCTATGTCTTTTTCATTCCCTATTACTAAGTGTTTTTCCATTTAGTGTTCAAAATTTTCAGTTAAATCAGAGTAAAGTAACCCTGTGCAATAATACACACCAGCTTGCGTTAAAAGAAGCAACCAAAGGAACATCAGTTTACGAGTGAATAAATGTGAGAGAGATGAGTAGGTAGGAAGATCACCAGGTATTGCAAAGCTAGCACACAGGAAGCAAAAGGAAGCAAGCTTCCAGTACAGAAACCCCCTGCCCCAAAGGTCCTATCACTAATACAAAAATGGATTTGCAAAGTCCCATTAGAGCAAGGGTTCTTGATTTGGGAGTTTTTGCCAGGGCAAATCTGTTCAGTTTAGAGAGATTCCTCAGGGATGTTGACAATCCACACTCCTGCCTTACTACAATAAATTGCCTTACTGTGCACTGTGTTTTAGAAGGTCTAAAGGAAGCAAATCAACTTGCTGTTTTCTTTTACAGAAAACTCTGATAGGGTTGGGGTTTTTTTACTTCTCTTTTACAGACTACTTCCACTATTGACTGCAATTAAATAAAATACCGTGGACTTTTTTTATTATTATATTTTGGCATTTGTCCTTACACTGCTGTCTTCTCCTCCAATAGCCCATTCACACACAGGTCTCAGCCATCTTGGGTACAGCTGGAAGCTGTTGCCAAGGATAAACTGAAATTCCTTTTGAGTTCCTCAAGACTCCTTCAAATTCTTTGTTTCCCAACGGAACACAAAGAAGCCACATTTTAAAGAAAGCAGTAATTTCACATTGTTTCTTCAGAGTGCTCACAACATGCCACTTCAGACTAGAAGCCACAGTTAACTCTTCAAGTGTGAAATATAGAGACTCAGCAATAACTCCCAGACAATGGAAATAAGGCAGACGCAATAAAATACAGAAATAACAAAACTCATTATGGATTCTTACACATACATGCACAAACCCAAAGAGCACAGCTTTCTCATGTCAGCTGCTAGAGACAGGAACCTTATAGTCTAAAATGCTATCTATAAAATAATTGTTTTTTTCTTGCTCAGTTTAAAATCATGTGAGCAGATAGTGATATAACCATATTTTTATATGGATAAATATACATAGCTATGTAAATTCTCAAAGAAGTACTCAAAAATACAGAATGACTACATATATTTTTTATTTTTACATTTTTAAAAATACACTTTCTAATTAAGACACAAAAAATAAATATTATAAGTAGATATGCAAATCTGTAGTAATTTCTTTAAAAGACCCAAGTGAAAAGAAAAATTTATGCAGCCCTTGGCATATAATTCTCATTTTATGTTTGAATAAAGCACTCGATTTTTATGGTCTAAAGTAAAGCCAAGTAGGAGAAGTAGTATTCCATTTCTTGTTACGTCCCTTAGCTGTTCATGCACAAAATAAAAAGTAATTTATTTCTAAGGTTACTAGATGTCTAATAGCTAGGTGGAGAAAACCTCTTGATTTGTTGATTAAAACTACAGGAGCAAGATATGAGTAACAGTAACCCATTCAATTTGCAGTCCTTTTCGCTTGTGGGATTTAACCTCAAGAAATATCTAAATATAATAAATAATTCATTCTAGGTCTTGTTTTACATGAAATATAGTGTGATTTGAACTCAATGGAATGAATCCTTAGTATTGCTAAGGATCCACAGTCAAGAAGATGAACACATTATTGTAAGCCATTTTCTTTCATGCTCTGTAGTGATAGTCACCAAGCTACAGTTAATTAGTATTATTGTAGAGCACAGAATACTTGAATGTCAATTCTTGTGTAAAAGTTTGGTAACTAGAAGAGCACATAAGCGAATACTTCACAATCCAAGTCTAAATCAGTATTACAAAGGTGCTCAAGCTTTTCCACTTTATCACCCAGTATAGAAAACAATAAAATAACAGATATTGCTGATCTATGTAAATGAAGTAAAATGGAGGAGATGTGTTTTTTAGAAATGAGTTAAAAGAGACAGCAATGGTTTGGCAAACCAGAGCACAGGAACTCTGTGCTCTGTCCTACGGATAGAGTAGGCAACTTGTAAAAAGGTACAGGGACTGTTTTGGAAGAGAAAGAGTAGAGCTAGAGTCAGTTGTTAAAGATTGGGGAGCAGCATTAAAGCAATAAGATCACAGACCGCAAAACTATTTGCTTAGAAAGAATCTGTCATTTATAGTCTTGGACATGTATTGACAACATTACATGTATCAGAATGTGTAATACAAGACAACACCGATACTTACAGAGGGACCAATAGTTCTCACTTATCTAATAGCAATTAAAAGAGTGATGATAGTAACTCAGTGACATAGTATATACTGCAAGAGCAGTACCGAGGGGAGAGTCTCAGAAAAAAGAAAAAACAGAAATTTTTATTCCTGTTAAGAAGCCCATGCACATGCAATCGACCTAATTTTATTAATAGATAGTACAGATTTAAAAGACAAATCCAGAATTAATCAGAATTCTTGTCACTAATATGGAAGAATGCTCCCAATTCAGACAGTAACTTCCCAACTATGGCATTTTAGAAAATGTTTCCCTATCTTTTTGTAACATTCTGCAACAGAACAGCCTTTCTATCTGGCTAGCTTTATTTACTTTTAAAGAAAAGAACCCTCCTAAGTATTTCTTTTGAAATGAAAAAAAAAATCATATTAAAATAGGTATAAAACCACCATCTGGTATTTTATAAAGAATGCATAATTCAACAGTTTTCAAAGGTCTGCTAGGAGATAGTAAACAAAGTGATGCTGGTGACCTATAGAACTAGGACCCTGGGGACATTGACAGAAATTAAATTTGTTTAAAAAGGAGCAGTAATTGTTTCAGATATTATTTCAGGTATGAGTTTCTAATGATGATTTTTCTTACTTATCGGTACATTCCCTTATTAAGAAATAAAATTTCTCTACTGATTCTGGTGTCCTCAGAAACAAGGAAAAACAATTAAAAAAGTAATATAAACCACAGTGTAAACATACTGAAATAGTTAAAATAGTTTCTTCCACAAAACTTGCAGGACTTTTTATATGTGTGTGATTTTTAAATCGATGCCGCTACTCTAAATGTAGGGTGTTACACCAGGACGGTTTGCATGAAAGCCTGATCCTGTGAGTAAGCCAGAAACCTCCCAGAAAATGCTGTTTTGTTGACCCATGTCACAAGGCAGCTTATTAGCCAGCTCAGAAAAGCAGAGTAGCACTCTCCTCCTTTAATTTTTCTTCCAGATCACTTAGGTTTAGGGAAAACACTTCGGGAGAATTGGGACCCTGGACAGTCAAACCCATTTGAGTGGCTGTACTCTGCTAGACAATGATACGGTCAGGCTTGTATCATTCTGCGTGCAATTACCCATAAAGGAAATATGGGTCCTGAAATGTCAGGAAATTACTGAGCTTCAGGAAGTGGGCCATCTGTAAGAATTTCCTTTGAGATACCTTCTCATAATAAAAGAGCTTGGACTGACTGAGAAAAAAAGATACCTAATAAAACATCTTTTGGCAATCTTTTTGGCAACTGTTTAGAATAAATAATCAATAATAGCTGTACTAGTGTTGGCTTATTAAGTGTCTTTTTTTATTTTAGAAAAAAATCTGTAGGTATTTGTTATTACTTTCATTTGAACAATTTAACATGTTACCTTTTTTTCAGTGTCGCTCGTATTTACAATTAGTGACTTTCAGATGCTCCTTGCACTCTTTAATCCTCGTAACTAAAAACTGTAATGCTTTTGCAATCTACAGCACTAGTATTGAATAACTTCACATACTTGCTTCCTAAATTTGAAAAAAAAAGAAAAAAAAGAAGGCGGAAACAGGATAAAGAGCAGCCTGATCACCCATCGGTCAGTGTTTCAGAATCAATAACCAATTTACCACAGCACTTTATTACCTTATAGCTTAATGAGTTCTTGAGATCAAACCTGGTTATTTTTCAAGGTGCAATATACTCAAAATTAACATCTACCATTTTTCTTTCTTTCCTTGAGTAACCAGTGACATAAACGTTATGGCTGTTAATTCAAAAATAAAATCTCATGACTCAACACATATATATCGTTAGACATGCTAGCAAAATGCTATTGAAACTGTTTACACTAATGTGTTTTATTTCTGAGACCAAGTTAATAGGTCTGGGAGGACAATAATCTCCCCAGAGTGACAAATGGCTGTGAGAAAGCACTGGATAATAATCTCTCCTGCTGGCAAAGCTGTAGCTGGAAGTGATTAAGCCCTTAGGGTCCTACTGATGTCGAGGTTGTTACAGTTTCTTTTGTCAGATAGGATAACTATCTGACAAAATTAATATAAATACGTATCATTAGCAGATAAAAAAATATACACACCAAAATACACAAGTGTTTATGTTTATATACAGAAAATCCATCCTAATTACTCTTCAGTTCCGAGTCAAGCATTATTTGAAACCACCCCATTCAAAATAATTTTATCTTTTAATCAAGGTTGTGAGAAAGACATATCGAAGAAAAGAAAGTATATTTTCCAGTGAAACCTTTGTTCCTGTGGTTTTGCTAAGTTGGAATGTTATTTTTCTACATGCGATTTTTATTATATTCTTCAAAATATTATTAAGTATATTTACCCAGGAATCATTACAGGCTTTGTCTAAACTTTATTTATTACCGTTTTAAAATGTTCCTTACACAAATTTGTGGGACTAGCATATCTCATTTGGCATTTGATGTTTTCAGCTCATCTCCTCAGACAATGATGCTGCTAAACAAGATGTTGCACCAGTTTTATCAAAACACCTAAACTGCCTTTAGCATATAATACCCTTTAAGAGAATTCATAACAATAACAAAAGAAACATGTTATTTTCTCCCCTCAAATTACTAGTTAATACCATTTAGACTATGAGCTTTTTCAGACTTGCAGAAACTTTGCCTTTGTGCCTTATCCACTGCAGGGCTCATTACAGCTGAATAAATTAAATTCTAACAATGGCTTAGTTAAAATTGCCTTTACTAAGGAAAATGTGTGTTTAAAAGGCTCCTCCCCATTCTTAAAGGGCTTCTTTAAGAGGTGGTTCCAATTGACTATATTGTAATTCAAAGCAACATCAGTAATTCTTTCAAAACAATAAAGTGTGAGAGAAAATTCTGTCCAAGCTTAGCCTAGAGATCAGGATTAAACCTCTTGGGTGATACATTTGAGACCTGTTACAGCACAAGACCAAGCTTCTTAAGTTAATCTTCTGAAATATTGTTAGGATTTGTTGAACTTTCACTTAATGTGACGTTTGTAAGACTGGTTCAGCAATGCTCTGACCTTACTGAAGAACTGTGCAAGAGTAAATCAAAACCTGTAGGTAGCACACACAGCTCCTGTCCCTACAATGTATCACACAAAAACAATAATTCCAGGAACATAAAGCTAACAGCAGCAGGAGGAAAATGAATAAAAGAATTCAGCGGTTACCTCCTATCTGAAAAAAGAGAAACTAAAGAATTCAGAGGTTTTTATTTAGCTTTAGGGTACTGCAGAACACATTCACATTCTTCAAAAACATTGCCCAGTGTTCTTCTCTAGGCTGGGGGGATTCTACCCAAAACAGCTGGATTGCCCTAGAACACTTTAGGAGAAATCTGTTTGAAAAGTTCAGATTTGGACAGAACCGAGCCTAAGGAAGACAGAAAGTAAAAGAGTTGCAGTCTTGTGCCTTCATGCAAGTGGCTTGAATGAAACAAAACTACCAAACCAGTTCTTAATTAAAGTCTTCTAAGGATGCTCATCATTTTGTACAACAGAATTATTTAACTGAGAAACATTTCTGCAGATTAAATGGAACTAGCTATCTAATGATTTTTTTAAAGTCAAAGAAAATGTAGCTTTATAGGTTAGAAGCCATGCTGAATTATTAGACAGATCTTTCATGAGAAAATTAGGGAAAATGATGTCAAGGGTGTCAAGAATGTGATCATACTTTCTTATTCGATAAGTAAATAAATCCTTGAATTTTATAAATTCAATCTTATACAAGGCAGAAATATTATCTAGCGTGACTCCCTGCTACAATTACTAGTAGAAAGAGTGTCAACGTCAGAAGTTTACAATGTGTTTAATTGAAAGCACAATGACATTTTCACAGCTAATATACTAAATAAAAAAAACATGATTTATTTATAATCATAAAATCATATTATAAAATCTGAGCAAAGCCAGACTTTAAGGACTGTCAGTTTACTGGGGTGGTGAGTATTCTGGGCATGAAGACAGCAAAGCTTTGAAGTTTATAGGTTTTGCTGGATTGAGGGCAGAATGCACATTGCCTTTCAGGGTTAAGTTATGGGTTGATGATGAGATCTCATCTTCCTTTTGACCTTAAGAATGAAAAGACATCAGCAAAAATATGCTGGAAAATTAGACCAGTTAGTCCTTTTATTCTCTAAGCTGTTCCTGAGCGACTGATCCTTACTCTTTATCTACCTGTGTTTCTACAGAAAGACACTGAAATCCACTGCTAGAGATTCTGGTCTTATTCAAACGTTCTTTACTGTATTTTAAATATTAAAAACACCAAACAGGTAAGAGGATCTCTTGTAAGAAATTCTATCAGTTCTAATGAAAGAAATACAAGTAGCATAGCAGAGTAGCTACTAGAGCTGTTATTTCTTTACAGATCCCAAATCCAGGGGCAGTTTTGTTGAGATATCTGGAAGGCTATCCTGTCCCCTTTATTGCTGGCTACTTGGAATATACACTGTGTTGCAATGATAGAGAAATTTCCAATCTAACATCTTCCTTATGAAGGCTGCAATCCTATATTCAAAACTGCCTGCAGCTGTGTTTGGTTCAGTAACACCCACTGTGCAAAAAGAAACACATCAAGAAAAGTTTTTTACCCTTATTTGACTTTACAAAGTGCTACAGTCAAAAGCAAGTGAGGGGAAAAATTATAGGCCAGACTCAAATAGGGATTTAGGCACTTCTGCAGGGGGAGTACATTTGAAGCACTGAACTGCTTAAATTTGAAAGGCCCAGGTACTCTTGGAAGATCTTCCCTGACTACCTAAAATACAGCTTCTTTTCACAGACAGAATATCAAATTAACCTAAATTATTTCATTAAAGATGTCAAAATGGGACTCTAATAGACTTTGAACCCTCTATAAAAATTTTTGCCTTTCAGAGCAGTATTGGGTGTTTTCTATTACATTTCTTTCTCTACTGTAAGGATCACGCTAATGATCTGAAATGAAAATGTGCCCAAGGGAACATTTGATTAAAATGTATGATATTAAGGAACAATGATCCATTGGTAATCATAAATTTATAATACTGATGGCAGATGAAATTGTATCATTTTCCTGCAAGCAATATACTCTCCAAGAACAGGTGAATTTGACGCCATTCCTAACATTGAATTATGTAGACAGAAACTATATGGAAGAGCACATGAAAGTGACCTTTAGTCTGATTGACTATCACATCCTATTATGCATCCATGTTCATAGAGAATGAGGTATCTTCATTGATTTAATAGATTAACATCACTTGGGTATCACTATTGGATATCATTGTCTGTGTAACACAAATGAGTGGAATTACTTGTAACAGAAGTTGCACGAAAATGGTGAGAGGCAGACACTGCTCAGATATAAACCAGTTCAGTTACAATAAAGGCACTAAGGCTATGCCGCTTTGGATTTGGTTGCTAAAATGCAATTTTAACACAGAACTGGATCTGTATTATAGCACTCTTGATCAGGGTGTAAAAAGAACATTCCAAGATGGATAAATTAACATTTTCATGGTAGAAACTTTACCTTAACTGTTAATATATGCTAATCAGAAAGACTTTTGCAAGTTATTTAATATGACTTATAAGAGAAACCATTTGCATTTTTTTTTAAAACTAATACAGGAATTTTATTTCACTACTTTAGCTCAAAAATGTTGATGGAGCAAAGCTGCAAAGAAAGCCCAATATTCCCATCTAGTCATTAATATCGTAAATACCTTGTGCTGAGCTAATCGATGATATCAAAAGCAGGGAAAAAATCATGTAACTCTCTATATGGAATAAACAGCTGATCTTACTATGATTAGAAGACTTCTCTGCACAAAACTTACACCTACTCCAGATAATCATATCCCAACATCAGGAAGTCACATGAAATAACCACACAGATAGCGAAATTAAAATAACCGTTCTAGCAATTGTTTGGGAAGAAATAGAAGCACACTGGACACAGGATTAGAATTCAAAGAGATTTGGAAAAATCAGAAAAAAATCTTTTAAACCCTCAAGAATACAAGCGCAAAGTGCTCCCTAATGAAAGAATGACTTAGCAAAGTTAACAAACTTTCAGATACGGATTTATGTCAGTATCAGGGAACAGTTTTTCAAGGATACAGACCTGTAGAAGTGATTTCACAGATGAGTATCGGGAATGAAAAGGACTTTTAACAGAAACAACTTGAAAAAGCAGGGGGGTTTGGTCTAGGGACAATAAGACTGAAGGGAAACGATATAACGGTCTTTGCTCTGTGCAAGGTTGCCGTAAAAAGGACAAGAATCTTCCAATGTTTTTTGGGTAAAAGACAGTAAGTAATAAGCTTAAGTTTCACAAAAGATGTATAATAAGTTTTTTTTTAAAAAAAACATCGTAATATAATCAATCAAATTTCCTAGGCATGTTGTGAGCTCATCATTGCTTTAGTTGTTTCAAAACATTTGTCAGAAATGGCTCAAGCCTTAGAGCTAGCCAACAGATTAAATGACCATCTGACAACCTGACCAGCTTTGGGTTTATGTTTCTCTGAAAAATGGCATTGCCCTAAGAAGAGCCAATAACCCCTCATAAATTAAATCTCTTTCTCTAAGTACAGCCCACCATGGATTTTCAGTTGGGTCAAATGTGACTTTGGATTGTTAAATCTTTGAGGCAGGGATTGTGTAGCTACTCAAGTCTGTGATACATTAGCATAGCCATTGATAAAAACAAACTAACAAATCATTCCAGTAACCCTGTTCTGAAGAGGCTGGTATAGTGCTGCAAGTGAGCTCCCAGGAAAACACAGACACAGGGTCCTGATGATGAGCTCCTTACATCTTCTTCCCCTCCAGATAACTTGGATAATGGGTGACTATTTAGTCACTATTGACTATTTAGTATTCTAGTAAGTTAGTCATTAGTAAACGCTTAACAAGAATGTTTTATTAAGTGCAGGAAGGTATATAATCGTATATAACATAGATTTAAAGAAGATACCAAGATCTCCAATTTCACAAACACACATAACTAATGAATTGTGTCAGCCTTCACCTACATCAGATACTTTATTACCTGAACCTAATCTAACACTTGCTTAAAGATCCTGTCACTAACAGCTGCCTTTGAAATCAAAGTCTTTGGACTGGTTTCCTTCTCATTTGGGGTGTCTCCCCAGTCAGAATCAGAAAAAAAATTAAATTTACTAATGACCCAAATAAAGACAAAAAAAGATGCATTTTGGTAGATATAGTTTAAAAGTCTGTATCTATTTTCTTCAATACGTATTTCTGTGCCTCTGGGAAGAATAACCTCTTAGGAAACAGAATTGCCTTTAAGTCTAATGAAACAAGACATCTGTATGCAAGATCAAGCGCACAGTTTCAATTATTAAAACAACATTCCTTCTGGCTTGTAGGAACACTAGTGTTGCCTCCTCCAGGGTAAAAGATGAAGAAAGCAGTTATTTACTAGTGTTTGAGTTTTGTAATGCTTCTCTTCAGCACTTAGAAAATCTAATTTCCTGCAAATGGGGCTTGTGTTATCATCCATCACAACCCTTTTGTGCTGGCTCCTCGCTAATATTGCTCATAACAGCTTGGACTGATAAGATGACTGTGGTCTTTTCCAAGAACAGATGCTTGGACACAAACCAAAACAGTTACTAGTCAAACAATATGTGTTAGGGCAGTACCAGCAAAACACAGCAAGCTTTATCTTCTCAGTTCTTCTCTGACTTTAATGAAAGATCTTCTTTATCTGATTTGTAGTGTTCCTGGAGTGTAGCCCTACTGCTGTCACCGGACTGTATTATTAGTAATTTGACAGCACTGAAAGCTGAATGAAAGCAGCTGTCAATCGAATTCTAAAATTACCCAGTTATTTGATTTTTTGGTGTCATACAGTGGGAAGCATGCACCAGCACTTCTGAGTGTATAGTAAGTAGGCAGAGATATTTTTCCCTGTATCTTGTTATACTTGTCTTGCAACTCAAAACCAGGTAATTTGATACTGAGATTTGTGCCCTGAATGATTACAAGCACACTCACAAAACTGAGACATAAAGAAGGCATTTAAACAAATTTTTAGTAACACTATGCCTTGCTTACAAGTTGGCAGAACAACATGTTGTTTTCGGGGAGAGGAAGATAACACTTTTTAAGACTGATCAGCTACAAAATGCAAATTTTATTATTAAAGAATTATTGATTGAAGATTTCAGCAAAAGTCTTTGAAAGCTGGACAACTACCATGTTAGGCAGAGAAGATTTTTCAGAATCCTTGGATAATTTTTTTGTTAGGATAAGAGACTTAAATTTCTCAGACTGATGATCTTAGAGGTTTGAGTTCTGAGCAAAGAGCTACTTGCAGTTGGCTAATAACAAAGCTCCCAGCTAAGTATTCATGCAGTTCTTTCTGACTTCTCTGGAATATAAGCACTTTACCTCCCGTTAAATCATTGACAGAATATCCTTAGTATTCTTTGTACTCAGAAAGCAATCACTATTATTAGCAATTGATATACGAAAATATGTTTGAGATGTTCAAAGGGAGTAAGTTAATGGAGATTCTCAACCACAGGACAAGGAGAAAAACAGACTCTGAGGGCAGAATACAACATTTCTTGTTGCATTTAGCCTTCTATGCCTAAGAAACCTTGTGCGTTTAAGTCAGGCCCCCACCAACAGGCTACAGATGATGCTTTGTATAGTATCTGCAGTGATTTCAGCAAAGCTCTAGACCTGATGGCTAGGTCCTTAAAACTTTTGAAGTCTCCTCTTAGTCTCTTTCTATGCAGCTCAGCTTTGCAAAGATTTATATCAGCCGTGTGAGCGGCACTGATTCCTTCTCAAACTTCTGTAACACAAGTGACTTCAGATGGGGAGATGGAGCGGGGGTGGTAAAGAGGTCACAGAGGAAATTTTACTATGATGTCAAATTTAAGAATTTGAGCATGGGAACAGTGTCAGGGAGTAAAATCTTAGCAAAGCTTATCCCATCACAGAAAAATGGTATTTACATGTCTGTCCCCTTATGTACTTTTACAGCAAAGAGGATATCTGAGTCCATTTATTATATTTATTTATTATACTTATTATATATAACCAAAATCAAAACAGTCAGATAAACAACACTCTTTCCTAAACCAAAATTTTCCCTTTACTTAAAATATAATGCCCTAAAACTGTCCCATCAAATTGAAAAGCAAATATCAATTGTATTCTTCCATCTCAAGTTGACATGGAAACAGAAAATTATTTTCTTCTCAGTCTATCTTACAGTCTAGGACAAATGTAATACAATGGGGGATCACCATCAGGTGTGCTTTCAATCAGTGCAGCTGTATTCAAACCATCCTTTAACTCTGGGGAGAACCAGACAACTCCTTGTTGTGCGATATACAGGCTTACGCTGGTGGCTATTAACAGAAAATGACATTTGTTCTAGCCTTCAGCGGTGCTGTAAAAAGTGATGTGAATTATAAAACAAGATGAATGGCTTCACAGAGGCCTAACTTTAGAGAACATTCTTGTCATTTTGTCATTATTTTCTGGACACTACTCCAGAATTTCATGTCCCTGGATACAACCTCATACTCACAAAACAAGCCTGATGAACTGAAACCTAACAATGTTTATATAATTTCTTCCTAAAGGAGGAGTCCTAATTGGTACCCTGTGGAAGTTGTTGGTTGTTGAAACGAAGTATAGCATCAATGAATGCCGATTAGCAGGGACAAAGTTCAGAACAGTGATTTGAGGAGGAACTTCTTTACTTTGAGGGTGGCAGAGCACTGGAAGGGGCTGCCCAGAGAGGTGGTGGAATCTCTGACTCTGGAGACATTCAAAACCCACCTGGACACCATCCTGTGCAACCTGCTGTAGGTGGACCTGCTCTGTCAGGGGGGTTGGACCAGATGATCTTCCTTTTCTGAGGAAAACAGTTTATCTAGTAAGTTGGCTAATGAAAGCAAACATAGTGAGAACTAAAGATTTCTTTAAAATTTGACTGTAGCATTTTTAAGGGGTTGCTGTCCAAGTGATGTTCACTTTTTTGTTCAGTTCAGTTTTTCATATTTTATTTCTTTTTTTTTTTTACTTTCACTTGTTTTAAGCAACAAAATGCAGCTTCACGGGTAAGGAATATATATGTGAAGAAACCGTAAGTCCCCCAGAAGCCATAAGCCAAAGCAGCACTTTCCATTAAAGGTAGTAGGATTTGTGTTCTAATGCAATCTGTCTCAAATCTAGGGTGACAAAGGAGAAAAAAGCCTTTCCCTGAACTGGGGTGATGGCACATATCTGTGGGACTAAGAAAGGAAGAAGAAATGAGAAATCCAAGGAAATTCTGATTTACTGGAGTATAGGAGGAAGGGGGTGCAATTCCTTCACTCTGTACCACAAAACACAGTATTAGACATTGGGGATGGGGCTTGTAAAGCTCTGTTCTCGCTACCAGGGTAAGCCCAGCAGTACTGGTGTGTCAGATGTGTCGACACAAGAGATGTGCCGAAGGGACCCCCAGGAGAATCATGCACAGCATGACACGGCAGCCTGTCACACCTCTTCGCATCTCGCACTGCTGAACCTCACTGCTCTCCAAGGGCCTGTTGGCCACGGGGTCCCCTTACACTTACTGAAAGTGGTTGCTCTGTTGTGAAGATTTGTCTATTTCTGCTCCCTTGATAACTGGCCTGAGGTTGGGGGTTCTCTACTTTGCAAGACAGTCTGTACTTTGTTCTCCTGACAGCTGAGAGACAAACTGTTTTAATAAAATCATAAAAAAGGAGAACCACAATATATAACATTTGCAAACCAAGTTTGCTCCCTTCTGTCATCACTTAGAGTTAGAAAAATACTATTGGGGATGCTTGTGCATTTTCTGAGAACCATAAGACATGCTTAGTAAAGGCATTTTCTCATGCACAAGCAAATTCAAAATGTTTCTGATTATCTACTCTCTGAAGGAGCTTTTCTGCTCTCTCCACTGCTTCCTTTGTATTCATTTGACTAATAATGACCGAGACTGATTATTTTGCTGAGTTAGCGTTTCGCTAGATCAGTGAGCTGAACTCATCATGAGCTCACATAATCCCTACTTTCAGCATGAGGAAGACAGAAAAATGTGTGGCAAGACAGATACTTCTGGCTGGACATCCTGATGGGATCCTCGCTTTGGTGTATCTAGTTCCCAGATCGATTAGATGGTACATACTGTGAAATGGCACTCTAACAATCCTTTTAAAAACCCTTTTAAAAAAAAGCATTAATTACCATTTAGTACTAAAGACAAAGCTATAGGCTGTATTAGGTGTGAATTGTATACTTTTATTCATATTCTAGTCCTATCTATTCTACACCAAGATGAGTCTGATTCTTTACCTTATTCTTCCCAGAGAGACTGTTACCTACAATATTTAGCTAAGAATTAACAGAAGAAAGGTAGGTATCTGAGCTAACACTGTCAGAAGTCACATACCAAGATGAATATTTTCATGGTGGGATAATCACTGTTTCTGTTAATAAGTTCTTCCTAGCCAATATATGTTTACAGACAGAGCCCTGAAGTGGCAAATTTCTTGAATCAACATGCCTCTGCAACTTCAAGCTTTTCAGAGCTCTGGGATAATTAAAGCAACTCTCCGTTCCTTTAGAAGGAATAGTATTTCTCAAGAAAAGAATTTCACCCACAATGTGACCCTTGTGATCTAAAACATCATCATTCATTTGGGCAGCAAATATACTGAAACAAAACAAAACAATATATTGCAAAACAGCCTCCGTGGGAGCCGTATGACGTGCATTAAAACTTTACTATCAAAAATCACTCTTGGTGTATTTCACAAAAGGAACACCCAAAGAAGATGAGGTGTTCACAACTGAAAAGCACTAAAACCATTCACCCCTAAGCCATTGCTTTTCTGCATGCAGAGCAAATTACTATACTGATCAACAACTGAAGCTGAAAATACACAGGGCTTGAGCTATTTTCAGGCAGAGGCTACATGAATTACTGCCATCCTCATTTTACAATTTTGAGAATTAAAGAACAGAAATTATAAATCTCAATTTTAGAGGAAAACTGAAGGGAAAAAACACATATTTTCTGGGTTTCATTCTATATCCAGTCCATGAATTCTCACAAATTTAAACCGCTAATGGACATGTTGTTCAGGTATAGTTAGCTCCATTGAGATACGGGTGCCGGCCCACGTACTTGCTTCAGATATCAAATCAATTGCTTGTTGTTTTTCCAACAGGCTAGAAAATAGAAATAACTGAAGTGTTAATGAAAAAGCTAAAGGTGCATGGATTTAAGAAGTTCTGGCATAAAAACACCTGTGGCAGCTTCATTAATGTCTGTTGCCAAGGGAACACAAAAAAAAAGAAAAGGGAAAAAAATTGGGGGATAAAAAAAGATGAAAGCAGCTTATGTGACCGCCACTCTGTGGTTGTCATCTTGGTAGTTTACAGTCAATTTTGTAACAATAACAACACGCCAGAATGTTTCTGTGATCTGCAGGTGGAAGCTACCCTCTCTTTCTCTGCTATTCTTCTTGTCAGGAAGGAAAGGTGAACAGATCAGTTTTACTGGAGCCCACATAGGTCATTAAAGAAAAGACCAGCTCAGTATGTGAAGAAGGCTGTACGTCGAGCCTCTGCTTTATTTGTTTTTATTAGCAGTATTAAGGCGTTTAGCCAGAAATAAATATTTCTCTACAGTATACTTACAAATATTGCACTCATCCAACACCTAGCTTACTCAACTGTTCAAGCTTCTGCAACTTCCTTTTTACCTAGAGACCATACACTTCAACAGACAGCCCTGTCTTGCAGAGATGTTTAGCTATATTTTTTTCTTTTCTTCTCTCCCCATCACAAATGTTTGCTAAAGCAATTGTTTCACCTCTTTTAATAGTCAAATTTCTCTCCTTCACAGATATTCACATCAGTTATACCCTCGTACCAAATACTAACACCAAAATAAGAAGGCTATCATGCAAGATCTTAGCACAATAAGTAGAAGTGGGCTAAATATCCTAATAGCAGGGAAGGTGAACTGGACAAAGGATCTCCTTATTTTGAAATGACAGAGAAAGCAAAGACCTGCATGTATTATTTGATCATACAGTGGTCATCAGCTACAAATCCAAAGTGACCATGACAGAAGATGCCTGAAATGCTTCAAAGAAATTTTTCCCGTTACTGCCAAGAAACACTGAGTCTTTGGCATCAGGGAGACACACTCAGTGATACTACACACAGTTTTGCTCAGATGTATTTGTGAAAGATGAACTGAAATTGGAATACATGAAGACAGAAATTCCCATCATGACGTGGAGCTTGTTTAACTTAGTGAATGTAATGCCAAGAAAGGATATGGCTACTGCCTGCAAATATACCAAAAATAAAAACTTGACAACTGGAAATAACACTGTTTAATCCAAAGAGTAATATTGGCACAAATAGTTCAGAAATGACTGTAAATATTGTTAAACTGGAAACTAACATAAGATTTTCAGCTACCGTGAACCTGGAGACCCTCAATAGCATCAGTAGGGTCAAGAACATATCTAGTTTCAAGGTGAATGCTTGATTAAATGGCAGAAGAGGCTATATAATTTTGCTACCTCTAAGTCTATGGGATTCTTTGCCAAAGAATATATGCAGGTTTTTGTTCCTATTTGTATTGGGTTTAAGTGGCAAGGTTTCGGTAGCAGCAAAGGGGGCTGGAAGGGCCACCCTTATGGTACAGGGGGTCCCACGCCAGAGCACGAGGATATTTCCTGAAGAAAGCTGCAGCCCATGGGGAGGCCATGCTGGAGCAGGTTCCTGACAGGAACTACAGGTCATGGGAAGGACCCAAGCTGAAGCGGGGGAAAAGCATGAGAAGGTAGGAGCAGCAGAGAGGAACTGTTATGGACCAATTGCAACCCCCACTCCCCATCCCCCTGCACAGCTCAGCATGGATGAGGTAGAAGAGTCAGGAACAAAGGATTTTTTGCAGTTAGTCTTTGTTTCTCAGTACCCAATTCTAATTTAAATTAAATCAATTTTCTCCAAGTGGAGTCTTTTGCCCATAATAGTAATTGGTAAGTGATCTCCCTGTCTTTATGTTCACTCATGAGCTTGTCCATCATATTTTCTCCCCCGTCTTGCTGTGAGATATTGCTAATCACTGGATATTCCTAATCATTTCCAACTACACATCATTAATTTACTGTAACAAAGTAACTGGTATCCACCAGCTGGTTCTCTTTGGCTACTTGCTGCATTGACAGACTGCTGTTGAAGTCCAAAAGGTTAGTAGTTACAGGGAATCAACAGCTTAGATCGAGAACTCAGCGTTGCCCAGTGGTATCTGGAAGATTAAGAAATAAAGGAAGGGGAAGCACTGACTAAAAATCAGATAACCTGAAATAAGGTGAGAGTGATGTTATTTGAAGTTACCAGCCCTTGCTATAATCCATTTTAATTGCAAGAAAGAGAAGAGTATGCCTTTATTTCATCTTGCTGATGTAGGAGGAAGTATGAAATTTGATATGATGAGCCAGAACAGCCAAGACATAGACTAGGAAATAAGTACGCAAACTACGTTAGGTCTGCGGGCTACAATAGGGTCTGAGCTGAACAAGTCCTTCAACATTAAAACATGCGGTAGAACTGCAGCAAAACAGAGCTGCTAAAAATCTCTTTTTAATTCTTACAGAAAGTATAAGGAAGCATTGCTAAGGGAATTCAGGACATTCAGTCTGAAAATCAAAGAGAATCAGTGTTTCTACGTGAAAATATAGAAAGATGAGCACCATAACTTATCAGTCAAGGTTTCATAACTCCTTCACAATCCTAAAGTTTTTCCTCTGGAAAGGAAGCAACAATTATTCCTCCTGAAATCCCTCCACTGGTTTTTAGTGCAAGTTCTATCAGGACTATGCTTACCAGAGGATAAAAGCTTCTAGCTAGCACCAAATCTTATACTAACTGCTTAAGAATTTGTTAGGGTAGCTTGAAGGCACTCATTTTGTCCTAGCCTGCCAGGAGATCATATTGCAAATGGTAAGTTCCTTTAGAAACTGTTAATGTTGTAAACACATGTCCTGAAATACCAGCTGATTAAAAGACTATTTCATGTTCATATTTTGTTTGGTTTATTTTTATAGCTGGCAACAGTTACAGCTTCAGCAAATCTCCCTTTGCTGAAAACTTCTTAGGTTATTGGTTTGGGCTTACTCAAAAAGACAAAGCTTTTTGAATTTTCAAAATTTAAGCATGCTAAACTGTAAATCTGCTTTTCAGTCTACAGATGCTGTCTCAGGATATAACGTTCCCCAGAGAGCAGCCTATTTTGAGAGGGAATATCTCCCACAGTCTAGCTTCCTAGACCCTGTGACTAACACAGACTCTCCCAAATGCTTCAGTTCCTAAAAACCACCCTTTTTCAGAACACCAGTTTGACCAACAATTTGATTTACAATTTACCTCCTCAGAATCAAGCAACAGTTATAGCATATAACGTGTGTAACTTGCAAAAACCTCCAATACACCTTCTACTTACTTTAGGTATTCCATCAAATACATATATTTAAAAAAAAAAATCAGGTGAAAAATTATCTGATTTCTATATCTTTAACAATTATTTTTTCCCTTCTATTTGTGATAGAGTTCTGTAAGTAGCGCAGGGTCCTTCCTTACCTCTTGGACATGAATTTTTGCCCCTCAACAAAATATCTCTTGTCCGCTATCCCTCACTCCAAAACACATGGTTTGTAAAAGCCTTTTACAACTTCCATGCACGTTCATCAGATGATGTCCAATACCTTTCTCAGGTGATCAAAGATAAAATGTGGCAACATTCAAAATTGTTAAAAAATACTTTCATGTAAGAAGGATAATTGAAGCTTGACTGTTTTTCATTATTTCTTTTTCCCAAATAGAGGTAGAAATATTAAAAAAGCATTCTTGGAAAGGACCCAGAGTGAAAATGGAGTTTTCAGCCTGACACAGATACAAGTACCAAGTTCATATTCTCAAAGTGAATTCAGAAATTATACACAGGCATATTCCCTAAATCACCACAGTAATTATTGTGACCTAGAACAAGTACCTTCATTTTAAAGTAATTTTAATTATGAACATTGGTGAATTGCAGAGGTTTGGGAGAGAAACTGGGGCAAAGCTTTGCCATATCTCTGGTGCAACACAGGTGCTCTGGAAGAGGTTTGGGAAGGAAGCCTCTGTGAGAATATGTCAGGATTGAAGTCCTATTTCAGTCTTGGTCCCTGGGGTTTATTGTCCAGTTAGCACCTTGCAACACCTACAATTTCTTAGCACTTTTCAGTGAACTTCACTAAATTACAAGGCTGGATTATGATTTGGCCAAAAAATATCATTTGGCAAAATAATCTGCTTGTAAAAATTTTTCACTAAGAGCTTTATAGGTCAAAATACTCCTATGAAGTGATACCATGTAAACATCTTTGTGGGTATATATAGCTCTTAGGAAATACCAGGAAAAAAACCCCAACAAGTAACAACAAAGGACTTGAGCTTTTTTTGTGACTTTTTAAACTTATTTTTTATAATTCTGGAGACCTTTTTTCAGTGGTTATTTTTGACAGTTGTAAGTACGCTGTATTTCATTCAAAAATGCACATACTATACTCAGCCTTTAGCTTTTTGATTGCTTGTTAGCTGAACGAACAGTTTAAGGAGAACTCTTTGGCTACCTCTTTAGACATAAAATCGCCTCTGAAGCTGTAGCTTGCCTGTTATAAATGACAATTTGTTTATCTAAACTGCTTTTCCTTTTAACTGGGGAAAATACCTGACACACCTGTCAGGAAAAGGCACAAAATATAAATATGTTGAAGAGATAATAAAGGCTGTGTCCCTTACACACATCCCGCATTATGTTTAACCAATATTGAGTTTATTTTTATACAATAAATACAAGCATTTTAGCTTAGTGGTTTTGTTAGTAATGAATTACCTCTTTAGTGAAGAAGTCCTCAAGAGTTTCAGTTCAATTCTCACATTTTTTTTGAAGTTCAGGATCCCATCCTATTTCTTGCATTAATGTAATACAAAACACATCTATCTACCAAAGATGTGCTCTTATCTTCCTCATTAGGAGAGGTTTTTGGTTCAAATCCTTACACTATAAAAATAGATAAGCATCTCCTATTTCTTTGAACATATAGTATAGTCAAACACACATGTGGGCATTTACCAAAGAACAAGTGATTCACAGTAACACATTACACATTACTCCTATGTCCATAATCTCAGCTTCATCCTGAATGCATAAGATACTACTTAATTATACAGCTCAACTTCCCAGCCTCTCTTCACATTGCCATTACTTCCTATTCCAGTTTGACATGGCTTTTCTCCCAGTTTTTGTTGTACCATCTGCTTTGATGTTTCAGAGATTCAGGGTACTTCAGGCATTGATTGAAAAGCTGCTCTCCCAATAAACCATATGCTCAGAGTAACCCTGCACTTTACCATTCAGATATAAATGGTGCGCAATTCAAAGTACAGGGAATCTGCTCTGCTCTGGCATCAGGACATAAGCCATAGAAACACATAAAACAGACATAAAGAAAAATCTCTTTCCCATTTGTGTGGAGATAAGCATAATAGATGTACTGGAAATTACACTAATACAGAATATTCCTGTTTGCTTCTTTGACCAGTAGGAATTGGTATCCCAAGCACTGGGAAATAAAGCTTAAATTGCTTATGTTGTCATGGACTTTTAAAGTAATCTTGGTGCATCATAACTTCTTGTGTCTTATAATATATATACATAAGAATAATAAACCACGCTCCATTTGTCTGCTGTGCCTATCTTTTTAAAGCAAGGACTGCAGAGATGAATTCATTGGAAAATCAAGTCAGTAGTCACTTGCCAGTCAATAGAAATACCAATAAAGCCAGTGAGGATCTCAGAATAAAAGGCAGAAGGAGAAGAAAAAATACAAGCAAAGAAAAACTCTATAACTACGTTTTACTAAGGAATGCAGCTAACGTGGTAGATGTATTAAAAAGTCCCAAATGGTGCACCCAATTGCGTACATAGCTCAGTAAAGAAGTCAAGCAAGACAATATTTGTAATTTTCTTCTTGGGAGAAGGGCATAGAACTGGCAGTAGAAACCTGCCTCATTTTGTTCCTATGATGCCCTGGAAGCTGGTGTACATCCTCAGCAATTTAACAAGGTATTAGAATCTATGTAAGCCCGATACTAGCAGAAAAAATCCCCCATCATCTAAAGCCAGCAAAAAAAAAAAAAAAGAATGTTGCTGATCTGACAGTACACAACAATTTTGGCATGAGATGAAGAAGGGAAATTGAAAATGACAATTCCTATTAGGCCAAGATAGAACAAAAATGAAATTGCTCTCAGACATAAAATGAAATGATGGAGATAATTTAAAGCAAGAGTTCAGAAATTTGTGACAAAATTAAAACTCAGCTGTTGAGGGTTTCTCATTGGCAACACATAAAGTCCTCATTAATACAGCAATATCTGTGAATCTAGAAAACTCTCCTCCACAACTACCAGAGATCAAAGGAAGGACCAGTAACACGGCCCAGTTTCAATGGATAGAGGGATGCCAAGAAGACATCAGACACCTTCTGAAGGAAGAGCCTCAGGAAAACATTTTTAGATGGAAAGAGAAAGTTGAAGCTTGTGGTAGAACAGGGAAGGAATTTCTCTGCCAGAAATGAAGGAACATACAAGGCTTTACCAATAACTTTATATCCAATTTTAAGTCATAGAGTTTCGGGGGGGGTGGGGGGGGTGGGGAGCAGATTGTTCATCTCATGTTACAGAACAGAGGGAGAGAGGAAGATTTATGTCAATGTTTTATTACAAAGCATTGTTTAAATTTATGCATGAATGTATGAATAAGCAATAAAATTAGCCCAACAGAGAAAGCAACATAACCTATGCAAGTAGAGATTATAAATTCCATAGTATCACATCTTTAGGTATGTTAATATCAAGAAGTCCTGAACCTAATAGGTAATAAGATCACCAAAATATTAGTCACAGACTGTTAAAGAAACTGTTTTCCAGAGAACCAGACAAAAGATTGAAAATACTTTACATTATAAGTTATTTTACCTTGAAATAGAACAACAGATATAACTGATTTTTGGTCTGCCAAGAACATGAAATGGAGTAAAACCTTATCTAGATGGAGGGTCCCTTCACCACAGACTGACATGATATTGGCATGAAGTTCTGAGGTTGTGAAAGGAGTAGGTGATAACATCGCAAATACGAGTGATATTTTTGATAGAGCAGAATGAAAAATACCTATTATTTTCAGTGAACTTCCATTAAACTGGAATGCATATATTTGGATGCATTCTTTTATTTCTCTCTGTATTTATGAAACCACGGTCATTGTCATTAAGACTTTTAGTGCAACCAAACGCGTCAAGTGATTTTTGTGGTGAGGGATTTCTGTGAACCTTCCACAAGTAATTGTTTTCACAGAAAAGGAAAGTTTAGAAGCAGAAAAAAATACAGAAGAAAATCTTCAGAGCTCATGACATAATAGTGCTTCAGAAAAATCTAGTAATCTCACATACCTTTTCCACAGGTGACAATACTACTTTCTAAGCACTTCTTAGGCTATCAGAGTGACTCAAAAAACACCCAGGAGCTATTCTGGAAGCATTTCTTCCTCTTCTCCCTAGCCCCACAGAACACAGCTGTACAGGGCCTGAATATTTTATTGCATTCTCTATCGGGAGGAATCATCTATGAGTTAGACACTATTTCTGTACCAGCAGCGACACAATACTGACCTGTAACATTACCATTGCCTGATTTGATTTTTACTGTGGCAGAGCAACTCTGCCTCTGCATATTAATATAGAACATTTTTAACATGGTTTGTTGGAGACCCATAAATTTCCACAGCAATCCAGCCGCTACCTCATCTCTAGCACAGCCAAGTGCTCCGAGGTTTGTGGAATTTATTTATGGTTTTTAACTCAGCAACAGAATGTATGGTTTGCAGAGCAAAGGCTCTTGTGGTTCCACGAAACAACTGCAGTATCCATGTATCACTCTGTGGTAATTGTTGGGAAAGGTTGATTTTATAATGATGACTAATGCACATTTCTGGGTACACTAGAAGGAACATCACACCCAGTTTAAATGAGAGGGCTTTTTGTAATCAATATATCTTGCAATCTTCCCTAATTTTCTGTGTTGTGATACAGTGACACCACATGTTAATGACAAGTAGTCTCAGAGTTGTTGATTTTCACTGGTGTTCACTTTATACCTGTCATCGTTATCATCGACATTTTTCAAGATAAACCTGAGACAACACCATAAATTAGGTCTAATGGATAACCGTAGATTTGACTCTACTGAGTTCTAATTACTCTGATGCTATTCTAACTTTAAGCTTAGTCTATGTTTAAGCACAGTTCATTCAACTGATTTTTAAGTGCACAGATTTTAATGGAAATAATTGCCTTTTAATTTATGCATTTCCGTAATTCTTTTCCTGGAGAGAAAAAATCTGGTTAGCACCCTGCAGCACCAAGTTCTTTGTAAGTAATCTCTTTAGAAAGCTAAGGGTCAGCCGAAAAGTTTCGAGCCCCCACAAAGGGTCTTAGTCATATTTGAGGCATATTATTACCAACACTTGTGCTGTTGGAAAGCCTGTGTTACCACAGGACAGACAATGCTACAGTCTTACTGGGAAGTAAAAGCTCAAGCACAATATTTTTATCAACACTGGTTGCATGTATTTTCTAGTCTGGTTTCCTGTGGACCAAGCTCCCAAAGCCGAGAAGTTAACATAAACCCTAGTCATGGTGACAACTCTTATTTAGATGGATTTCTATAATGTATGGAAATATATTTAGAAATATCTAAAGTACCAATTTTTCACTATAAGCAGGAACTTTCTGAGCAGAAAAGTTAGAAGTTACTGTCATTGAAGAGCTGCAGTGGTGAACGTCTACTTGTTTACCATATGATATCTAAATACAAGAAGTTATTACGGCCTCATACTCTACAGTTTGATTAAAAGCTTTCAGTAAATTAGGTTTGGACCTTTGACTGCAGGCAAATTCTAAAGTTTAGTTGACCCTGAGCGAGGGTAACTGATTTCTTGCTCAAACAGATGTGCTTTCTCTGACTCACTGACAAATATTACTGATAAAATCTTCTTTTTGGGAAAGAACTGAAAGCCTGACAGTCAAGATAACTTCTCCATTGGCAGCTGTAGCTAGAGTAACCTCCAAGCCTGAAAAATGTAGTTGCAGGCTGCTTCAGAATAGTTAATATCCCTTTTACTCTCAGCACTTTTTAGAGTATTTTCACCATTTATCTTAAAAAACCAGAAATTGTTTCCAAGGGAAAAGTTTGCTTCTTGCTAAATCAATCCATTTTGTCTGGCCTTTCTCAGACAGGAACTTGTAGAATATATTACTTCCTGATTTGTTGCTGTTTGTGTTATAAGTGTTCATACAAAATAGCATGTATAATATATTCAATTATCTCTGTTATTTATGGAGATGGTTAATGTTCACCACATATAATTATCAAAATATTGTAATCTTTCTTGAATTTGTTTTTCAATGAGTTATTCTTATAAAGAAATTAGAAAATTTAGTTACAGTTGTTCCATTACTAGTATCTGCCTCAGTATTTAAACAAAATTGGATGTTTGTGCGTTGGACAGCCACTTTAATTATTCATTTTTCAAATGAGCAAAAAGTCCAACATGACCTTACAGCAGATCATGCAGTTTCCTAATAAAAAATAATGTATTGAATAAATGAAAAAGGCCACAGCTCAACAAACTTAGATAACCTTGAAAAACACATTTGTATGTGCACCATATTTAAATTGTCTTTTTGAGATATTAATTTCCTTTACAGTGTACATTGGGAGGTTTGGAAACAGTGCTGTTACATACAGTAGAAAACAGCCTAAGTTTTCTCTACATGAGGTCTCTTCCACAGAAAGGGTAGCAGATGGGTGAGAAACAAGTCATTTTTATGATAATACCCCTGTGTACACAAGTCATCTGTGTTATACATAAAAGCAGACCAGTTAACTTGCATGTTCACATATGACAAAGCTACCAATTATTATTATGCAGATTCTGATATCCTATTTTCAGTTATGACTCTAATTTTACCAATCCAAAGGTGTTTTTACTAAAATTTCCAATTATTTCCACCGCACTATAGAGTAGCATTGCTATTATTTTCATTGCTAGGAAAATATACTTTGTTTTCCTGACTTAAAATGTTCCCAAAGGCCTTTGTCAAGCTATGTCAGCTTTGAAACTGGGACTTGAAATTTAGCAGGTAGTTGCTCATTACTTGTACAAGCCTTTGGAGTCCCCTTTGGAGTCTACTAAAATTTGGCCATGACTGTAAATCTTTGACTTTGTGGTTCAAAAAACCACAGTAGAAATTGTGACAATTTTATTGCTAAATTCCTTTTGTTCAGAGGTTTGGAATACAAGGAAGCCAGGGATGAACAGGATTTTCTCAGCAGTAGGCTGCACCCAGGTAACCTGAACTGAGAGTAGGGAATAAAAACTAGTTAACGTGAAGGAAAGGTCTTCCCAAATTAAATGCTCCAGGGACAAGAGCTGGATTGGTTGAAGTAGTAGTTTGAGAAATTGAAATTAGAAGACAATGGAAAAACATTGAAAATGCTACTACTAATCAAGAGTGAAAAGCATCTGTGTTAGAAAATGTTAAATAGAAACCCTGCAGAAAATCTTAAGAATAGGATCCAGCTCCAGAACAGTTTTGAACTTTGTACTGAAAAGAAAACCTGTGAAAACTGACTTTATGTCATGATTATACCAATCATTCAAGTATTTGAGTCATTCTATATTAAGGCAGGTTTTATGAGTGTATGATTATCTGTATGTCTGTTCAGAGAGGAAAAGTTTCATCTATGAAAAAAACCTTTTTTCAGGTCTTTTAGCACTAACAGGCTCTATTGTGAGGTTGTATTGACTTCCTGATTCCAGATGGACTAAACAAAAAGTGAACTAAACTACAAAGACTTTTGCAGTCCTCACTCCAGTAAGTGAACTATTAAAAGTAAATCAATAATAAAGAAAGAATCAGTTTTAAATTAGATCTTACTTTTTTCTGAGGTTGGTTTCCTATTCTCTGTATCAGGAAATATTACACAGGATGTACGAACAATCTAATATTTCATATTTTACTCAAACAGTGAAAGTTTAGTGTGGATTAGATGTGTCTAATGAGGCAAAGCCTCATTTTTCACCATCCTTATCTGTATTTGCAAGCTGTGAGAAGTCCCTGACAGAGGCAAATCGGAATAACAGGTGAGCTCACAGAACAGTGCTTCCCTACGAGATATACACTCTGTATAGAACACGTTCCTTCACAGAAGAAAGTTCACATTTTGCTTTATTTTCCTTTTCATTTTTCATCCACAGTAAAAGAAACACATATTGAACACTTAAAATGTGGATCTAAATTTAAGTATTTTGAGAATTAATTTGCTTAGAGTGTACATGTCAAAACAAAATCTATGCAGCACTGTGAAATAAATTTAACGTGAAAGAAGTCACAAGAGCATGAAATGTAAAACTGAAAATAGTTCCCCCTCCAAATCCTGCCCAAGTGATTATCCATTGCAAATTCCTTTATAAATAAGTAGTTATTTACATTGAAAAAATACCCCCCACCAAAAAAAAAAAAAAAAAAAAGAAAGAGTGGTTTTTAAACTAATGTTTTTCCCCAAAATAAGAAAAAATAATCCCATGTCTGGCTTGCTCTTTATTTGATTTTGTAGATATTGTAGGAAGATCCCCACAACATGCATAAAGACAAAGATGTGCATTTTTCCTTGAAAAGAGTTTCATGTCCTTTCAAGGATTTTGACCCATAAAACTGAGAATATCAGGAGAAAGCTTAGCATCCCGAATGACCATTTGTTTGGCTGGAAGAATTCCATTGCTCCAGGGACAAGCCGTTTCTGTGGAGGTTTTGCTGTGCTAAGTAACTAACATTGGTTAATCTCATGGCTTACTTTGGTACACTAAAACCATAAAGATGGTTGAGCACTTAGCAACAGGGCAGTAAATATAACAGCAGAGTAATTTTTGCTTAGCATTTGAACTACTACAGACTACAGACTAAATGCACAAGATGTAGACTTATAGTCAGCGAGGCCAGGAAACACAAATCAATAGTTAGAGTTATGACATGCAGAAATTTTTGGAGCCTTCTCCAAATAGCCTGATAGAAAATGCAGTGTGCCATGCAGAAACTATAAGCAAATTCCTTCAAGAATGATTGATGCTGCTGAATAGGAGCAGAAGTGCTTCACTTTACTTTCCTTATGTATTAAGCTTCATGGAATATATTTTTACTATGTGCAATAATCAATTAATTTATACAAAACATTACTCAAATATGACAAATACCCATTTTGGGGGACCACCGTAGAGAAAACGGCACAGCAAGAATGTACTCTTCTGAAATCTGTAACAGCTTAAGAGATCAAAAAAACTGGTTCTTGGAAAGTCTTTAGCAGATGTTCCTAGCTATTCTTTTGTCTCCACAGATATTTCAGGCTATGCTAAGCTTTAGCTCTCCAGTACTCTGAAATGGGAACTGTTCTATACTGTCTTGCAATGCTGCATTCGGTAGCACTTGACACTCACTTTCTACCTTCAGGCCTGACTTTTAAAAATAGGAAGGTAAGTGTGAAAATATTAACTTTAATTAAGCTGCATTTGAGGAGGATGGTGGAGAAGGAATTGTAAAAGTGAAAATTCTGTTTGCTTTATTGGAGATGACAGACAAAAAATGATTAAAAGAGCTAATTGGACAATGGAAGTCAAGCCAGTTGAAACAGTTCAAATTTGTACCAAAGCCTGACAGAAAAATGAGTAATGTCTTCCACAGAAAGGCAGGGAGTAAGATTCAATTATTTGTCAGACTGGCTGTCTGCTTCCAGGACATACATAAGGCAGTTACCCGGGCCATTTCTCCCCTGCGATGCTGCCTCTCTCCTTCGGAAGAGAAGGTGCCAGGGAGGGTTGGGTAGAGCTCTGCCGTCCCCAGGTGGCCAGGTTCTGACAGCCGGCCACCAAATCTTGTGAAAGGGCTGGGACCTATTTGTTCATGTTGCTCTCTGCGGACTTCCACAACAGTGATCTAGGATCAGGATATTGTCCAGTTTGCCGCCGTCAAGGTGAACGGACAGCTGACAGAGGTGGTTCCACCCACATCGATCCTGGACTGTGGTGCTGGGTGGCACGGCTGAAAGTCTGGGTGGCAGCCTCTGCGTTCCAGCTGGGAGAGCCTACCAAAACCAATTACCTTTGCTGAGCTATTTTTCTGTGCTAGCCTGTGACCATGGAAAGACTAAAGGTTGCAGAAGTAGTCAAGAGGTGATATTCCTACAAATGAATTGCCCAGAAAGGTAGATTTCTTCACAGCTATTATAATAGTTGGCCACTATGACACAGCAGTTTGCCTAAGTGATTTGCTTAAACCAAAGATGTCTTTCAATCACTATATATGTGCTAATAAAAACCAAAAATAAAATGCAAATCAAAAGACAATATTTTACAATAATTTTACAATTATTTTACAATAAATAATCTCATTTTCAGAATGCAATTTTGTGAATGGTTAAATTTGTGTACCATCTGAAAAGGAGACTGAAAATCCTTTGACATTTAATTTTTTTCTCCTCAAAAGAGTTCTTCATTATTAATAGGTCTTATTAAACTAACAGTAGTAAGCAATTTCACTCAGTAAAAAACAGACAGGTAGAAGTTGACCTTTATACTCCAAAAAACATAATTTATTCATATTATCTGAAGATTATTGTTTTGATGATAACTATAAGAAGGACCCATTCTGAATTTCTCATGTATTCTAAACTCCTGGGTACTTTAACAATGAAAATTATAATCAAGGGTTCTTCACAAGGAAATGGGAATTGGCAGAAAATGCAGGACAGGTCCCAAGTAGCTATACATTATGAATGTATACTGTAAATTATCATAGTTGTGTTTTCTTGTTAAAAATAGCTTTTACGTGAAATAGCTGTTCAGAAAAATAACCAGCATATGGTTCACGGCATTCATTTGAATGTGACAGGTAAAATGCCTCAGCATGTATTAACCTAATTTAAAATAATATTGCAGAAGGAATAATAAGAGATAGGGTTTTTAACCTAAAGTTCATTTCAATTACACCGAAAATATTCTTCCTAACAGTCTGTCTGCAATTTGATTTGGTGCTGAAGCATTACACGGTGTTGCGCACATTTTAAATACATGCAGGAAAAGGGGAGTAAAGAAGTTATCTATCTCAAGAGCAACACATCCCACGTGCATCATGGGCACTGTCGTACCCCCATATGGAGCCAGTATTAAACTAAACATTAAAGTGTCCTAAGATATAGATAAATGGGTACAAAGATACCTCGTAGATCCACCTAGTGAATAGCTATAGGAAGATAAGGTGGCACTCAGCAGTACCCAATGCTTACAGAAAACAGAAAAGTCTAATCCAATAAATATTGACAGAAGTTGTACCTTTTCAGTTAGCTTTGACAATGACCTTTATTCTTCAACTAATTAAATCAGTTTGGTTCTGGAGATTAATAATTAGTCATAGGGTTTTTTCTCCTTTTTATGTGATACTTTTTAATTAGAGTCCCTAGCAGTGTTTCTGGAATTTGTGTGCAAATATTGTGTTGGTGATGTATCTTCCTTCTGGCTAACATTTACAATGCTTAGATCATTCATGCTCCAGGAAGCTTTTCTTATTCTTTATTACAATGTACAACAACAAAATAAATCACCATTAAAGGGTTCTGTAAGCAATCTTCAGATCATTTTGACTCAACTTCTACATTTTACATAGATGGCTGAAGGACTGTCATATGATGCTTTTGACATATGTGCACTTACCAAGTCCTGCTTCCACTGCACACCACACCTTCATACTTTCATAATCCAGTACTGTATCTTATAGTCACCATAATTTTAAAGGACAATCGCTCCAGTTAATCCCAGCCCAGCCATTCTCATGAATCTGTCCCTTCCAGGAACAGTTGTAGATGACAAACCTGACAATTAATTTTTGCTTTTTTATTTTTTAATGTCCTACTATTTTTAGGAGGCTAAGAAAGTAGCATTAAAAAAATGCTACTTCTACTTATTGATTAAATTAAAATACTATCTGATACCATGACATTAAGAAATGCATGTTTTTGATACTAATTTTAGTTGTAAGTTTAGTACAACAACTTGGCCTTTAATAGGTCGCTTTGCATAAAAGACAAGACATAAGACATCACTAAGGTACTCAGGCTGTTCCCATCCTCCTCTTTGCAGTTGACAAACATGATGTCTCTGACAACCATAGGATGGCAAGTTGTCATGATTGAAGAAAAACATCTAAACTTTCAATTCTAATTTTACAATAACACTTTCAGAGCTACTTTCTATCTTCTAGCCTGCTGTTGAATGACAAACACCTGACTGGTGTCAAACACATGAAAAATTGACAGACTTAACAGACAGTTAAATGGAATATAGTTATTGGGTGTTTAGCATTGGTTGATCTTCCACAAAACAAGCTGAAACAGTGGACTGCTATCTGAAACTGAGATCACATTTTTGGGGGTAAGAGAAATTTCCAACTAAAATAAAAAGTTATCTGCAGAAATAGACAGTTTCTTTAGAAAATCCAAACATCTGTTGCAAAAACATAATCATAGCACTATGGAAGGTAGATATGCACTGCATTTGCATTCTTCATTACTCATAGAATACGCTCCTTTTACTTTGTTAAAGATATCATGTTATGTGATTCATTTCATGTACATGATGGACTCATACGCATTTAAATATATGATAATTCAAGGAAGATTAATGATTTCGCCAAAGCATACCAGTCAGAGACTCATTTTAGTTGTCACAAAACTACTATACATACAAATTACTCAGGTTGCGCTCTGTTGTCATTGTAAAGTAATGCTTCAGAAATGGGAAGTTTATCATTTGGAAAAGAAAAACATGCGAGAGGAGTCAAACGCATATACAGCTGTATGAGAAATCAGAGTGTAATTCAGGTCTTTATAGAAGAATGGGAAGTTCAGGTGCTGTAGGAATCCAGTTTACGACTTCATGCTCTGGTCTTAAACAGTTCTCTGTAGCTTAACTTCTGTACAACCTTAGTAGAATTTTCAAAGAGCTTTCTGCCCTACTATTATATTTAGGCAGAGAGATATGGGGAAAATTTCATGAGATGAGTTCTCGCATATATGTTCTCTATTAGGAACTGCCAGTTATGGCGTTTTTCCGGAACCAGGCTTAAAGAGTGAGTTTGGTACTTCTGTCTGCTTTTAAACCTTCCACAGTCTTGTCTTGAAAAGTCCTAGCTACTTAGGATGACTTGAGGATAAACATATTAAAGGAATACATTTTTGGATAGGAATCTAGAGATCTGAAATTAATTCCTTTAATTTCTGCCTTTTTTTCTCCTGCTATTCTTGCGGGTTTAGAGAATGAAAAACATGATTTAAATGTAAAATATCAAATATTGAAACAGGTTGTAAATAAGATACTCAGAAAACATTAAATCAGGTGATACTTAACCATATTCTGACAATTCACATTCATACCATCCCCATGAATTCCTGAGCTTTAGTTCTGTGAAAAGTTTGCATTTCAGTTTCCTCATAACTGCTAAAGGAAAATAAACAAAACCCCAATTCTAAGTCATTACTTTATCCTTCCCTCTTCCTTTTCATAATAAGCCAGAATGACTTATAGTAAAAATCCTCTTATAATTTCTTAGGAAATCTTAGCTTTCAACTCAGATAAATATTTTGCAGAAGACCACAACTTTGAAGACAGCAATAGAAAACACGAATGATATTACTTATCTTTTAAACTATTCAAGTAAAGACAACAGTTTTATTTTTTCATTCATTTTTAGAATTAGACTCTCTTAACCATTCTCAAATACACTGCAAAGCAGGAGCAATGCTCTAATTTATGAATTCAATTACAATAGGATTAAAGTAATAAAACTATTAAGTTCATTTTTTCCTCAGAAATGTGCAACTGTGTAGCTTAGTAGTAATATATTGTGAATCACTTGGTGTTAAATAATGCTTCTTACTACCTGCAGGGTAAGACTAGCCTTTATTGAAATGAGAACGAGAGAGACTATTCAAAAAACAAGCCTATAAAACCTGTTTTCTCAGTGTGAAGTAGTTTAATGCACTTTCCAGGCAGCTTCCTGGCCATCTGAATTTGCTATGCACCAGTCCACCAAAACCTGGATAAAATAAGTACCAGGGCATGCTTTAGACCTGCCTACATTCACCTCACTGAAGAGAGCGATAATGCAACTTAAAAATCCTAAAACCATCAAAAAAGAAAAAGATTTTCTGCTAAGGATAAATAGAATGCCAAGAATCATCAGTGCTTAAACCGCACTTTCAAATGTAGGTATCTAAACCAGGTCGCAAAGATCAGTATCTCATAATTGGCATTGAGGTGGCCTGATTGTCAGAAAAGTTCCTTCTGAAATCTACCATGACTCTCGTAGTTCAACGCTTCAAAAACCTGAGCATTTTTCTTTATATTCCTTCATTGCCAACTATAGGCTCCTTTGTTTGAAAGCAGGGCTTTTTTTTTTTTTTTTCAAATATTCATTCATCATCCAATAGAGTAAATGAGAATAACTATACTTCTCTGGGAAAACAGCAAGAATCGAAAATCCAGAACAGTTTAAGTTTTGTTTTGGTTTTTACCCCCCAGAGTTCCTTCTGAGTTTTGTCTGCCTGTCCATATAAGCATATGCACAGATAGATATACATACATTTAGAAGAGCAAAAATGAACAAGAGCTACAGCTTTCTTGCCCTGAGCCTGTGAAATCTATTGTAATTGTACTTGAATCTTCTCTACTCTTAAAAGACAGCTAACATCACCAGGTCTTAGGCAAACCCTGCTGTGATTCCTCCCTTGCCGTTCCTTTAACTCATTATGAATTAACCCATGATATTTCTTAAGCCTTCCTTAAAAACTGCATTCGAACCGTGCTTCCATTGGAATGCCTCTTGGCCTGGCTGTAACCTACGGAGCCCACCGAAAATCTCCACTTGCCTTTGCATGTTGTTGCATGCAAATGTTAGTTCATTTGCCCTCCTCAACCCTGGGGAAGATGCCTCTGAGGACCCGCTCTGTCCTGCTCTCTATTCATCTCCCATCAGCTGTCCTCGATTAGCATGCCATGCCAAGGGAAGAAAACCTGAGCCATTGTAAATATTGACCTGCTGCTTGTTGTTTCTTCTCAGCAGTGGAAAACTAGGAATGAGATTGCTGCTCCCCAAGTCACCAGCCTTCACTCTGGCTGTTTCTGAAGCAGTAGGAATAGAAACAGCCCATTAGGTGTGAGGACTTTTGGCAGAAACTCTCTTATGTTTTTAAATAATAACCAGTAGAATGGATGCAACCATTCTCTGGTTATCCGAATCATACAAAATTGCACAATTTAGTAAAATTCATAAAAGCATGAATTTGCTACTAAGGATTTTACTTAATTATGACTTTTCAGATGCTTCTATTCAAGTGTTCATCCATGAGATACATGTTTAACCTGGCACAGATAAAAGAGAACTGAATAAAAGCTTTTAATAACACTATTTTCAGCAATTTCATCTCCATTTGGAAAAAAGCTAGAAGCACAAATTCATGGTAATATATGGGAACACAGTAAAGCATCCATTTATTGGTAGTACTTTGAGGTTCTCTACTTTTATAAAAGCAGCCTATACTTTTGTGTTGATTGCTATATTTGGAATGTGCTGTTTTGTGCACAATATTCTGCTGAGAGAATAAAGTGATGGACACGTATAACCTCTGAAGAAATCAGCTGCAATTTTATATAGTACTGTGCATTAGACTTGTTCATCTGAGAAAAGCAAGTAGAAAAGTTACAGTTTTCTGACATATGTGAGGATCAGGGGCTGAATCAAATCCCCAAATGATTATTGTGAGTTAATTGATTGGGCTCCATTTAGTGACTTCAGTAATGAGGATGAAAAATTGCCCAGAGGGAGAAAGAACTGGAAACAATTTTGGTTGGCTTTTTTTTTTTCCCCAACAATGTGAATCATATCATTTATTATTGAAATACAACGAAGAAACATTTATTTGCAGTGCATCGTTACTGAAATATAACAAGGAAGAGTCTATCTGCAATACGAAACTATAAAATATTTTCCTTTGAGTGATTCTTTGTAATTTATTTTACAAGGTTAAATTAAAGCGAAATATATTTTTTATGTTTGGGAAAACCAAATCCTGTAGAAAATCTCCACACTTTAATAACAAAATAGCATCTTGTGCTGAAATTAAAAGTGCATTCATATTTGTAATATGTTGTACGAAAAGACTATTTCCATGAGTAAGAGACTGAGAAATAGGGCCTGTATTTTGAAATATTTCAAAGGAAATAAGAATCAGCAAAGAATTTTTTTTTTAATTTGAAGCCTGTGAAATACTAAAAATACATCTACTTGCACTTAGTGCACCTTAAACTGAAATATAAAATAATTTTCCATATATATTTCATTGCATGTGTGTGTACATGTATTCTATGTGCTATATATCTCACAAAGCAGTGTATTCCTCTCTATACATATGAGTTCAAATAAATTATATTGCTCATAATAAACAAAGAAGAAACACTAAGGTTTGTCTTAAAAAGAACAGGTAGCACGAAGCATTTATAGCTGAAGAAAGCATATAGTAGTACAACAGAAGATGTTACCGCAATTCATTTTACAATACGTTTTTATTGGACTCAGAGATGAGGCTTTTCTCAACAAAAAAGTAGATACTATTTGTAGTAAAAAACCAATGTCTTGGGTATTGGCTGATGCCAACACATTTTTGGTTGGATTCAGACTGCCTTTAACAGGCTGAAACTGTTATAACTCTATTGCTCAACATGGTCACGTTTCTAACTTGGGCTCCTAGTTTTGACAGGAGATTAAAAGAGATCAATGTGTGTCTCTTAATACTTATATGGCCTCACTGCTCTAGCATCTAAAACAACTTCAAATTTATTTACTCTCACAACAGCCAATGAGTTAACCAGTACATTTTTAACTGCTTTCTAGAAGATTTGCTAAGGTCACAGAGGAAAGGAATCTTAATGGGTGTTCCCAAATGCGAACTCAGCTTTCTTGCTATTTAATTGTGACTCTTCTAATTATGTAATTGAAGTTGCTGATAATTGGTACCCATCTGACTGAGAAATAATGAAGCACTTTATAAACAACGCAAAATAGAGAGGAAATATAGGGAGAGGCTGTGCATAGATTAGCCAATAATCTAAGGAAGATACTCATATGTATTCTTGTAAAAAATAACTAGCATTAAGTATTTCAGTGTAAACAGTAGCACTGCTCTACTTCTTATTGAAAGTGATACATTTCACCAGGAGTGATATTTCAGATCAAATGGAATACGCTTCTGTTGCCATCACAGAGGAAGGAATTCATTATTACTTCATAAATGTAACTTTGCAAGGCAGATGCCAACCCACCCAGTTTCCCTTAGCTCAAATTTCATGATGACGTGTAGAATCTAGAACTCCATCTTTTATCAAAGAACAAAGGAATCTAAAGAATTTACAGTACAAGAAGGACAGAAATCAAACTAGTAGTACACAGGTTAAATATTATGGCTGCATTCTTCATATATATGTATAGACCACCGAGGCATATAATCTTTTTTTGAGCATGGAATGCTACATTTCCTCTCCTTATGGAAAAGTATATGCTCAAATGTAATATGATTGACACATGACATATGAAAATCTAATTCACTGAAACTCATGAGCCTTTCTATTTACTTTCCCAATTATTCCTTTTTTTCTTTTTTTTGAGGCCCTCTTTACCTCACTACTTATTTGCTTTATGATAGATCACTAAGCAAAATAGACTGTTTTCCCCACTTACTTCTCAACCATCACTTCTCTCTTCCAATTCCTCTAATTTCACTCTCCCACTCCAAACCCAGCACTTTTATCTGCAAGGAACAAACCACCTTTGGGAGCATCATGAAGCAGTAACCGAACTGTTGCACTTCTTTTTGGTTTGACTCATTTTGTTGAACTTCAATCAATACCCCTCCTTCTAACTTTCAAAAGCCCTGTTGTCTGAAAAAGTATTTGTTTTATATGATATAACTCATTCTTTCTTAAGTGATGAGCGGAAGGCTGAAAATAAATTGTACCCAAAATACGGGCAGATGTCTCTCAGAAACATTCGAGGTCTGTTCATCTAAATGCGTATCAAAAAAATCAGGCAAATGCACATATGGAATCCATACATCTACTTACAAGTAAATGTAAAATAATCAATCTGCACAAAAGCCTGCCATTTTCATATGGAAACAGAAACTGTTCAGCAGTAACATATTTTACAGACAAATAATGAATTTTCAGTAATGACAACTTTTGATTTTTTATTGTTTTTAACATTAAGTGACCTACTTGTACCTGTATCAGACATTCCATTATACAGTTGTCCCCTTGGGATACCATAGCCATAAAAGTTACTTAGTGTTAAAATTTGGTACACAAAGTCTTAATACTAGATTGTTTCTCTCTCTTCAAATGTACACATATTCATACACACATGCGCTTAATTGACTGTTAGGGTATTTCTAAAAGTTCATAGAAGACAAACTTTGGAAGGACATATTACATTTCTATAAAAGGAAGAGTCTGATTTGTGCTTCTATATACTGCTACAGTAACAGGAAGCACCTAAACAGCATTAAGTGTCGAGATGAGACCGCAAAACCAGATTTATGGCTGCTTTTGCAATTTTTCCCAAAGGTAATTCCATAAGAATTATTATGAGCTAAAACGCATGCTAGACAAAGAAATTATAGCAGAATACTTTAAATTATGGTATCATTTTCACATTACATGGGACAGATTCAACAGTTTTGTAAATCTTGATGTTTCATATTAGTCTGCATGTAATCTGAATACATAAATCCCTAAAAAATTGACTGTGTATCTCCTACGTCTCATTAATATCAAAGGTCAAAGAATTCTGGTAAAAAAACCTGTGTCAAACATGAAACAAATAATTTAAGAAGCCAAGAAACCAAAGGTGACTACATTATTTCTGTATCAGTGCACTATTATGGATGGGTTTTTTTCATTCAGTCATTCCATCATCGCACATACTGAATCTTGTTCTATAATATCACTTTAGGCAAAGATTATTTATGTCATTGCATATTCTAACAGTAAAGCCTTCTGTATTCTCAGCCCTAAAGTACATTAGTGATTAGGCAATGCTTTTCCCTCCTCACCTATACTCAGCTGACCAAGTGTAGTTATTTTTCAGAAGCGTACTTTGTCATACCGGATCTCTGTCATCTTAAAATGAATTATTTTATGTGGAGCTACATTTTAAAAGCAGCCTGAGCCTGCAGCAGTGGCAGAGTGCAGAGGGAAAATGCCAAAGCAGGGTATTCTGTAGGAAACTCCTAGTATCCATGCCCTGAGATGCGCAGTGTTTAGATGCAGACTTTGCTACGGGTATCAAATACACGTTGCATACTTTTATTCAGAGTACTTTTCTCTATATACTGGGAGAAAATAGCTCCTTCCCTCTCAAAAGATATATAACTTTGGCCAGCAATGTCTGCTATGATTGAGTATTGAGCGCTTTCTGTGTGATCGTCCCTTCATCTTCTGATTTCTTTTGTTGATAAAGAATCCATTTATTTTAGTATTCTGTATTACGGAGCGTTGGTAAGAGTTCATACATGCAGTACATTCTGATAAAACCTAATACCTGTTTTCCTTCTCTGAGTGCTAATTCAAATATATTTTACTCCACTTCTCAAATATGTTCGTACTCAACACATGTATTCGTAACTTGAACAGTACTGTACTTGAACAGTGATAGTTAAATGGTCCTGAGAAAGGGGCATCTGATCTAGCATGGAGGGAAAAGCAGTTAAAACCCAGATAACTTTGGATGAATGACCTGCTTAAGATCAATACTCAGCATCTCTTGAAGAAAGTTCAAATGATGCTTAAAAGTAACTATAAGTTTTGCAAAGATGAATACAAGGAGAAACTTCCCTACCTGCTTGAAAATAGTCAAGCCCTCACGCTAAAATGGCTGTCAACAAGAACGTTTTCTTGAAAAGAAAATCAAGACTGGAAAGCTAAAAGTCCAAGTGGAGGATCCAATGATTGAGGGGTAGGGCTCTTGCAGAACAGTGTGCCCAACAGAAACCCTCCACAAGTTAGGATGCAAATTCACTGTATGATTCTGAGTCAGGAAGTAAAGTTTTAGTACAGTGGGTGAGTGCATCTAAAAAGAAATGTTTTATCAAAGCAGTCCAGAAAATTTGTAATGCCTGATCTTTCTGTGAACTCTCACGTGAAGAGACAGCACATGAGTTGTCGTAACAGAAGTCTTCCTGGTTTCTACCAGTATTTTTAAGATCTCTTAAATATTTATCTCCACTTTTCACACAGCCAGTATCTAAACTCTGAATTCATACTAGTATGGATCTAAAATGACCTATTCCTCGGTGGTTCAGATGCCCTGGATGTTAAAAAAAACCCTGGAGAAGTTCATGGGATGTAGTTGATGAAAAGATCTCAATAAATCAATAAGAACTTCCTTAAAACTCCTAAGTAAATTGTCTCATTTAATTCATAGTTTGGTAAAAGCAAATGTTTAGGCTGATGCATGATTTCCCTGATTTTGACAAGAATGATTTTTTCCTCTTCTTTATCAAGCGCATTTTTTTATCAAGCGCATTTCTTTACACTTGTATGTCATTTGTGTATCTTATCATTAGGTCCAGGTAGGAAACCCAATAAAGTAAAAGCAAACCAAAACAAACCCCAAAATCTTCAGTTTCAATATAATTATGTTGACTACAGTCTTCTTACATAAGGTTAGTCAAGATGGTGGTTCACAAACAAAATCATACTGCCAGGCCTGGAAGAGCCCAGCTTTTGAGGGAAGGCGAAGAGTAAATAGGACATCTTCGACAACCCTGAGATAGATGTAACAGATGGATACAAGTTTCAGTAAGTTTCAGCCTGTCTTGCACCCAACACAAGCATACAGAAACACACGTGTCCAAGAAGACATATTCTTAGAAATGAGCATATTGAAATTTGCACCTCAAATTTTACATCAGTTTGACATTGGATTTAAAGCAGCAACTTCAGAGTTTTGCATTTGGTCTGAAGTAACTGTTCACCGCTGTGCAATCTGTAAATGCTTCTATATACCATCTTTCCTATAGTGACGTTGAATCCAGAATCTCTGTCAAGATTTACAAAGAGAGTTGGGAAAACACCCAAAGAAAAAAAGATAATCCACTTTGTTCACCTCTGTGCTTCTGGAAAGGTAACGTTTGAACCTTAACACCTTTCATCTAGTCATATTTAGCAAATAAACAGTCTGTGTGCACAGGTGCTAATATATTTGATACCGAGGGTGTTATTGGTTGTCATTTCTAGTGTGAAAGATTCACTGATGATCATAGGAAACCTACCACTACTATGTACCTTGATGCCATGAATTGGAACTAGGATATCAGCATCCATAAACAGAACCTTTTCGAGGCAGGTGATAAAGACTTACTCAGAAGAAAGTAGTTCCCTCAATCCTATAAGTGTTTCTGGAGAAGAAGAAAAGACAAGAAGGAAGTGGACATTTTGCCATTTGAAAACTGAACAGCTTACTGATAGCAAATCCTAATCAGGTGTTACAAGCAGCTGCTGAGAAAAGGCAGTACTGCTGCGTGGTATATTCTTTATCTTTCTGTTTATTGTGGAGTTACGCTATGTTGCATCCCATTTGGCTGAGAGAGGTGATACAGGAGAGGGAACACCACAGAAGAGCCTGCTGGAAGCTGGACTTGTGGCACAGCCACCAGTGCGCATGGGTAGGACATCCAAAATCAGGTAATTCTTATTGGCCACATGTAGACAAGGAGAAAACTCCCTGCCATTTGGGGGTTCTTTTTCTTAGGAAAGTATGAAGCAATAGAGAATTTTTCAGTAATATATCTTTCCCTGTATCAGTCATTTTCTAAGGGGGTGACTCATAGTGCACTTGAGACAATATTTTAAACCTTACTGGTTTTGCTAAACTGTAAGTGTAACTAACAACATGTTAACACAGATGATTGCAGACAGACCTAACCTCTCTGTGCTTTTAAGTATCTGAGCTTCAAAAGAGGCCGCATTTTAGCATGTTAGTGTGACAGAACAAATCAACTGAAACTTACTAACGTGACTTCTGGACTAGAGGTGGCTTCTGCACATCCAAATTAGATGAGAAAGAAAGAAAGGGAAAAAAAAAAAAAAGGTCTTCTATACTTCTATATCTATACCTGCACAGAGCAGATAGATCCTAAGACAGAAAACTACCTCAATTTAAAGAAAATAACCCCCTTCCCCCCAATTTCTAGCCAAAGCAACAAATTATTTATTCTTAAGGCTGACTTTACAGCCAAATATATTTATTGATAACTGTAAGTGACCCACTCTTTGCTTTGCATCACAAAGAGAAACCAAGGACCAAATATTCCTACGTAGCCCTGACAGCCTATGAAGTTGAAAGACATGTAGGGACCAGTGACCTACTAGCCAAAAAATGTTGAGTTCGTGGGACATTCATATATCAGACATGAAATTTACATGTGAATAAGCATTTGAAAGTTCTGGAAACTGTTAGAAATTAGTGAAGGAGAAGGGGAGGAATAGGAGGGTCTACAATAGATTGCAACACTGGCTGATTATATTCACAAGCAAAAGAAAAAACACTTCTATATGCAGTTTTATACTTCCAAACATAATCAATGCATGAGGAAGGAAGAGGCACAAAGTTTTTCCTTTTAAAGACTTTGATTTATGCAGTCCCCTGAAGTTTACAAATCCACTCACGCATATTTACATAATGTCTCCATACAGCTACCACATGAGAGAGATTCTGGAGACACAAATGCTAAGTGTATCCTTCATTTTGCCAGTCTCTCCCCTCCAAGTTTCTAGTGGATGAATTCCCTCTAAGCCTGGCGCTTTACTGCTCTGATCCTCTGCTTCAATTCTGATCTCCCTCCTCTCTCCCCTTCTAGCTGAGTAACAAAAAAAAAGCTTTGGAGGGAAGCTGCCCAGCAGCAAAAGTATCAGCCAAGGGAACTGGAGGGAAGATATTGATCAGTGTCAAACCACTTTCAAAGTAATGGAAAGAGGGGGGAAAGGAGAGTTTCATTCTTTTCTAGTAAAAGCGGTATTGATTCAGTTCTGTCCTTATTACTGAAATAGCTCACTGGCTCCAACTTTCCCTCATTCTGGTCTCTCTTTCCTGATTATTGGTAAGTGGAGGATGGATGAAGTAGAATAACATCGTCCCTTATCTGGGATATGACATCAAACCAGGTTCCCTGTCCTGCCAAATGTTGAACACTGCAAGAAAAATAAGCAGATTCCCTGGATTCTCCTACCTCCCCATAAAGGAGTAACGGCAGATCAAGCTCTTCTTCACCAGAATTCCTTTGCTATGTAAAGGAAGGTGGATGCCCATCATAGCACAGTGGGTGACCCATCTTTTTGCTTATTCAATTGAAATTCCATTTTTGCAGGAGAGATGACTGCACATGGTGAAGAAGCTGTACTGGGTAGAACACTTCCAGTAGCTGTGTTAAAGGAGAGATTTTTCTGTGGGTGTACTATTATTTCTTAAAAGAACAAAGATAGAATAATACTGAAAGTGCCTGCAAGACAACATGTAGGGTATTTTATGTCTCATTATAAATGACTATAAAAATAAACAATAAACAAGCTGTTGTATTTTCACAGTACAAACAGGTTAAGGAGTAGTGAAACTGAAGGTACCACTACACTTCAGTGGACAGAGAGGAAAAGTGAACTGGAAGGAAGGAAACACTTTTGTTCATACTACATTTGTGGATCATATTAGTTCTGCCCCCAGTTCTGCTGCTGACTCTTGGTTTGGGCTTAGACAAATCACCCTGCTGGTAGAACGTGCCATAATGCATTATCACAACCTCACTAAAATCAGTGGAGTTGTAGCAAGTTTACAACTAAGGATTTGTCATTTAGCTGTCTTCTCTGTCCTGTGTTGGCAACCATCAGGACAAGCATGCTGCCCCATCTTTCAGTGATATTTTCAAAATAAGTCAATATATGATTATGATGATTCTATATCAAGGCTATTAAGCATGTTAAAGCACCACAAACTACAGGAACAGGTTTGTTTCAGCCTATGGCTCATGCCCTGTCTCCATGGGGAGATGGGGAGGGCTCCTTGCTTGTTTTCGTTTCAGCATCAACACTGGTCATTCAAATATGGTCCTCCTTACACATCAACAGAAAACTCACCCTGGCATTCAGTAGGAGAACAAAAAAACTTCATTTCTGAATAACCTATAAAATATAGCTTAATCATTAGGGGCAGGATTCTTGTTTAACAGTAATGGCAGTATGCAAACACAAAAGAGTTAAATAGCACAGATCAGCCTTAGGGGAACAGGAAATCCCCCCAATCACTGGAGCTGTTCACACTGCGGATGTTATAAACACATCCACTATACTTTATAATGTTTAATCTTTTTACATTTAGAGATCAGTTTTATGTTGCTAGATACTTTTGAGTGAAATTATTACATTATCATGTGAGGAAATGCCATGGCACTAATGGGGGCATTAAACAAAATGTTACACTTCAATTGATATATCGTCTTGAACTTATTATTTATATTAAAATCGGTATAATTTCTACCAGGGGGATTTTTTTAAAAGGTGATTTAATATAGTTGAAATTACATGAAACATTTTCCCACAGACTTAATGGCAGTATCATACTGTGAGAAATCAAGAAAGGGATGTAACTGTACATCTGCTAAAAAACCCTAATATTGCTTTTTTTTCTTTCCTATCTGCTGCCACATGTTGTAAGGTTGACACTAACATGTAAGAGGACTTTTTAGGTGTTAAAATGCTACATATCCACAGCATAAAAAAACCCAAAAGTGAGTTCTGTTATGTGAAAAAAAATACTCATTTGTTTAGAATTTAAGAAGTAATGTTACAATTATTCTGTAACCAGTGTATTATATAGTAACACAGCAAATATTATACATTCGCACCGCAGACATTTTTAAGGATGATTTATTTCAATAGTTCAGTAACTATAAAAGTGCTGTGTTAAAGATTTCACATTTTATCAGCTGAACAATTTTATGAGGTGATGATGTGAATCTACATCCATCAAAGATCCTATTCCATGATGGAAAGTTAATGTTTCAGAAAACTGGAGTGCTCTCCTTGTCCGTGTGATTCTGACTGAAAGCAGTTACACAGCAAAAAGGATCAGTTTGAGTTTACCTGTACAAACATACTGACAAAAGCAGTATTTTTTTGAGCAAGTGAATAGCTTTTGTTTACTACAACAGTCCACACAAAACATTTTGTTAAAAAGTTAAAAACTTGACAGAAAGAGATCTCATTAACTGAAATAGTCTATTTCTATAAAATGTGAAAACCCCCTCACTTTGTATAGAAATAAAAATCCTATTAAAATTAATGTGAAACCCTCTTTGAGAGTAGATGAAATGATATGACCCATATAGTAGACAGCAGGCAGGAATCTGAGCAAGCAAACAGGAATTTTAAAACATATATTCATTATATATATTTAAAATACCCACATTTAATGTTGGCATCTATGCCTTTTTTTGAAAGATGTCGAGCAGACTTGATCCTAAAGCTCATCCTGTAGTAAAAGTGTTTTGCGTTTATCTATGAAACGGATTTTTAACACATAAACACTGACACAGAACAAAACTCTAATTGCTTCATAAATCAGAAGAGCAAAGCATGTTATAAACGTGAACTGAACTAAAATGCACTTTAATCTATCAAGTTTTGTAGCAGTGAACAGCTTTCAAAGGCAACTGACAGGCGTTGTGTTCACTGTTTTCAGTCTTTCTAACAAACCTCCACTCACAGACACTTGGAAATTCATTATAAAATACAAATCTTATGCTAGCATCTACTTCTGTCTTACAATAACAAAGTAAAACCAGCAGAAACAAACCAGGTTTTTTAACCAGTATGTTAGGTTCACTTTTCAAGCCTTTCATTTCACAGCTTTTATACCTGATGCTCTGTAAGTCTATTATAGCAGATCAGACACCACACCTACAAACAGCACAAACCACTTTACCTTCTGAAAAATCAATCAGTCCCAGCAAATGAAGCAGCTTCAGAGATGCAAATATAATCACAACAATACCCACTGTTTGCAGTCCCTCTGACTCCCACTCCAGAGTCAACATTCTTCCAACAGGCAAATCATTCCAGTCTTCACACCAGTTTGCAATCAGAGGGAAATTAGAGGATTTTACCAAGAGTTTGCTTTGGAGAAAGTTGCAGTTGTGTAAAGCAGCGCTGTAGTGAGCTGCGGCAATTCACCAGCCTCTCTAGCTGAGACAAAATATTAGATAAAGCCCCGCATCTCATGCTTCTCTAAGCGTTTGATTTCATCAGTAGCGAGTCCTCTTAGAAGGCTGAGGTGGACCACGACCCCCTGGGTATGACATTGTATCCGGCCAGCAGCCTTACTTCAGAGCTGCTGGAGGAACATCTGTCTCGGAGCTGGAGACTTGGCTGTGTCAGTGCCAAGAAGAAACACTCCCTGGAAACTTGCACGAGGGAGCACGCTGCTATCAGCGCTCTGCACTCCAGCACTCCCACACCCAGGCTTTGCCACTCTCCCCCCAGCTCCGCAGCCCTTCCGCAGCTTCTCTTCGCACAATTTTTTGCTAAGTTTGACAAACAGCAGTTTGCTAAAGACAGACATCTGTTTTCACATGTGCTAAATGCTGCACGTCAGAAAACTACTGCCCTCTGCATTAGAAAGAATAATGTTCAGAGAAACATCGTCCCTTCCTCTTCTTAAGCATCACCAGAATCTAATTAGAATCTTCAGTGGAAATGAGAATGGAAATTAAAGAAATATACATCAGCACGATCGGTGCCTCCAGCTAGCAAAATACAGTGCTGTCAAGGAGACATGCACTGCCCAAACCCCTGTTCTGTAGCGAGGAAGAATGTGTTCTTTATTGATTGAGAAGCAAAACAGTGCTTTTCTGTCTAAGGATGTGAACCTAGGAGTGCTGAATCCCAAACTCTGATACATATGAATGGGAATTAGGCATTTTCCACAGCTCCTGGGAAGATCCTGTCTGGGCTGTGCATCAAGGGAAAAAGAAAAGAGGCTTATGATCCCAGCTGATGTATTGGATAGTCTGTGTTTATTAATGTGATTACCAAGAGGATATTCAGTGTGAAGAATAGGCTCCGAGGAACATTCATGCAGCACATGCATAAATATTACAAGGTTAGATCTAAATGCTTATTCTCATGCCCATCCAAATGATTTAACTAAATCCTGTGCACTGGTATACACGGCAGTGAAAGGAAGTGAAAGGAAATCTCAGAAAAAAATCATTTTAGACAACCTTATTACTAAAGAAACATGTATGATCTAACACTAAAAACAATCTCATAAGTGATATCTGGTATCGACCACTCATCTTAGGTTGCTTAACTCTTTCCATTAGAAACAACTTTTACTAACTTTCAAGAAGTTCAGAAACTTTAATTTTTGTTCAGAAAGCCATAACGATTTTAAATCAGCATAATAACAGATTATAGCAATCCATTAATTATGGAATATCAGGTACAGAAAGAAAAATGTAATCTCCAACTTACTATCAGCTTTTTTGTTTATCTTTGATGGCTCTCTGTACTGAATTACAATAACTAATCAGTCTCACAGATTTTTTTCCATACAGACAGGACTCGAGAATCTGCATGTTTTTGTTAATTCAAAAAATCACATGTGTACTTCTGTTAATTATAAGTTATATGTAGGCAATATATAAGCAACAATATTCTTTGGTTTTGTTCTTCTGGGTATTTAATACTAAAATGTCATGAGTCCTGTATTATTATACATGCTCTCAATCTCAATGTCAGTTCCCTTCCCTATTAACCTGTAGAACTAAAACAGTGCCTAGAAGGAAAGCAAAATAAAACCACGTCAAACCAAATACACTATCCTACATTTGCATGTTCCAAATATGTCAATACCTTTGTTTTATTTTGTAAAATATATTCAATATATTTTCACGTCAAGTTCTATTCCTTTTAAAAGAAAATGAACATTTTGTTTCCTCTTTTCAATTTCTAGTTATTCCCTGTCATCATCTCCTTTTAAGGCTCCAACACGTTCATCTTAACTCATTCTCATCTCGGACTTCTAACTTCTCCTTGAGCTTATTCATTTTTATTTTTATCTTTTTCTCAAATTTTTCTTCTTTTTCTCAAATGATGAAGCATGGCCAAACATTCACAATATTTCAAGTCTTAATGTGATCCCAGGATGGGAACTTTGGCGCATATTGTTTTACAGAAATAAACCTAATATAATGCAAACAGTCATTATATCAATGAAAGAGGCCTTTTTTATTGTTAATAAACCATATTAGTGAAACTATTAAAATGGAGAAATCTGTCACACTACATTCTCTTTTTGTGCAGTAGGCCCAGGCTACCTTGTGTTCTTGAGTTGTCCACTCTTGGGCTCAGAGGCCCTTCTACTCCACCACTGAATGTGCCAACCCACATGCAGAAAGCCCCCCAGCGAGAAGTGGTGTCAGCTATAACCAGTGTTTTGTTTTCTGCCTTCATACAAGAAGAGAGACCTGGATCCCTTCTCAAAAATGAAAAGGCCAGAGATTATTAATTTGATGAGTTTTCGGGGTCAATTCTACCTGCACAACAGACAAGTTACAAAAGAATTTTTAAGGAAAACATCCAGTTGAATTAATATAACTGCCTACTGACTTCAAAGATTACCACCTTAAAAAAAAGAAGGAGACTTCCTGATTTTTCTCATGACAGTTCTCTAAACTGGGGGAAACGCATACAGACTTTTCGAATCTCCAAGTTTTAGCTCTGACAGTAAAGCATTAAGGATAAGAAACTATGTGGAAAGGAAAGAAATGCGTGAAATTTTTTCCTTTAATACACCATGCAACAGATTCAAACAACAGCGTCAACTTACAAAGGTGAATTCCTCTGGGAAAGGTTCAACTGAAAAAATTCCCTGCCTCAAAGCATTTGAAAATGAAACCAATCTTGAACAAGGAGATAATAAAACTCAGTTATGTATATAGGACACCTCTCTCTATTAAGATTCCTTCCTAAATTCATAGCCAAGTGTAATTTCTCTCACTTCGTATTTTGTTCAATTATTTCAAAATAAATATTTCTGTGACGCGTCCTTATGGAGAGCCTGTATCGACATTACAAGCGAATTTTAGAAGCTGTTCAAAGAAAAGGAATTTTTCATCAATGCTACCCCCAGGATACAAACGAAAACATCGTCCTTTACATGAAAGCCCTGAAACTGAGAGCTGACAAGTTGTAATATCCAAGCATTGCTCTGGCTCATTGTCTTTCCCTAATTCTTGCTTTCATTTTTTGACACTGCGATGCATTCTGGTGGTGATTTAGTAAATGTATTTAAGTTTGCATAGACTTTCTTGTGATTCTTCAATAGGTTGCATGGGGGGAGAAGTGCTAGCATTGTTAGGAAGCTATCCCATCTAAACAGTGCATCTTCTGCTGGCCGTAAATTCATCTCCGCAAAGATTTGAAGCAGAAGCTTTATTGTTCGCTGGACACTCAGGCGCTATCACCCTGTGGGTTTACTGAACTGTTAATTATAGAAGAGCAGAAGAATGTTAGTACTGAACTCCAATACAGAGCACTCCTGAATTAGCAACAAACATGCACTAAAAAAATACACAAAGTAAGGGTGGGTATGCTGCAGCGTAAGGCTGCGCTTGGTGTGGATACGCAGTAAGGCATGGTGTTCCTCAAAGGATGGAGTGAAGGAGTTCATGGCTGCGGACCTGCTCCTGCCAATTCCTTCCCCCAATGATTAGCTGTACAAGCATAAATAGAAGCACAAATTTTTCTCTCCTAAGTAAACACAAGAGAAACCTACGTCGAAGTGCTGTAGTAGATATATCTTATCTCTGGAAGCACAGATCATAATTAAGTTCTGAACTGTACAGAGTAAGTCTGCCAAAATTAGTGGCGTCTGCAAGAACAAACCCATTCTGGAGTACTTATGTTTTTCCACAAAACAATCCCAAGTAATTACTGGCTACTTTAACCATTATAAATAGAATAGTTTATGTATGGAATGCAATTAATATAAAAAAATGACACCTTAAATATCACAGTGTATTACATACTAAGTAAATTTTAGATCCGATTGCTGTATGCTTGTAGAATACCTACAATTTTCCCCTACTTCTTAGAAGAAGAAAAAAATACTCAGAAATACTACTTATAAAAGCTTAGATACAGGAAACTGAATTTTAATAATTTCAAAGTTGACTAAAAGGAGAGATGATCTGCCATTTCAAAACCAACAATATTCCACCTAATTTAACTATCGCAAGGAGCAAATGCTCGAGAGTAACATGTAGGATGTTATGAATTGAACAATTAAGGAATAAACCATTTTGAAATCCTAAAAATAGCTAAATAAGAATTCTGTGACTAGTGTATTAGGGTATAAAACTTCCCTGTAATTTTATATGATTACACAGTTCTTTCAAAATGATTTAGTATTATCATACTTCTTTTATACAAATTGGTAAACTAGCTTAATTCCAGTAAACTCTTAGTTTTTAACCATAACTTGTCACTGTAATTAGCATAGTAAAATGAAGTGTGTATTTCTCTTTTAATTGCTTTAGTTTTCATAAAGAGGTTTTATTTTACCTATTTTATTTTTATGCTTACAAGAAGTTTTTACTCTAATTTATAAACTCTTCAATTTCTTCTGACCTTTGTACATTAGAGAAATAGGAATGCCTACCTGATCTCAAAGACATTAGTGTTTTATGTCTTTCCACTATATTTTTTTTAATATCTGCTTGTACACATGTCAGTCTTCTCAGACTTCTGTCTAAGCAAAATCTCTTCATACTCTTTTAATTTCTCTTCTGTACAGATATTCTGAATTTGCTGTTGTTTAATGTAGAATGGGCCTCATCAAAATTGAGTACTTTTCAAGGCAAGAATGTATTATTATTCATTAATTGACTTGAATTATACTGCTTTCCTAAGCGAGGAAATCTGCCCAGTTTTGTAANAGCAGTAATAGTTCATTAGATTCTATTTGATAATTTCCCCCAATGTAGCTGAAAAGGGAAACTGCTGATGAGTTAGAAATAGAAACAAAATTTGGAAGTATTACTTAGCTGCCCTTATTTCTGTACTCTCAGTTTTCCAGAGGGAAATGTCAGTCAGCCAGAAGAGAAAGAAATTGTCAAATAAACAGAAAGGGCACCTATGTACAGGTCAGATGAACAGCTAAGCTTCAGCTTCTTGTTCATGCCAGATCTGAGCTTATTAGGAAAGTTATCTGGCGGATAACGAACTTAATCCTCCTATTATTTAGCCAGTAAGAAATCTCTTCACAGGGATCGCTCTACACTTTTCTACACCAAGAAGTTTTAATCGTAGATCTGCAGAAGAAAACTATTCCACTAGAAAGCATTTAGAAAACCAGAAGCAATTAATTTACGCATATCCTTTCAAGAATTATTCTCAGGGTAAAAGAATTTATATTTTATGAATGCAAACCCTCCTGCATAGTCTGCTACAGCCAATCACAGAACATGGTGTAGTTTTCATAAAATGCTTAGAAAAATGAAGCTAATGTATGGAATCACTTTGTTCATCTCATCATACATTAGCTTCATTTTTCTAAACATTTTATGAAAACTCGTCAGTGCTGCAGCTACCGACGAGCACAATATTGCACTTGCAGATTACTTCTCCAATGAAAATTGCAGCAAAATTTTTGCTAGTTAGAAGAGCTGGGTAGAATATAATTACCCGAGATTAAATTTCTTAGGCTTCATATATCATCTTTAATATTTACACTAAGTGCCCTAGAATTTTAATGACTGTAAGTAGATGTAGGCTGAGAAAGAAAAAATTCAGCACCTGTACAGGCAAGATAAGATTCACTGGTTCATAATCAAGGAAGAAAACATGATATCCAAGCTTCTGAAGGTTTGTGCTCATACTTAGAAGTAAATTACACTAAAATAATATTGCAGCTATGATCTTCTTATTTCACTAGTCTAGTTCTAGGCTATGGTATGGGATTTTATTACTTTTTTTCCCCTCTTCAATTTCACCTTTTGATTCTTACTTGCTCCTAAGAAGCTTTTGTTCTTGCTTTGATCTAAATCAAAGGACTGCTGCCATTACTGATCTGAAAACAAGAGTTGAAAAGAATCCCACAAGACGACCATTACCAGTCCCCCTCCCCATGACATAAGTTACAGGTGGTTTCATTTTTCTATAAAATTAACTAATAAAGCACGTTATATAGTTATGCTTAAAATAGCCAGTGTGCAAGTGGATTGTAAATTAAACAGCATAGCCATGGGAGTAACAGTAGCATTTTAATTTATTAAGCTTTAGCAAAGCATTACAGAGGGGCTATCTCTTTCCTAAACAAGGTTAAATTACATTTAGTAATAGTAAGTAATCAAATTCTGGTTTATTTTACTGCAAAGCCCACTGGCTTGTTTGACAAATGAAATTATCTCTGAATTATGTGACTATGTCTTCAGCCTACAGACCTGTTTTTCTTTTTATATTAAATCATACTTGATCTTGCAGAAGCAGGAATTGCCGCTACTAAGTTTGTAAGCAGAAATGTATGTCCGCACAGCAGAAGTGCAGTATAATGGAACTAACCAGGGGCCAGTCAAACCCAACTACTTTATTAGCTGTAATACGGCTGTGTTATCTTAAAGCTCAGACTGGGTTAACCTAACCAGCAGAGAATCATCAGTAAAAGTAAACTTGCCACAAAAAAGCTTGCCGTTGCTTTGCTCTAAAATTAAATGATTGTTGTTTCTCTGGCCATTGAACTACTTGAATGAGAGTGCAAAGGGTATTTTTAAGAAAGCTCAAGCCCAAGACGTGCCTCAGCTGTACATTTTTAATTTACATTGCTCCTTTTGAAGTATTATCTGAGTAAATCTTTGACTTACCTTCCTCTGACTAACATTACACACAAGACATGCTTTTCCTGTTTTACAACAAAACATATTTTTTTTCCTGCACGACCCTCCTTTTCTTCAGGTTTTTCACATTTGGAAAGAACACAGTAATAGCAGTATCTGACCTGATGATTTTCATCTTTCACTGCTACTTTTTGTAATTATACATTGAAGCACCAGAACATCATTATCAACCGTTTTACGTATGCAAACAAGGAACTACTGAGAGGCCTAAGGATCAAGCTGGTAGAAACAATGGGACAGAGTAGCAGCATTCAACCTCCATATACAGTCATTTTCTGTTAGCCAAATTACAAATGTATCCACTTACGCTTGCCCATACATCTAAGAAAGCTATGTTTTTATGGACTGTGCAGTTAGATGACCTCAGATGAGTTCCCAAAGAAAGCGACAGGTGTTTTCTGCTGTGATGAATGAGAAAAGAAATGAACTACGTATGCTAGTAAAAGAAGCAAACATTCTAGTAACCAACAAGAATATTCACTATCCCAACCTCCAAACCAACCATCTATCAATTTAAAGTCCTCAACCTGTCCTATGCAACACCTCTATTTCGAAAGTGGTGTGTCTGAGTTCGTACAAGTGAACAAATGGTTAGTAATAAAACTAAAGGAAAAATGTATTACTAAACGTAATCATAACAACATCATTACTGTGTGGCTCTTTTCTTGTGATGCCACCTGTCTTTCTCTGATATAAAATAACCCATGTACAATAAATTTCTATCCTTGGCTTTTAGAAACACGAACCACTGTATTTTACCATAGCAACGGGAAAGTATTACAAATGAAGTGGCTGACATATTTCTACATTTGATGTACTTGTTAAAAGATAAGTGTATCTGTCCTATAAAGATGAGCTGCAATAAATTAAGCCGTATTACATGGCTGCAGCTTATGCAAGAAACATAACTAAAAAACCCCTCTAATCCCGATCTTGTCCCCTAGTTGTATATAATAAGACTTGGACTATATATAACACGCACAGATTTGAGTACAGAACTGCAACATGTGGTTACTATTCAGAATTATGCAATATTCAGAATGAGTCCATAGTATTTGCTCATATATTGTTGTTTGATTTATTAACAGCTTCTGAAGCATGTCATTTTTTTTTTTTTTTTCTGTTTATCACTGACAAAATAAGCTCCTTCATCAGATGAGGCCCCACCTGGATTACTGTGCCCAGTTCCCAGTACAAGGGAGACATGGTCATACTGGACAGAGTCCAGTGAAGGCCACAAAGATGTCTAAGGGACTGGAGCATCTCTCCAATGAGGAAAGGCTGACAGCTGGAACAGATCTGCCCAGAGAAGAGAAGGATCAGGGGGGATTTCATCAATGTATATCAATACCTGAAAGGAGGGTGCAAAGAATAGAGCCAGGGTCTTTCCACTGGTGCCCAGTGCCAGGACAAGAGGCAACAGGCACAAACTGAAACACAGGAGGTTCTCTCTGAGCATCAGGAAAACTCTTTTTTACTGTGAGGGTGACCAAACATTGGCACAGGTTGCCCAAACATTGGCACAGGTTGCCCAGAGAGGCTGTGGAGTCTCCATCCTTGGAGATATTCAAAAGCCATCCGGACACAGTGCTGGGCAACTAGCTCTAGTTGGTCCTGCTTAAGCAGGAGTATGGGACCAGATGACCTTCAGAGGTTCCTCCCACCTCAATGTGATTTACATTCCTTCCAATAACATTTTAGAACTTCCTTTCCTGAGCAGAAACTTTTTCAGGTTTTCTAGTTTTTCCTATTATACAATTTGATTAATAGGCAATAAATTTAGGGTTAAATCTAATCCCAAGTACACTTGAAAAGAAACCTTTGGGGCCAGATCTCTTCTTGCTTCTGGACACTGAAAACTTCCCTCTGCCCCCCACCCCCACCCCCCCAGTGAAGGGCCTGAAATTCACCCAGACTGAATAGGTTTACTGCAGAGAAATGGCAGAAGCAGCAGCAAAGGGAAATGAACAAGGATACAGGGATATAAATGCATATAATTTCATTTCCACACCCAAAAGGAGCTTTTTTTTTTTTCCTTTTGCCTTTTTTTTTTTTCTTCCCCCTTCATTCAGAGCTTTCACTCTATTGGCAATCCCAGAGGCTTCTAAGGCCTTCTAATTCCCACATCTGCCAGTACAAGCTAGGCAGAGGACTAGCTTGGAAATTTCAGGAAATTTAAAGGTTTTGTGAGCTAGACTCCCAGTCTTTCACAAAAGAGATAGAGGGAAAAAAAAAACCAAACAAAAAACCAAACACATTATGGAGGAGGAGTTGGAAGAAATAGCATAACTTGATGTTTCTCTGCTCCTAATGCATTTTCTTCTTGGCTTACAGCCCTATCTCAATGTAGGAACCTACAGTGATATTTGAGGATTCATGCAACACAATGAAAAATTATCTGCTCCAGCAGTTTTGCTGTTCTAGCACTCTGGAAAGCAGCAGTGATATAAAACCAAACCCTGAAGGAAGTAAAAGGAAGGTTACAGCTCTTTCCTGAGGAAGCACTTTAACGTCCAACTAACTGCAGCATCACGAGGTTCTTGAAGATCTTGAAATGAGGGAAGCAACAAAATAGAGAAGCACACTATCTTGAACCTCCAACAAAAATTTAGACACCACTTTTGATTCACAGAATCAGGGAATACCAGGTCAGAAGGGACTTCAAGGATCATCTGGTTGAGCCTTCCTGAGTAAAAGCACAGTCTAGCCAAGGTGGCCCAGCAACCTGTCCAGCTGAATCTTAAAAGTGTCCAGTGTTGGGCAATCCACCACTTCCCTGAGGAGATTATTCCGATGGCTGATTGTTCTCATTGTGAAAAGTTTTCCTCTTGTGTCTGACTGGAATCTCCCCAGGAGTAACTTGTACCCATTACCCCTCATCTTTTCCACGTGACTCCTTGTAAAAAGGGAGTCTCCATCTTCTTTGTAACCACCCTTTAAACTCTGGAACATGGTGAGAAGGTCTCTCCTAAGACTTCTTTTCTCAAGTCAGAACAAACCCAGTTCTCTCAGCCTTTCCTTGTATGGCATCCTCCTTGTGGCCCTTCTCTGGCCTGTCCACATCTTGTTTGCATAGTGAGGACCAAAACTGAACACAGTTTTCCAAATGTGGCCTGACAAGCATTGAGTAGAGTGGGATAATGACTTATCTCTGCTGGTGATGCAACCCAGCATCCTGTTGGTTTTCTTTGCTGCAGCAGCACACTGTTCACTCACATTGAGCTTGCTGTCCACCAGAACTCCCAGGTTGCTTTCCACAGAGGTGCTCCCCAGCTTGATAGATCCCAGCCTCTGCTGCACTCCTGAATTATGTTTTCCCACATAAAAGACCTTACACTAGCGTTATACTATTGCAGGGATCAAATCTTTCCTTCTTTAGTAGCTTTGCAGAGTTTACCACAGGCTCTATAATGTCCATGCTTACAGCTTAGATAAGCAGATATTCCATTATGCACACCAAGTTTGTGAGTCATGAGAAGTTCATTTTCACATGCTTCTTGACACACATATTGTCATACTCAAATTCCATAAATGAGATACCTACACGTCTTCCTACTGATAAAACAACATAATTTGGAGCAGGCTGGATTTTAAAGCCATTTTATAGCCATTTTTAAGACAAAGAATATTTTTACTGCCATTGATACTTCAGGAATCATTTCCCCCCAATAATCATCTGTGCACCAGGCTATGAATTTTAATTTCTCTAATCTTCTAAGAAGCAATTTCCCTAGCTTTCCAATCATGCTGCTTTTTTGTGAACTCACTCTGATTAGACAAAACAGTTATATGGAAAAAATTTAGTAACTAGTTTTTAGGTAGAGTTAAATTAGTCATGAGCAAGACTGTATGATGAGCCAGCCAGCCATAGCCTTCGAATTTCATTAGCATTCTCCTCTTATAAAAAAAATATTAAATATTTAATAAAACTTTTTCTTGTTTATTACTGAAAAGCAAATAAATTTCTGCACTCCTTTCACCCCTACGTTAGATGCCCATGTATGCCCTTAGTTTTCAGGAACTTGTATTTCAGTTGAGGAACTGAGAGCATGCCAAGACTTCAGCCCATTCCCTCACTGCAACGGATGCTCGTTTTGGTAATTTTTATTTTCAAACTTATTCTTAAAGATCTTTCTTTGCTAATAGTGACAGTGACACACAGTCTTGTTCCCTGAAGCAACTCTGTGGTACACTGGAGAATAATTAGGCTGTTTCCAAGGCTGCCTCAACCAGTCTGACAGTTCATTGCTCTGTCCCGAGTATGATGCTGCTTGCCTGATACTTTGTGAGCTTTCTCAGATTGTTAAGCCAGACGAAAAATAATTTAAAATAAACAAAAAAAGTGGAGCCTTTGTCCTCCAGATACTTTGCAGACAGTGCTCATTTCACTTAGAGTACTGATCTCATGGTTGTAAAATCCAAGACTTGCAATCCTGTGAAGGCTCAGGAGAAGGACAAAAGCCAGACCTAAACACCAAAAGAGTAGGCAAGCAAGCAAAGAAATCCTGGGCAGGTTTAAACTGGCATAGCCAGCACAAAGATACGGTAAGACAAAGTCAAAACTTGCAGTCATACCAGTGTATGCGAAGAAAAGCCGTAGCCAAGCAGCAATACTGTTCCTTACTGCGTGGGGTTCAACAAGATACACTGCCTGTATGCTCACATGCAGTAGCAGAAAAACACAGTTTAGTCCAGCTTTGTATTCCTAATGTGTTCTAAGATTAATCCCGATTTACACTTCTTAACACAAGTATGCAGGACAGGTTTCTAAAACTAGTACCTCCAAAAGGTATTCCTTAAATTTTCTGATTTGGATCCTGCCTGTAGGAAGAAGTTAAATTTATATGACACGGTGTTCAGCCAGCTGGTAAATTCTCTTGGTGAATTCAGGTCTAGTACATTTTTTCTTCCTAACGAATTACACTGTCTAGCATACCAAAAAAGATATGTATGATATCTGCTCTGAGCTTCAAGCTAACAGAACAGAGTGGCCGTCCCTCTCCTTCACACTGCCAGAAGGTTGTTTTCTTTCCTTTTAATTGTTTTGGGGGAAAGGGAATGCAACTGCAGTAAAGGTTAAGCAATACTTGCTGCCTTATTTGTTGAACTGAGGTTCCCATTTAGCAGAGTGAGGGAATTTCTGATCCCCAAAGAAGGTTCTCAGTGGTATTAACGAGTTAAGAACTATAAAGCTTTTTAGTGGAGACAAACACCTGCAAAAAGAGTTAAATAGTTTGAACGAATACAGTAATTTCTCCCCATCTTGAACTCCATCCTAGATTACTTGGAAAAAAACATTCTCTGTGGATCAGTAAGTTTAAAAAAAACCTGTATCTATCAAGATTTTTCTTAAAAATTTAATTTCTTAAAACATAAATAAATCAAGATATTGTCTTTCATCCAAGCTACTACCTACAGAGGATGTTTCTGAAGGAGGTTAGGAAAAAAAGGATGGGCTGACACAAAACTAAGGTGGTTTTATACTCTTCAGGAACATATGTCAGCAAAAAGCAAGTTTCAAAAATAAAGACACGAAAGGTAAGGAATAATCCCAACAACCTCAGCTTCTCTGCAACCTTTCATCTCCAGTGAAAACAAAATTAACATACTCTAGGCATGTAAGAGTGGTGTTTAGCTCACTTTCACACTTCCAAGCTTTCTGATGCTTAAATCAGTATTTTGCAGAGTATGTCCTGCGCTGACAAGCAATAAGGGTGAGAAGTTCCCGGATCGTATTTGACAGGAGTGCCAATTTCCGCCCACTTGTGGGAAGACGAAAAGGGTCATGGACACCCTCAGAGTACCAGATCCAGATGCCAGACCCCCGCTGCAGCCCTATCCACAGCCATGGTTTGATGATATGTACAATACAGCTTTCCTGAAGAAAAAGACGACAAAAGCAGGTACTGCCATGCACTACAGGGGATAGTTGTCTGATGTTTTCGGGGTATCTGCAGCTTTTTGAAATACCTCAAGAGCTGTTTTGCAAAGAACAAAGAGGCTGAAGCTAGACACATGGTCCCAGACATAGCTGCACATTGCTCTATGAAGCAATTGGTGGCCAGTGACCCTAGTGATTTGGTACAGTATACTCTTTATAGTTCAAAAGTGACTCACAGTTTGAGTGAGAGTTTAGCTTTCATCTTATCATTATTTTTCATTTTGTGCCCTGAGCTATCAACTGCCCAGCAGTAAAATAAATGTTGAAAATAATTTTTCAGCCAGAATCATGACCTGATCTACAAGAGGACACAAAAACAGCAGTAAGAGAATGATTAATGTTAAGAAAAGCTTTTCAAGTTTATGTGCAGTGTTTTCTTTAAAGAAGATTTTGCTTAGGAATTTCTTGGTTCTAATTTGGAATTTCACCCTCTACAACTCAAACAATATTTCTGTGCAGTATTTGAATTTTAACACGTAGAAAAGTCCATCTTTAAACATACACTGCTCCTATATGTAAATGTAGCATGAAATATACTTCAGAAAACTCAAACACTGCATATACCAAGATATATCATCATGTATCAATCCCCATCCTATATAGTTCACTGGTAAAGTTGCTGATTTCGGTTAGAAGACAGGATTTTCATATTATTAAGACTTACTTTGTTAAAGCCAGCCTTTTGCCCTTGGGCAAAATTACTAATACCCTTAAAATCATAACACTGTAATCCAGTATTAGAATGTCAAAAAGTTTGAAGACATCATCTTTAGGATAATGAATGAGGGAAAGACTGTGCAGATTTTGGTTTTGCTTAAGAAAAACAAGAAAAAGAAATATGTATTAACGGACCACTAAATCTGTTAGACTCAAGGCATAGAAAAAACCCAAACTATTAATGAATCTTAAATTTTTACTCCGTTTAGACAGGGATGAACTAGATAACCTGTGTAGGCCCTTTACATTTCTTTCCCTACTCCTGTACTTCAACCAAACCCCTCCAGGATATTTATATGCAATACTTTAATATGTACTTCTGCTGGTGAAATAAAGATGTGGATTGGCAGTAGGTAAATATATATATGTCATCCAAAGCCTACTTTTAGAGAATTGGGAAGAGCACATACAAAAAAAAAAACAAAAAGCATCCACCTATGCTAATGTACTTTTTAAAGACTCATAAAATAAACAGATTGTATCACAATATCATAGCAAACAGGCAGTTAGAAGACAAACCAGTTCGGAGAGCTGGAAAAAACAGGTCTCAAGGTGGACACTTAAAAATTTGTGGGAGAAAACATCAGCTCCTTAACGTGGTGCTTCTGATTCAAGGATGCACATGTCAGAGAGCCTCCCCCACCCCAGAAGTTCAGCTGCCTGTGTTCAAGGCCAGCTTCCTCTGGACTGAGAGCTCCTTGAGGAGCTGCCACTGACCATGAAGCTGTTCAAGAAAGAGCTGGACTTCTCTCAGGAGCTGCATTTACACGGAGGCTGTTGCTGTTACTCCCTCCCAAGGCTACAATGCAGTCGTACCCATAAGTAAAGAGAGATACATCTAGTTTGCACACGGACTACTGATAAACTTAATAGGAGAGTCAAGAAAAAGATTTTCTATTTCACAATAACCTTTATTATACAATTGAATATGCCATGAATGTTTGAGAAGAGAGATCTAAGCCTTACTATCCAACAGCTATACTTATAAGATGAACACGAAATACCCGTTCTGCATCACTGGCAATCTGTACACATTAAAACAGACAGGAGTTAATACATTTTTTCATTTTTGGAACACTAGCCAATTGCAGAATAAATACCAAAGAAGATTTATATTGTTATTGGACTGAAATATCTCAGGAACTTAGATCCATAAAATATTATGCACTTCCATCCATCTGCCATCTTTTATCTGTTGTTTTCATTTTCCTTGAGAACTAAGAGCAGCCTTTCTCACGCAGCTGTAATCTTTTATAGAGTGCTGGAGGCACAGCTAGAACGAGTGACTATCTACATCTGTTAGATCTCTTTATTTTTCCCCCCAAGCTGCAAACCAATTTATAATGAATAGCAAGCACCAATCTGCTTCTAAATTTAATGGAAGAGACATTGTCTTTGTGCTGCTTCTTCCTTTCACCACCACTGTATTTTTGTCTGTTAGCAGATCATGATCCCTCCAGTTAAAGCCTTCTTCTGCTAACAGATAAAAACACTTCAGTTTCCAATTCTTTACATTTGTGGACACATCAGACTCACCAGATACCACTGATACAGTTCTGCTTTTGCTTTGTTTAATTCTGTGGTTCACTTCTGCTGCTCAGAAAAGACAAACTGGTTGTGCTTTACAAAACTGGGCTGAAGGAAAGGAAAAGAAAACCAACAAGAGAGGTAGAAAATCAGATTCAAGTAGTTTAGACGTAAAAATCCTTGGAGGATTAGCTCAAACCAACGAAGATCATGAAACTATGATATTTGGTGATCCTGCCTTTGTTTTTAAAGAGGTTGTGGTGCTAATCCTTCTGGAATTACCAGGTGTCACTGAAGCATACCCCTCCCTTTCCAATAGACACTGCTCTTTGTCAGTAGCTGTAGTGATGGACAGTTTATTAAATTCTTAAAATACACCCCCCCCCTCCCCCCCAAATTAAAATAGGAAGTCCTTGCTTCTAAGTTACTAGAGTTACTAAGTTTCTGCTCCAGACAACTAGCCCATCAAGCCCCCAGATCTAATAATTAAAGTCCAGGTGTATACACGTGGCCATATATACAATCAACAACAAGTCAACAATGATTACTAGCAGTGCAGATGTAGGGGCAAAGAAGCCTTTGGTGAAATTCAGGATCCACCTTTATAAGGAGAGTTATCTCCATCCCCCGCATCGCTCCCCTAGTAATGTACTACCATTTTTCTTCTGAATAAACTCTGAATCCAAAATGTACCATTTGCCAGTGAGGACAGGTATTGACCCTCTCATAACATTAAGTCTTTTTTTCCTTCAGGTGTCTTTGCAACAAAGAATCAATCTGCCTAAAGAGACAGACAAAAACCTGTTAGTTTCTCAGCCATATTTTATCTGTCACTGCTTTGATTTGTGTTCATAGCTCTCTACAGAGAAGACAGCAGTACAGAGCCTGGAAATCTTACTTCAAATGGAAACATTCCTATATGGAATAGAAGAAAGTAAGGTTTTTCTCTTTGTTTGCAAGCTGGAACATCTTTAATGATGTTACAAAATTCTAAGAAGCTTTATCCTAGTCTATTTTATTTCAAATTAATAGAGCAAAGTACATGAAACTAAAGTGTGGTTTTACATCTTATTCTGTACGTGCTAATCTCTACTAAGGTAGCTGCAGTACAGTTCTCTCATAGTATTATGGCATTTCCATTTCGTATATTCTGCTAGATAACTACTGCAACTGCAAATTAGTTTTGATCGGTACTGTCACCTGTTAATAAGGAAAGCAACTTTTACATGTAGCAAGCTGTTGTGCTGAATACTAGTGCTGAGAATGGTATTTCTGCTAGTAATCACTAAGATAACTGATAGGAAAGAAAACTGGGTTTTTTTCCTCTTTTATTCTTGCATACAGACTATTATAATGAGGTTACATCCAATGGATCCTTGGAGGCTATGCTGTTTCGAGCATTAAATACAAATTAGGCAATACTAGCTTCAGGTTTGCAATTGTATTGCTAATATATGGGGAGAGTGAACCAGGCAGTCATTAATAGATGACTGAAGACAGGTAGTTAGAAAATGCAAAAAGTAAGAGAGAGAAGAAAAAATGAGCTCATACAAAGGAAAAAGGAAAATACAGCAGCAGGAGTGATTATCTGGCTTCTGGCATGATTTTGGGCATTGTAAAGTTTTGTTTAAATATCATAAATAGAATATAAAAGCTAATTATTTCTCATTCAGTATAAAAACTGAAGTATACCTGCTCAGTAAAGGTAATAAACAATGTTATATGAATGAACCAAGAGCAATGCACAATTGACGAAGATAGCATCAACAGATAAAACAGTCACAGAGATAAAACATTTGTAGCACTCCTGAATGTAAAGAATGGCACCAAGTGTCGCCTGGGGTCAAAGTCACTCATATTGGAATAACTGAAATTGAGGCTTATATTCCAGTTAGTATTCATAAAAATGAGCAAGTCCAATAGCGCCAGAGTCCTGTATATATTTTGAAATAGACACTTTCTAATAATCTAGTCAACCTATTCTCTCAAAAGTTGGGTTTTTTCCTGTTTTCCAAGTGAATATGAAATATAACTTAAAATATATTAAGAAAATATATGAGGAAATATATATATAAAAACCTTTTTTGGTGATATATTGCACTTTCTACTTAGAATTTTTAAATCTTTGTAAATTGAAAATACAAAACCAACAGATTTCTATTGATGCTAAAAGGTACATCTATCCAAAAGATTTTAGTGTCTTTGTTAAGATTGTGAAAAGAAGCACAAACTAGACTGTTATTCTAGGTGAAGAACACTAATTGGTACCACAACTCAGTCTCACTCACCGAAACTCTCTTATGCTATCTCTGCTTTGAAGTAAATGCTGAAATAGAAATTAATAGAATGCACTGACAGTAAATCAGGTAGGTGGAGCATATTGATGCCTACCCCCTTCCAGTGATTTCCTCAGTTCCTCAATGTTAAATTTTATCAGCTAAAGTAAGCAAATTCGCACTTACTTCAAAAGTGACCATATGACCATGGACTTGAGTACTTCTGGCAGTCCCTTGTGTGATATTGCTGTGTCTTCATAGTAGAATGACAAAGGCAAGTTATACCAATCCTACATAACCGTCATTCCCATTGATTTACTGTTATATTCAATAAATGGAATTACTGGGTATTTTATCACTACAAGAACATAAAGATTTATATATTGGTTTTAGATAAGAGTATTTAATATCCATCACTCTACTGAAATCATGAGACTAACTCTGCTTCAGGACATCATCTTTAGCCAGGACAGCACTGAAGCAGCATACCCTCAAGGTGTACTGAAGACAGTAAAACTTGAACCCATACATAATGTTACCAGAAGGAATTACATTTCTGTATTCACTGCTTGCATAAGCAATGTGTCGCACTGGTGTTACAGAAAGAAGTAGAATTAAAGGGCATCGCTAAATGTTTTGGAAAAGAGTTTCGTTCCTCAAGTTCAAGAGCAGGTTCACTTGATTCAGAAAGAAAATCAACAACAAACCTCACCAACTGAGACATTAACTTGACAGATATTTTCTGCATGTTTTAAGAATTGTATTAAGTTTTAAAGAGAAAAAAAAGAAGTGGAAGAAAAGTCACATCCATTGGCGTAAGTGATAAGGCAAACAGACAGAAGCAGAACCTGAGCTAAGCTACATCCATTAGAAGATACTGCTAATGAAAAGAACGAAACTGCAAACCCTGTCAGGGATTCTGTTATTTACAAATACTAGTCTATGTAGGTATATTAATAATTTCACATCAATATTGAAAAAAAGAATAGTGGATGAATACTTCTACATTGACAGGCTGTAATGGCTGTGAATGTGATACAAAATAAAAATGACACAGCCTCCTTGTACACAGGATAATTCCATTATTTTATGAATTTTATGAATTTTATGCTGCTATGAGCATTCCAAGATAAAGGATGTATGGGAAGACAAATGTGATTGTAAAACTAGTTTCAAATGCAACATCTTTCTGTCCTTTGCAGCTTTTTTGACTTGGCCATAGTCAATCAGCTGTACACTGGGGATGACATAAGTATAGAAATATCTACACACTTGAAGTACTATTTTCTACTGATACATAAAATAAACCAATTTTCTTCACATAAAATAAAAATCTACCGTAAGTTCTTGTTCAAATGCTGCACGGTCCAGGAGTGAGAGCAGGAGCTCTTGCACTTCCCTCAGAAACCTAACACCCATCTTTGCCAAAATACCATCATGATGGTGGTTAAATGCTTCCAGGTAGGTTTTTTTTTTCCTTTCAGTTATCTTCTTTCTCTCATGAAAATATTCAATTGGAAGGCTTACTGATTAATATTTGAAAAAAATTATTTCAGATTCCATTATGATAGCCATTGAAATGTTATCGTTATTTTGTCATCCCCATCATGACCTGTTAATGCTTAGTTCCCTCACCAACTTCCAACATGATTTTTACTTTTAATTTCATTGTTGAGCTTTTTTTGATCTCCACTCTTATTTTGTGATCTTACTAGCTCAAACCATTGCTGCACACAAAAATTAAACAAAAAGGTGAAAGGTATGCTGCTTTTAATTTAAAAGATTTCATTCCATATGTTTAATCATATTAAACAGATTGTCAAATTAGTGGTTTGAGTGGAGAAAAAGCTGTAAAATAAAATATTATTTTTTATAGTATTCATTCACAATAGAAAATGAACGTGTTTTACTCATTATATAGCTGTCAAGGATACAATTAAATACATTTGTTTTATACAATTAATGAAAATTAAATTAATATATTTAATATTTCTTAAAACCTTAGTTGTTTAAAATATTGAATAACACAATAATTATTCTATAATTCACATTACTGGTAAGTAGCTTTTTTCTAGGCTACAGAATCAGGCTGCACTTGCTTATTTTTTTTCATCCCACAGTTTTTACTGTCAGGCTGCTGTGCAAAAGAAAAAAAAGAAAAAGGACCACTACCTCTTCTTCTGTTATAGATCACCCTTATAAAGAAGATTAGAGTTTTGAATCCTAAACAGATGGACTACTTCTCAGAAGTCCTAAATTAGGCATTTATTCACATACGTCTTTGTGCCTGTTAGAGTGCTAAGAAAACTCCCTTCTACTTGCATACTGATAGGTCTAGTGTATTTCAGAAATAAATGGAGGGGAAGGTGGAAAACCCATGCAGGATGGGTTTATCCATGCAGGATAAATAGTTGTCTCTGTATGCTCTCTTGCCAAAGGCGAGTCTCAGAGAGAGATTTCATGGTTTCCCTGACATTTATCTGCCCTCATAGACCTCAGTTCCCTCTTCTGTCCCCTGCCCACAACCACCCCTCACCTGCTGACACCCCAAATGCCCAGCCATTTGGGGGATCATATTGCTTTTCTCCTCCTTGAGATTCTTCACTTTTCTCAGGTCATTCACTGTTTCACTGAGAACGGGGAATTGCTTTTCTTGCTCAATAGGACCAGTAGGAAATAAGGAGGGCCTGGACATGGGCACTTTCACCCTTCCTTCAATTGCCTTTTTGGTGGGACACCAATTTCTTAATGGCCCTCCCAGCAGGAAAAAAATCCCGCTTAAAGTTACCAAGCTATTTCTGATTGAATTACTTGTTAACATCAATATAGTCTCTGCCTGTTACTCTGATTCAAGGAAAGTTGGATTCAACTTCATACTAATGAAAGGCCCCTGACTTTCAACCAACAGCATTCTTGCAGAGGTCTGGGCACAGCTGCTGATATATACAAAAGCTCATTCAAGAGACAATTGTCTAATCAGCTGGAATTTTGAGTCATTAAGATTCAATCTCCAAGTACATTTAGTGTGCATCCTGGCATGTTTTATTAGGCTATTATTTCCTTTCTCTAACACAGTTATTTAAGCACAGAATCCAGCCTAATCAATATAGTGGGAAAGATTACGTGCTGTAATTGTTTTGGGGCTTTCTTCCCCACCCCTTCGATGCATTCCAGCAAGCATATTGCCAAACTGCCTTAAATTTCTTGAGGCATTTAATTGAACCAATGCAGAACAGAAACTTGATCACAGCATTGAGGAGAAAAATCCTGCCCTGACCACCCACTGTACAAATACTGAATTGACTTGGAACTGTGCAAAATTTCAAATATTCTTTTCCATTTCTCTAGATTCTTACTACTGTTATAATGACAGCACACAAAAATTATTAATTCACATACATTAGAGCGCAGTAACCCCAGCTGTTTTTCCAGCAGCATCTCCTCACATACATGACTGCAGGCTTTCCTACTGCTGCATTATATTGGTGATTTTCATCAATAATAATACACTTTTAAATAGCTTTCTGTCACTGTCTTATGCAGTAGAAAAAGCAGTTTAAGAAACATAAATAAATATATTTTTGAATAATGTATTAGTTCTATACACTCCCACTGCATCTCCTCTATCAAAACCAACTACCAACAAATGAAACATCCCTGAGAACAGGCGATATATTTTATCAAGAGAAAAACCACAGGGATTAATAAATTAAATTTGAAAACTTTTTGCAGCTGTTTAGCTGTATTTTATCCTTAAACTCCTTTGTTACAAGAGAGTTGGCTGGTATCTCACAGTCAGCTGACACATACACATTCATAAATCTTTTCTGTTCCCATCCCAGACACATACTGCCTGTGTGGATCATCCTTGTTGTGCTAAGTTTCATGCTGGGTAATATAGGCAGAGAAACAGGATCACTGTTAGCAGAGCTGTTTTGAAAGTAGGTATGGCATGTTTGACACACTGTTCTTTAGAACAATCAAAGTTTTCCAACATGGCTTTTTGCTCACAGGCTGTTCCAGCGTTCTCATCATGATCACCTCATTTAGAGCCTCATGACTCATCTGCTCAATTTCCTCAAAACTGAAGAAGTCACTGAGATATGTTTAGGATGATAAAAATTTCATTAAGTAAGACAAGGTAAAAAGATCAAAAAGTAATTTTAACATAAAGTGTAAAAAGTGTGAGCAATTCAACTCTGAGAACATTTGTTTCCTTATTTCATTTTTCTGACCATCTCAAAGAAAATCTTAAAAGTGGATGAATTCCTGGCCACAGATATTAAAAACTTTGCTATTGTTTCAACTAAATTAATTTTGTCACCTTCTGCAATTAAAGATTGTGCCCATTAACACAGACCTTAAAAACAAACAAAAATTATTTATTGCATGATTATATGGGCTGTGTGAATTAGCTTTCAACTATTAATGGAAGTTTGGTGTCTAATTAATTTAAATACTATGAATTTGTAACCCAGTTTATATCTCCAGATATGGGCAAACCTGAAATAACTGATAATCACCACACCATCTAAAATAATACCTTCCAACATGGAATGTTTTAAATGATTTAAATGACACTATGCAGAAGTGCAACAACTGCCTCCTGAATGATCTTTTAGCTGTTACAGTGCAGATCACTTGTTAATATTCTATTTAAAGAATACAAATTGTACTATTATTAATCAACTACATTATGTATTAGTCCTATTGCCTAATTAAACTTTATTTTTACCCTGCAGTTTTACTGTACATGCTGTTGTATGCATCTTAAATTCAGATTTTCATATTAGATAAGAATAGTTTCCTCCTGCTGTATCGCATGATTTATATGCTTTGTAAAAACAGTTATAAACAGAAATTATCTGACTGACCAGAGAACACCTAAAACAGATGTGGTGATATCGTAGTAGCAATGTATACAAGATTTACAAAATACAGACAGAATTGGTAGAGAGAACTGTCAGCTTTGTGAAGAAGTGGAAGCTATCTTTTTCCCTGTTGGAACAAGAGAAAAACATGTGCGTGTATCTCTGTCCTGTTTCAATAATCAATTCAATTACAATGCTTTCTGATAGTGCATCTTTGGTTAATGTTACATAGGAGTTATGATCAGTGTGTACTCATTTGAAACAGTCATTCTTATTTAAACAAAAAGATGGACTTTTTTTTTTTTTAAGAAAATGTTTCTGAAATGCTGTCAAGATTCTCTTGCAATCCAGTATCCCCCTCTCAATGTTATCTTAGATGAGATGTATTTAATTTCATGCAAGCATTTTGCTGATGGATGGTTGGAAAAGAAAACTTGCTATTGCAGAGGGCTGCAGGCAGAGCGCTATAGCTTGCGAACATCACTTTGTCACACAGGTTGGTGTGGTGGAAACTATCCAAAAGTTCCATTTAAAGAAAAAAAGAAAAAGGTTGTTGTCAGTAATACTGAAAGTTGCAGATAAATCTGAATGGATTAGTACATTTGAGTTTTATTATCAATATAAAATGGTTTGGCCTAAAGGAAAAGCAGAGTGTATCAGGCTAAAACAAGAGTGGAAATGATTTTAAGAAATTGCAAATAACATGCTAGCTGCTGTCACAACTGACTTGTTGTTCAAAAAGAAAGGAGACCGTTTCAGTAGTTGCCTCCTGGCAATAGGGTCTTATAACTGATGTGAAAGAAACATCTAACCTTCAGCATGACAAGGTATTAATGATGACAACAAATCTCCCCTGATCTTTATGGCTTACCAGGAGACTCACAAATCCATGCCAAAACCCTAGACTGTCTAGTCAGTGAACCTCAATGATAAGCCAGGTACCAAAAAAATAAAGTAATCGTCGTAACTCCACTTCTGAGATTTACTGTGACAGGAAAAAAAAAAAAAAGGCAATCAGGATCCAATTAGCTCTAATATACTAGCCAAATAATTGGAAAGAGTCAATTGTGAGAACTTTCTGGCAGGAGGAAGCCATTCACTGTGTAAGAGCTATCCAGACACAGGCAAAAGTTAAAGGATTGCTTCCATGTCTTAAGATGCAGCTAGCTGCTTTGAGACACTCCTATAACCCATAAGGTCCCAGGAGTATCTTTGTCTTCATAAAGGATATAGCTGTTGATAAGTATATTGCTGTAAAACTTTAGACAAAGAAACAATGCTTGGCTATACTGAATTCACTTTTCTCTTCAATCATTTCATGAAAATAAAAATTACAGAAGTATATCCAGTAACAGAGGAGGCTGATTTCAAGAGCATACTAGCAATGGGGACTTAATCAAACTTTATGTTGACATTACAGATTCCAAAACATAGTACAGAATTTGATAATTTTCTTGCAGTTTTTCCCTTATGAAAAATACACAGAACAGAATAGAATAGCTGTAAGGAACCTACAACAGTCGAGTCCGACTGCCTGACTGCTTCAGGGCTGACCAAACGTTAAACATGTTATTAAGGGCATTGTCCAAATGCCTCTTAAACACTGACAAGCTTTGGGCGTCGACCGCCTCCCTAGGAAGACTGCTGCAGAGTTTGAACACCCTCTCAGCAAAGAAATACTTCCTGAAGTCCAATCTAAACCTTCACTGGTGCAACTTCGAACTGTCCCCATGCGTCCTATCACTGGATACCAGGGGGAAGAGATCAGCACCTCCCTCTCCACTTCCCCTGTACAGAGCAATGAGGTGGCCCCTTAGCCTCCTTTTCTCCAAACTAGACAAGTCCAAAGTCCTCAGCCACTCCTCCTAGGACATGCCTTCCAGCCTTGTCACCAGCTTTGTTGCCCTCCTCTAGATGCATTTGAACGTTCTTCTTAAGTTGTGGGGCCCACAACTGCACACAGTGCTCCAGGTGAGGCCGCACCAACACTGGATGCAGCGGGACAGTCACCTCTTTTGACCGGCTGGTCATTCTGTGCTTGATGCGCCCCGGGATGCGGTTTGCCCTGGTGGCTGCCAGGACACACTGCCGACTCCTACTGAGCCTGCGGTCAACCCGCACCCCGACATCCCTTTCTGTAGGGCTGTGCTCCAGCCACTTCTCTCCCATTCGTACTTGTCTCATCGTCCCTCCAACCCAATCCAGCACTTGGACTTGTGAAATTTCACACCATTGATGATTGCCCAATCTAGATCCCTCTGCAGGGCCACTCATCCTTCAAGAAAGTCAACAGCACCTCCCAGTTTGGTACCATAAGCAAACATGCTAACAGTGCATTCAACTCCTGCGTCCAGATCATCAATAAAAATATTGAACAGAACTGGCCCTAGTAATGAGGCCTGAGGAACACCGCTGGTGACCAGTCACCAGCCAGATGTAGCCCCATTCACTACAACTCACGACTTAATTTTTAGGTGTTAAAAATATGCGCCCTTAGGAAAGAATAATGAAGGAAAGGCAGGCTTTAGTCGCTTAATGAGGGGAGTGCTTAAAATGCACTCAAAGAATCAGGTTGTTTTCCCACATTTGTGCTTCAGGATTTCTATCCATCTTTGAGCAAGGTATTTCACTTTTGGCCTTAGTTTGCTGATCTGTGTATTGAAGCTATGCTGCTTTATAGAAAAAGGTAACTTTCTGAGATCTAGTTTGATCACAATATGAAAGACGTTTGAATTATCATGAAGGTTATCTTTCTCCCACCAATCTAACTTAAGATCTCAGAAAAGTCACTTTACCTTCTTCAGTCTTTCACATTCATCATTGTAGGGCCTGAGGAAGAGACAGTAAAAAAAAAAAAAAGGTGGGTTTTGATCAGATCTCAGAAGTACCTTTAAAAATGTTTGCACAGCCTACTATGATGAAGCTTCCTTATTAGAGCCCTTATGTACCAACAGGCAAAGCAAAACCACAAAATATTAATATTTTAGCTTTTTAATTATTAACAGATAAAGAGCACACCTTGTTTTCCCCCACTTAAATGTACATATCCAAAACATTACAGTGACATTAGTGGAAATGTTGGCAATGAGGTAGCAATGACATCCTTAGGACTAAATACCTAGTTCTGGTAAATTACTGCAGGTTTTGTTGTACCAAGTTTGTATAACATTTTTAAACCACAATGGGTTATAGCTACAACATAGCTATATATGTTATAGCTACAACAGCCATGAGTAAAACTCATATTGAAAAAAATTCTGCATGAACTGTTTCATACTAGCTTTTTTAATAAATCTCTTGAACAGTAAAGATGTAGAGGTCATAGCAAGACAGTATTCTGCAGATACAGATCTTTGGAAAAAGTAAATCAATAGAATTTTCCTGTTACTTGGTACCACAGTAGTCAAAAAGTCTAGCTGAAAATGATGAAAATGCACTATATATGTTGCTTAGAGTTTTTAAAAGCATCTGTTAACTAATTAAGGAACAAAATGTTGCTGGTGTAGCTTTAGAGTTATTTTGTCTCAATCTCAAAGATCAGGTAGATTTGCTGTTTTATCAGGTTTCCCTTAGGAAAGGGAAAGCACAGTACACTTGTAGTTGTATAGCTTCATATATTAAAAAAATCATGAAAAATGGGGTCCGACCATGCCTGCAATAATTGTGGGACCTCTGAAGCACAGGAATACATTCCACTGGTAATATTCTGTACATAAGAAATTATGAACTGCACATGATGTTGTACAGCATATTAAATAAATCTTGGTTTGTCTGTGAAAATCAACTTCAAAGTTTTCAATCATTAGATCTTAGGAAGCATTCACAAGATATTTCATAGCAGGTTTCAATGTATATGGTCTGTTTACATTGTGTTTTCAGATTATGGATGCAGTTAAGGACCAATTTCCACCCGCAGCAAGTAGCAGTGAGAGAAGTTACCCTGAAGTCTGAGAGTCATTGTGAGGCAGAGACCAAAGGTGTAAACACAGGGTCAGAAACATTTAGATCACAAAATGAAACAACAGAAAAGCCATCTGAGGCCAGATCTGCTTTCCATTCCTGATCTTTAATCACAAAGTTATTTTTTCCATTCCTAGTGACTTACTGGATCACCAGAATAATGAAGGATTTGCAGGATCTAGTTAATGAGAAGAAAGCAAGCAGTATTTGACTGACTACTCAAGACTTCCTTTTCAGTAAATGAGAAGAAAATACTCATATTGCTCTTTTGGTTTTCAGTGAAATCTCTCAGTTGGAATCCCTTTCAAAATGGGAACCACTTGGATGATGAATACTTTTTGTTCTTCTTCCTAAATATTCATACATCACAACACACCAGGAGATGAATTTTTTAGTATTATTTATTTAGGTCAAGCTTTCAAAGTAGAGAGAAGCAGGTATTTCTTTACCTATATTTTCCAATACCAGCAAGAAAGATCTGATCCAAAAGAATACACCTTTGTATAAAGGATTTTGTCCAACTAACACTGGGCAACGCATAGGTTATAAAGTTCATCTGACAACACAAACTATGCAGGAAGGAAATTAGTCTGAGAATCAACCCAAATCTGTTTTTTCATTACTTCTCTTGTTCAAGCCCCTATGATGTAGTCTAAACCAGTTATCAGAGCCTGAAGAGCAAAACTGAACCAAAATTTGCTAAAGTTTGTTTTATTTATTACATTAATAAATGCACTAACATAACACTGTAGAGTATCATGTATTTAAAGACTTTTTAAACCTTACATACATCAAGCTAGGAGAGATGACTCAATGTATGTTATGCACCTGCATGGCATCATTCAGTGCATAGTATTTAACGGGTCACAAATCTTCTCCCTTGTTTGTCTGTGTTCATTTAAAAGTGCAGCACAAGCAGCACTTTGCTGCTCACAAAGGGTCAGATAAGGCATTGTCAAGTGACTGAGAACATCATCCTGGTTCCTCACCTGTACTCCTTCACCCAGCATAACACAGCTTGTACCAACACATGTCATGAAAACCAGGATGTATGTAGTATCTATACTACCTGGGAAGTAGGCAGCTAAGACCCGATGGGAGACTTTTCAGTTACTGTTTCAAAACAGTTTATTTTGAATTTACCTATTATACCTGATCTGGACATGGATGCATTCTTCACATATCTTAATAAAAGTATTGACTATTACTGTTACTTTTTTCCTCAAAAAACCAAAAAGGTAATATTTACCAAACCCATTTAAAATGAACTAAAGAAATGCACATATTCTTTCCATCTTACACTGCAGACAAGAACATTTGCTGAAACAAGAACATGGTTTTGAATAAACTTCATGAAGGGGAAGGTGTTCAATGCAGTTTTGAGGAGATATTTGAGAAAAGATTTTCAAGGAGACTGAAACATGATTTTTTTATTACTAGAGGCTACCACAAAGAATCATGGCTGTGTTATATCACAATGCTTATCAAAGATTTATCTATTTTCGTAAACCATTGTGGGTAAAAAGAAAGTGTTTACAAAAAATCCTGAAAATCTAGTGTTATAGATTTTCAGAACTTTGATATGTTTCATTTACAGAATACTGTAAACTGTCTATAAAACACAACAGAGAATAATACCTAGAAGTACTGTACAGCTAATATGACAGGGACTGTGCCTTAAAAACAAACGATAAACCCCCATCCACAAGTGGGGAAATAAGTGAATACACATTGTCATAGATTTTGTATGTCAAAACCACGGCTAAATAAGTTTTTTACAGCCAAAAGAAAAACTGAAGAGAATTAGTGGTGATATACTGTTCCTGTTCTTATAAGAAAAGCCATAACCCCTAGATTATATAACACTGAGTAAAAAATCTCTTGAGAAGCTTAGGAGAATAAACAAATTGCCTTCTATAAATACCTTTAAAGGACCGCTATCTAACGTAATAAAACACATTGCTGATTTGGCATTAAAAAGTTCCTTTGACATTCCTTTACCAGTGTCCCCACAAAAATAGAATTTGAAGAGGATCCTTGAACATCCACCATTTAAAAAGTGTTATAATGGAAATAAATAATGCTATAATCTCACTGACATTAAAGGGCAATTACTGGACTAAATACTAGTAACAGCTTTGCACAGAAATAGGATTATTTAAAATTTCATATTCCAGATGCTCATTTGCAATATTAATTATAAATTTATTATCTTTCAAATAAGCTCCTTCAAACTCACCTATTAGCTATAATTTGATGCATCCTTCACACACACATATTAAATCAAACTTACTACAAGATTCCTGTTTTGACAGTTTTAATGTAGTAGGAAAAAATAAAAACCCACAACCCACTTTCACCCAGATTAGTCTTCAGAATAGTCCTGAAATATTTTGCTTGCTGGGAAGTGGGAAGTTCTCTAGCTGAGCTAGAAGATCTTTTGAACCTGTTCATTTGGGATTCAAGGGCAACGTTCCCATGCCTGAAAGGTAGCCCCCATTACCTCTGTGAAGCAGATGACAGCCATTTATACTTTTCATGGTACGTGGAAAAATTAACGCTAATTCTCTGTGACTAAGTCAAAATGGAGCCCAGCATGTTGGTTCAGCAAGTGACAGAATTGCTTGCAGCTTAAAGCAGGTCTGCTCTGATATTTTAAAAAAGAGAAAAGCTTTGCAAGAAGCTTTTCACCTGCTAACATGTTTTCAAATATGCTTTTGAATCTTTCTGCTCTGAGGTTACTCAGATTTTTTTTGCTTCAGTCCTTTCTGCAGCTATTTTTACGTCTACTAGTTCAGTTAATGAGGGGTTACATACCACCAAATCACATCTAATATGCTAATGGGGAGCTGAAATCATAAAACTAGCTGTGCCTCAGGACAAAAAACCCAGCAAAGATTCTGAGAAAAAGAGAAGCCCTTGACAATTCATATACAAAGGGAAGAGTTTCATTTGAGAAAAAACAGGGAGATTTTTCTTCAAAATGGGATGCGAGGATGGAAAACATTAGGAAACAGTATTAAGGCCCAGAAGTAGAAACTATAGTGGGTGCTATTCCTCCTCTGATGCATACCTTGCTGAGAGAAAACTTCTTTAGTTTTTAATTCAAGTCACAAATCTCCCTGAAAAAAATTTAAAACCGTGACTTAATCATCCAATGAAAACATTGGACTTGACCAAGAGGAAACCCATTGAGACTATGGAGTCTCAGTAGAGCATAACTCAGCCAATTTATTTGGTATTTGTAAATTCTACCTGATCTGTATAGCAAGAACTAAGACACACTCAGCAAAATCAACAGTGGTTAGTGAAACCATCACCAAAATAATTTACATATACATTTTCCAGACAAGGGAGGGGATGGGGGACACAACAAAAAAACAAAACTGTCATTCAAGAGAAGCTGTCATAGCAAAAGTAAGAGGGTAACTACTAGTGGTGCAAAAATACCTAATTTTAGTATATGTATCTGATCATTACTTGGTGGTTATTAATAATCATATTTGAGAGTAATCTACAAATGCAATTTCTCATGAAAGATTGTTCTTTGCCTATGGAATTGAAGATTACCACACTATCTGTCTCCAGAGATTAATTAAAATTCTAACTTGTTTTAGAAGCAGTCACTTTTAGTCTAGAATGTGCAATTCATAAATGCTCGATTTTCCTTTTGTTATATTAAGGGATGAGTAATTGTATCTTAGAATAGAGCTGGGAAATCGCACCTTTCGTTAAGATGATGAGAACAAGAATTGCAAATGTTTCCCCCAATAGTTTAGTTACTAAATAATTTGGTATCACCCAAGAGTAAGTTTCCACTTGTAAGAACTATCTTGTCTTAGTAATATAAATTTTTAATCCTGATATACCTGAATTCTTGATCATTGTTTGTCTTGAACAACAAACACGAGATTGCTTTCTGCATGGACATGCAAACTTTCATTTTTGTGATCTGCTTAACAGTGAAACCAACTGACAATTTTCTGCTCCAGTTTGTAACTATTACATTTACCAGTAAGCAGGTGTAACTGGTGAATCAACACATAAACATCTGTCAAGAGCCTCCATTATACCTGTGCTTGTAATACAAGTTATTTACATCAGTAGCATTTATTTCTACATTGGTTTTCCTTCACCAAGATTAAGGGCAAGTGCAGGGATGTCTTGCTGAAAAGCCAGGCCAAACTATCTAATGATCAAAACGTAAAATTCATTTTGTGAAAGTACATTATGCTCCTTTGTGTTCAATACTCATTCATAAATAAAATAGCCTTAGTTTGAGTTACCTTAATGGAGTGCATCATGCCTTAATTTCTCCAAGGCAATGGCTGTGTTTGCTACGTATCCGGCTACTGCACCCTTCCACTGGCTTGTGAACTAAAAGAAGTCCTTCAAAACAAAAAAGTAAATAACGTAATGAAAGGGAGGGCTATAAGATTTTTTAAAATTTTTTTTGAAAGTCCAAGGTGGTTCTCTGAAATGATCCCAAGAGAAAAAAAGCACTGCAGGCCAATTTACAGCCACCCCATCTGTGAGATGATCAGTTTTCTGAAGCTAAGCTTGCCCAATAAATTAAAAAGACAAAATGGACACAAATGGTATATTCTATTAAAACACATTTTTTGCTGTCACTAAGAATTATGACTAGTGTTCAAAAAGTTTTTAAACCTGCAGTCTGTGCTTTGACCTTAGAAACTGCCTCCTGTTAACATGCATTCCTTGCTGAACCTTACCAATTCCCTTCACAGGAGCAACCACAGAAGCCCTGGCAGGACTGATGTGGGGAGTGACACCCACCTGAGGCCACTCCTGCCATCCACCAAAGTCTTTTACCCAGGTATGGGTGTGAAACCAGCATCCTGCAGAGCTCTCCCCATACAGCACAGCACACCTAAGGATTCCCAATTTAACAAAATTAAACAGCCTAAACACATGAACTAATTAGGATGCTATTAACAGCACGTAGCCAGGGTCCTGAGTGCACTCTTTGGCTCTGATGGCCTTGAACAGCCTCACCTGGGATCTCCTATCCACTTCCTCTGCCCATAGGTATCTTGCCTGAGCTACTTCATGGTTGTACTCATTTCTGCCCTCATTTCCTTCGTGAACCTTGAACCTGTGTTAGAAGTATCCGTGGCTGTCTCCCCTCTGTTCCTGACTGGACTTTCTGGACTGACCTCCCAGACCTTCTCTGATGACATCTGGATGGTCGACAATGACTCTTTCCATCAACACCCCTGTCCTGTTCAGCCTGCATGGGACCATGTCTGGTCTGCGAGGGCATTTCCTGTGCTGGAAACAGCATCAGCTCCTGGCTTACCTCCTTTATTGAAGCAGCTCCTCCCTTTTGATCCACAATGCTGGTTGGATCTTTCTTTTTGTCTCCATATTTCCACAACTGTTTCCCCTCACTCCCATCCCGCGCCCTTTTTTTTTTCTTTTTCTTTTTTTAAAAACAAAAAGCCAAACCAAACAAACACACACGCACAAAGAAGAGTTCTCTGGCAAGCCAGTGGACTCGTGCCTGCAAAACCAGAGAATGATGAAGACTGAAAGACTTCAGAAAAGTCCATTAATAAGAAGTAGTGCAATAGCAATACTTCCCACAGTCATGAAGCGGTGAAGTGAACTTTCATTTCTGTAAGGAATATTAGATATGTGGACACATGGCCTGAAAAAATGCAAGAAAAATGGTGGCTTAAAAGCTCATATACAGTTTCTTGCTGTTATGATAGAGAGATGAGACATAGAGCATTAATCCTACATCAAAAATCTTCATACTGTGACTTTAGGCCACAAAAAATTCAAGCTTGCTAGGTCAGGATAATTAACTGACCTCAGGAGATGCTAGTACACTTTGAACAAAATAAATTACCCAAGGAAAACCCAAACCACTCTGTGTCAAATCCATCTCATTTATAAACAGATGGCTGCAAGATGACACAATCCTTTCCTCTTTTCCGTTCACTGGTATTCTCAGTCCATCACAGTCCACGCTTCCCACTCTCCTCATCAGGTAAATCTGCTTCTGCCTATTCCGGCTCTTGTACACAGCTCTTCAACTTGCACTCAGTCAAACCAAAGAACACGAACGGCTGCATACACTTAGGTTGTAGGAATACACATTCATACACTTTAAAATATGTACTATGTTGCCCAAGAGAAGGAAGGGGTTATTGAATACAGTTTCTGCACAGTCTCTCTCCACACTAGGCTTTTGACTATGAAAGATCCCTCAATGCCATGGGTGGTATGAAGACAGTATGGCTGTTAAGAACAACTCTGATCTAGCTGAAGAAACATCTTCTTTCTCCTAGCAGAGAGAGCATAGGTAACAGCAAAAGGTAATAGTAACGGTTGGAGATCAGCTTCTACTACAGAATTAACAGCAGTTTCCAGTGCTGTTGACCTTAGAAGATTAAAAAGTGGCTGTTGGAAAATTAACTGCCCAACTGGTGTAAGCACCAGATGAAACTTCACAAGAGCAGATATGTTTTGCTACTTTCCTACAGCCACAGACAAAACCTCCTTCTGAACTAATACAAGAAAATTAATTAATGATGGAGTTTACCCAGTGAAAAGCAGAATCTTCTCTCACATTTGCAGCATAAATATAATCAAGTTTAACCAGAACTTTAAAAATTAATTCTTATGAAACTAGAGACTAAGAATGTTGGCTGTTGTGAAGAATGGGGATTTACGTGTTCCCACTTTGTACTAGCAAAATGAATCTAGATTCTCTTAGAAGTTTGCATGTTAAGTTGTGTAATTATTAAGAAAAAAAAATATTCTCAGAAGCTGCATTTGATCCTTCTGATAAGAATTACAGCATAATTAAGGTTGGAAGGGACTTCAGGAAGTGCCACATCCAACCTTCTGCTCAAAGCTGGGCTAACAGCGAGAGTAGGCCAGGGTGCTCAGGGATTGACCCACTCACATTTGAAAACCTCCAAGGATGGAGACTGCACCTCTCTGGCCAGCCAGACCCACTGCCTGACTGTCAAAAGTCAGAACCTCTCTATTTTCAATTTGTGACCATTACCTCTTGTCCTCTGCTATGGAGCCCTACGTAGACACTGAGTGTCTTCACCAGGACCTCCTTTTAGGTGCTGCGGTGCTGCTGTTAGGTCCCCCCCGAAGCTGTCTCTTCTCCAGTCTGAAGAAGCTCAGCTCCCCCCGCCTCTCCTCAGTGGGCACATGCTCCAGCCCCCCACCAGCTTAAGGGCCTCTACTGAACTCATTATCAATACTTTGTATTAGAGGACCTAAAACTGGATGCAGCACTCTAGAAGCAATCTAATGAGGGTAATAATAACTTTCCTCAATCTACTGTCTGTGATCCTTCCTGTTAATACAGCCTGGGATGCTCCTAGCCCAGCCTTGGTTGAGACAGCAACATGCCAGGCAGCACATTCAGCTTGCTGTCTACCAGGACCCCCAGATGCTTCCTGGCAGAGCTGCACCCTGGCATGTATTCCTTCCCAAGTGCAGGATTTAGCGTTGTTGCATTTCACGAGACTCCTGCTGGCCTATTCCTCCGATCTAAGTCTCTCTGACAAGTGGCTAACCCAATTTTGGCATCACCCGCAAACCTGTTGACAGCTCACTTTGCGGGTTATTGATAAAGCTGTGAGACAGGAGAGGTCTCAGGATATGTTCTTGTGGCGCTCCACTTGTTATCACCCTCCAGGCAGAGTATCCAGTAAGCCTAGTCATCCAAACAGGGCTTTTTTTATCCCACTCATTGTCCACCAATCCAAACTGTAATTTTCTTCATATAATACTTCAAGCGCGTGCACACTTTCAGATACGTTTACCCATAGACAGAAAGGAACACAAGAAGTAGAGCGCTGCAGACCAAATCCTACTCCTGGCTGCATCGCTAGATCTTTAAGAGTACAGCAGAGATGCACTGCTGCCTGAACCAACAAGCTGCAGGAGCGAGGATCTACCCGAATAATTTGACAGAATACTTCAGTACAAAGCGTGACCTTCTAAAGTTTCTAAGACCCACTCTGAATCTGCATTTTTGCAGTCTATATAAGAGCAGAGGTCATAGTCCAAGATGCACTTTTTGTTAAAGAGAACTTCTAATTTTCAAAGAAAACCACAATTGCTGTTTTGTTTTTATTACAGCTGTCTCATTGACATGTCTTACAATGATCCATATAGATCATCTAGATTACAGGATTATAACAGAGTAGCAGGACCAAATGTTTGATTATATTTAAAGTACTTGTAGAGGCTTCAAGATGCACATGCAGAACAATTTTCATTCCAGAAAGCAGCAAGATGTAATAGTTTGATACTGGGCAAATTAAGTATGTGACTGAAAACTCCAAACATTAAGAAGAGTCCTGATCAAAACAGACTGGAATCAAAAGCACATATTAATGAGAAAAGTCACATATATATATTTGGAAACGCTACAAAGGGTGCTAATTATTTTTATTACAAAATCTTAAAGTGAATTACAAAAGCAAAGTTCTTTTTAATGCATGTAAAGATGGCACTAATTGCCACACCCTCAAATCATCAATTTGATAAAAATTAAATCAATGTTAGGAAATGAGAACTATAGTAAAGTATATTTTTACTTGTTAAAGGCACACTATGTAAATGTAATTTTGTTATTTTAACTTGTTCTGAACAGTGTTTGCCATCCAGCCGGGGGGGGGGGGGGGGGGGGGGGGGNGGAAGAGGAATGAAAGCTCTCCTATTCATTACCTTCAGAGGTTCTGTTGGTACCTCATAGACCCTTGCTTGTCGCCTCTTTAGTTTAATAAAAATAAAATTAAAAAATGAGTCTGTTTCTTCCACTATTGTTTTCTCAATCTCAGTCCCTTCTCTGCACTCAGAAGTACTAAAGTACTCTGTGCCTACCAATTTTCAACACAAGAATGTCCTTTTCTCCCATAGGATTTTTTCCCCTGTATGTTCTTGCTTTTACCTTATTAACTCTTAGAATCTCAAGAACAGTATATTGAAACACTATGGTTGTGGACTGGTGCCTTCCTGTTCCACATTTTTTTCCCTACAAATTCCCACGCTATTAGCACATAGCCTGCTTAACACTATATTGCTTATCTATTATTTGCAGGATGTGTAAGTGTATATGCACATTTCTAACCATTGATGCAGAAGCACTTGTTTTTGCCATTGCTAAGCAAAAATAAGAGTACAGTACACAATGATTTACTTTGCATTACATTCCTCCAAAGCCATATCCCTTCAGAGAAATCACCAAGTCAAGTGTTAGACTGCAGAAGGGTTTCTGCCAAGATTGTCCCATGGAAAAAAAAAAAACAGAATCACCAAAACAAAAACCACACCATCAAAAAAACCCACCAAACTCCACAGAGCTTAGTTGTGTTGTTCTGCTCTTAATTCTTAGTGCAATGCTGCTGGCACATGAATTAAAAAAAGTGGACACAGTTTCTATACAACTGATGAACTGCATAAATGAAATCAAGTCCTTTATTGATATATGCAGATTAATTGATTTTCACTGTGTTGTCCAAGGGAAGATTGTGGCTCAGCCTTTTCCTTATTTTCTTTTCTGATGAATACATAGCAAAACAGACAAGCATGGAGTACAGACTCAAATTCAAAAGTATGATTTTTTTTTCCAAGTAGCTCAGCTGGTCATAGTTTTAGAAACTATAAATAACACCATAAAAGGATCAAATTTATAGATCCCAAAAGGCCATTTACATGTGAGTGTTACAGAATGAGACATTTCCACTCTATTTAAGTGGATTTTTTCCCTTTAAGTCTGCAAGATATAAGATGCAAGACAGCAATTAAGATTAAAAAAAAAGAAGCAAAACCAAAAATATTTTATATTTAAACATTTTAACATCTTAATACTATTGATCCAAATTTTGAGCTAAGAATAAAATTGCAAAAGTTTTAAGACAATCAGACATAAAAATTCATATCATCTTGCAATGGCTGAAGAGTTTTTAAATAGCAGTATCAAATAACTACATTCCCCTCTTGTTTGTCTTCTTATATTGACACTAAAAATAGACATTTTCTTACTCAAATGATCATCCAAAGGACATAAGAATAGTAATATTTTGCAATTACTGTTTCAGAATGTACTCCAGTACACTTTCATTCAGATCCACAGAATATTACCTATAGCAGCTGTTAATTATTTGTAGAATCACATTCCTAGCTCTACTACAAAAAAGTTTCCTTAACGTCAGGAAACTTTTACCATTTACAAGCTTAGAAAAAGAGGGTAGCTGATGCTGCACCTTTATCATTTGTCTCAAGTGCTGAGTTGACTGTACCATCAATAAATAGTAAGAAATACATCATTCAGGGAAGGTTGGTCCCAACTGACTCAAACCCCACAGTACACTGAAAAATGAATTTAAGTATGACTTAGCTTTTCAACACACAAGAAGTCCCCAATTTCTTTATCTATTTTTGCTAATGCGAAGGTTCCACTTAAGTTTTTTTGTTGGATCAGGAACAGATTATTTAGAAGTCTTCACAATTGGACTTCAAGCTACTTGGTATTTACAAGCCCCTGCATATATCTAAAATTGTATACTCTTTATTCAAATGTAAAACTGCAAGGAGTTCACAATTAAACATTGTAAAATACACTTTATTTTTTGAGGTTAGATCTTGTGTATCTAAAGAACGAGAAAAAGAACCTACAGAAGAAAACCCCACAACAAAATCAAAAAGCACTTCATGTATTGAGTTTGGAATGAGAGGGGTTTGTGGCGTTTTGTCAAGTCTCAGTGAGCTGAAAACTGGTTAAAGCATCAAGTGACAAACTACTGACAAATTTCACTATCCAAACAACAATGCAAGCTATAAGTTGTAGAAAAATCATTTACTTAAACGATTGGATCTCATAATGTGGCACAAAAAAAAATAAGAAATCACTACTGTCTCCTGTAAGATCCAGACTTCTTCAAACAAGGGCCAGATCAAAAAGTCATCTTGGACCCTCTGTAGCTGCCGAAGTTTTGATTTTCTTGGCCACCAGAGTTCACTGCAAGGACAGATTCGTAACAATCAAGGTGAAGGATCATTACTTTACAAATAAGTTAACTGCATAACACGTCACTCTTCTCAGATTTCCTTAATTTCCAGAGCTAAAATAACACTAAGACGACAGCTAATCATGCTTCCCTTTTGTACTTTACACATGAGAAAATGGAAGCAAAAATGAAGACATCATCTCATCTTCAGGCATGCAAACAATGGTCCCAGTGGACAAGCTTACAGACTGAAATCTGTTACTACCTAGCCTTATATAAAATTGAACTTAAGCTTTGCAATCTATCAGACTACCAATTTTTTTGCAAACAAATATGTCCTGGACTTCAGATTATTTTTTTAAAATACAGTCAAAATTAATTAAATCATCATACTGAGTGTGAAGTTTTTTCATATTAAAAATTAGATTGGATCTGACTCTTCAAGCATCATTACTTTATTATGTCAGTGTTCAGAGAAACCAAGTTTACAGAACCATAACAGCAGCCTGAGTGGTATCACAGTACAGCACGTGGGCTGCTGGAGCAGCAGTGAAAGTATTGAATACAATCCAGCTACACATTTTTATCCCACAAATATCATCATCATACTGTTTAAACTCCCTCCCACGGCCTCAAGGAAGTCACATGTGGCACCAATGAGAATGATGGTTGCCAGCTTCTCCTGTGGTGCAACTCTTTCTTTTCATCGTTAGATTAACTTTTTTCCCCTCAAATTAACAATATGACATGCACAAAGAAATAACTGAGTTGTTTGAGCCAGGAGGCTTTTTTTCATTCCATTAATTATCACATTTGTACACAGGCAGACAATCAGTAAAGATCAACTTAATCTAAAATAAAATCATTCAGTATTACTCTATATCCTCTTCACTTTGGAAAACCAGAGGAGAGAGGAGTGCATGCCTCATGTAGGGGAGTTATAAAATTAAATGGGAAACTTCAAAGAATTTAGCAAAACATGTCTTCTAAAAGAGCAGTGACATTCAAAAGAAAATTGAGATATCAGCAGAATGGGAGTCCTGGGTTCTCCATCAGGAAGAATTACTCACGGATCCAAATACCACTTCTACACTGTTAAATCTCCCAGCATCAAAAGATTCAAAGCTAGTTCCAAGAAGATTGACTTCAACTTTCCGAGAAACACAGCAATAAAAGCAAGCATTGTTCATTATCACTACACATTCAACAATCCATTTAATGACTTGATGAAACTCCTCCTTAAAACTTTTTTTTTTCCCCCTCTTCCTGCTCCTATTAGAAAGTTGTATCAGAGCTCCATCAATTTCCAGCATAAGCTGACTCACAGAGAGCTTAACGTATGAACCATGTGCCAACTTTACCTTAGATATAATTCCTTCTGCCTCTTGGTCATAGCTCACTCCTGCTTTCTGTTTTCCTGTGCTAAATGAGTCAGGTTCTTTCGGCTTCCCCCGTAAGAGCGGTTCTCCATCTGCCCGGCTGTCCCAGCACATTCATTACACCTCTACCACTTTGAATTCATCTCTCAACCTCTAACCGAGTGTCACAAACCAAAACGAGCTGTCACAGGCTCAGATCCCTGTATGGAACAGGCCAGTTACCCAACAGCCACAGATCCAACGGGACTTATCCCGTTATACAAGCCATCAGTCTTGTATATTCAGCAGGAACACCAAACCCTTCAAAGCCTTCCTCATCCTTCAACCCAGCCTTAAGATTCGCAACTGCAACACCTCAGCCTCCGTGGGGAGCAGGCACGGGTCTCGCCTGGCACTGGAGCGGAAGAGAAGCTGCAGTAAGGTGCACAAGTCGGGGTGCCAGGGCACACATGGGGCACCAAAAGGCCTCCATGTCTCAGGATGGCAGGGACACGGAGCAGCCCTGTTCCCTGTGCCAGCGCTCGCTGCTGCACGGCCATCTGCACCGCAGCTACGCTGGCTGCATGGCCACCCTGCACTGCAGTCAAATTCACCGCAATTCAAGTGAGTACTAGGTGTGAAACCAAACAAGAACAATAAATACAATACATGTAATTAAAGTGCCTAATGGTGCTTCTCAACTTTTGCAAAATAGTCCGTTCTCATAGAGATTATGGTCTAACATTAATGAAACTAGCGTGGACTCTGCCCCTCTTCTCTCACTCCAGAGGCAGAGACCTGCATTCAAACCCCTCCTGTACTCAAGGCAAAGCAAGGATCTTTTTTAGAGTACCCACCACACTGACATAGCAGTTTCTAGTATGCCTGGTTGGTGTTTGTCTTCCTTTCTGCACTTAAAAAAAAAAAAATAAAAATCCAAGGTACACCATCCCCTTCATAATTTATTAGGCCAGAGAAAAAGAAAGTGTGAGCACAAATTCATAAGCACTAAGTTGCTAAAATATCATACGACCTTCTGGATTGTATGTAAGACACTTCTGTCCTGGGCTGTGAACAATGCTAATTTCAAGGAAAAAATACACACATTTTGGATACTGTTAAAGAAGAGTAAAATGATTTTGAGATGCCTGACTGTCAGGCACGTACATAGAGTCTGGAAAATACAGAATTATACTATTTTAGTACAGAACTAAGATGGTTTTGCCTTTTCAATCCAGTATTTAAGTGGTTTTGAGCATGACTGTAATAGGCAGGATACTACAGCTGATAGTGAGCAGATGTATTTCCTATGCACGGCAAGAACAGATGGAGCCTCAGTAATCCTCGGCAGATCTTGTTGAACTATGTTTTGGAATAACATCAAAACTGTAACAGACAATATTTCATTGATGGCAAAAAAAACCCCTCCATTACTGGCAAAAACAGACCAGCCACGAAAGAAGCCAATGTTAAAAGGAATTATTTTTCTGTAGCAATTTATCCCACTGAAGTCTAAAGTTTTATTGAAAGAACTTTTTTTTTTTTAGTAACAGATATTTGGAGATTTTGTTCCTTGGATGTTTTCCATTACAGCAGTAAAACAGCAGAGCAAGCAACTAACGACATATAGAGCATATTATAATTTCTAAACTGCTGGTTAAGCAAATAATCACTTTTGTTTGGTATTTGCAGGTTTATGCATTTCCGTTTCTGACACTTACTAGTGACATCACCAAATCATTTTTTCAAACAGCTTAGATGAAAGGTACAAGACACAGTTATCCCAATCAAAGAGCAGTTCAGGGAATGAAATGCAATCCAGTCTTATCCAAACTTGTTTGTCTCCCTTCTTGTTCTTAGCAAAAGGAAGTTCACTATGGGGCATCTGCCTTTTTTAGGTTTTGGGTTTTTTTTTTTTTTTTTTAAACACACAAATCACCTACTCTCAAGCAGCTTCATCTCCTGCATAAAACATAGCAATAAAACAATTTAGTGAGCTGCAAAGGAGAAAACACTTCTGCCCTCAAGTCCTCTGTGTGGATACACCAGGTTGCCAACTTACCATCTGGCTCAAAGCAATTTCTATGTTTTCCAGGCAAGAGAAACATATAGCCTGGTGTAGCATTTAGGCCTAGAAAGTAGCTAAATAAATTAGCATTCTACCAATGCATAAAAGCAAACTTTCAAGCAGAGCTTATTGACTGTGTGATTATGCATTCCTAAGAGCCTTGTTACAGTCAATAAAAGGCATGTGAAGAATGATGACAGTGTTAGGAGAAGAACACATTTCCACAGAGAGAATTTTATGAATTATGGTCACTAAAATTTCAACATAGCACTTATGGTAATCTTTAGTCTAGGTTATCACTTTCCTATATAGTCACAAGTCTGAAGGTAAGAACTTAACCTCAATGAAGTATTTAAACAAACTCCACTTCTTTTCAAGTTTTCTACTTTGTGAACATACATAGGACAAACACGACATATTTTAAAAAGCGTAATTAGAAGAACAGCTGTCATTTCTGGCTATTCCATAACTATTCCCGTTGCAGCAGATTAAACAACGGATACAGCTTGCCTATGGAAAATAGCTTACTGAAGTAAGAAGGTCCTTATAAAAGAGAAAGCTAAGGAGTAGGGTCTTGAAAGGAGATATTGCCAGACAGAAAAACATAAAGAAGAAACCTTTTCTTTTACTAATAGAATAGAGTACATACTTCAAGATCCTGCACTCAGAGGAGTTCACGATTAGGTTTTTCACCTACAGTATAAACTTGGGTATCACTTCACATGAACAGAGCAGCACAGTCCACAACTGTATTCTTTAGAGCTGAAAGTTTTGGAAATCCAAAGCCAGCGTGACTGTAAGAGCTGCCCATCTCCTTTTACTGAAAGCATCGGAGGAGCAAATACTGACAAAATGCCATCTATTTGCCCAAGGTTTTTCCTCAGTCCTTTGCTTTATTCCTACTCCAAGCCTAAAAGATCTAAAGCTTGCAACATGTCTTACCCTATCATACTATCCCTGACAACTTAGAACACTTTCTCTAAAAATGAGCAGAATTTACTACCCATAGAGTTGCGTCCCCTTCAAGAAAACAGCTCCCTTTTGTTCACAAGCAATCCTAACTGCACAGGTAGTACGAATCTTCATCCAGTGCGCTTCCCAAGTCTTCCTCTGCTCCTCTATTTTGCTCATGTCCCCTTACTGGGTTTTGGGAAAACTGATTTACTAATACCAAGTAGGTTTAAAGGCGAGAAATTATTATAAGCCTAGGAATTGTTGGCTGTAATCCAGTTATACTTCCCATTTTATCACACAATAGTTAAAATGGATTTTGTAATTTTCAGAGTTCTCCATCTGTTTGGATGCATAGAAACATTTCTAGCACTAGCCATGTGTTGCACTAAACTTTTTATTAGCTCATAAACCATGATAATTCCTTGAAAATCTTGAGTACTATCAGACTTTTGCTTTTGAGCCTTAAAGCAACTTCAAAAATGCGAATAAACTTACAGGAAAAGGCATTAGCTAATTACTTAAGGAAATACCAGGCTCTGAAGTTTAGATGCAGATTTTGTTTCAAAATCCTTACTGGTTGCTTCCTGATATGTTCTAGCTTGATTCATCTTGAAGGATGTGAACAAACACCACCACCAAATTTGGTATAATGTGGTATTCAGAATTATGGCCATTTCTAGAAAGAATTTTTTATGCACAGTGAGATGAGCTTTTTTTAGTACTGCAGTGGCAGTTAAAGAGTAAGCTAAAAACAGCATTTAAAGTAAATAATGCTTGCAGGAATTTACACAGACTTTCAGACTACTGGACTAATCTAAGTAGCAACTAATGGCTGCAGTCAGCAATAGTTGCTGTAACAACTGTTTACAGAAGCATGACAAATATAATTTTATAAATTTATTCAAAAAGCAAAAAGTATATTTTGATTTGCCACTGGCTTCATTATTATAAGACAACGCAGCTTAACAATTATTACTCCCCAATGGCTTTTCAACAATCTTTGTGAAGCTAGCTGATCTAAGTCTAGTTATTGATTAACAAATAACCATCCAGTTAAAAAAAAAAAGAGAGACACACACACTAATCAAATCAGAATTAATGGGTTCGGAGACTTAATTGCCGCTTCATTCCAAACCCAGTCCAGGGTCTACTGAACTGATGAGTACCTCTCCTTTGTCAACAGATGTTTGAATCAGAATATCTATCGTTGCTCCTTTATATGATAGCTGGCCTGCTCTAGAAAACTCTGAGGAAAGAAGCTCAGGCTGTTTGCTTCTGCTCTTTAACTTCTTAGAAAATTAATGGGTTTCCATTCACTCTTATTAATGAGTATTCCTTGGAAACAAGTAATCTGGAATATGTAAACACCTAGGACCCTTCCTTCCATTTCAGTGGCAAGTTCACTAGACTATAACTATGTCTTTATTGATCTTTCATTTTCTTGCCTAGTCAGTCTGGCAATTTGGTAGATGTGCACAGATCTACCACTTTACTGGCAGCCCTCGAGTTTAAAATTTTTCTCCGAGCTAGATCATACAATTTTTAAGTCTCTCAAGTCAGATATGGAATTACAGAGCTGCCAACATCTGTGGGATGCAGGAGACTTCACGGCATACACAGTACAAATGAGCAGTGTATTATTTGTATGAATGTATCTATAGCCTGAAATAATAAGAATGCCAGGTCTTAAGTTGAACCATCTCCTGTTTTTCAGCTGACACGCCAAAGCATCTAATGGGTAGCATTATGGGTAAAAAAAAAATGAGATCTGAACATTCTCCATGTTAACTTAAAGGAAAAATCAAAATATTTGTGTGCGCACTTATCCACATTTATCTGGCCTCCTTGTCTAAGAAGGCATATAGAGCACACCCATGAGATATGTTTAGAAGTTATGTTTTGTACAGACTAACCTCTATGTGCCCAGGTCTTTTGTTGGATTAGAGTTACTATTGATCTTGTGATTCCCGCCCCCCCGCAGTTTCAATTAAGTTAGACCACTGTCTAACTACCTAGCTATCATGTAGCTGCAATTTCACAAAAAAGAAATACCTAAAAGGAAAGTTGTTATCATTAACAAGCTCATTGAAATCTTTTGTAAGAGAGTATGAAATTAAAGAAAAGAAGATTAAATATTTCTTACGTCAAGTGACTAAGCTGCAATAAAAGATTAACCTTACTTCGGCCAAAATCCATTGTGCTTCTTTCACATATTGCTATTTGTTTAAAAACTGCGACTGTTGGGTATATCAACAGTGCAATCTGGTATTTTTAGAGCCAATTTTAAGTATATCCAGAAATCTTGTGGTTAGCATACAAAAGCCCACAATAATTACAGTAATCTCACTTAGAAAAAGATAGACTTCCCATTTCCCCAAAATTCTACCATACAATACAGTTGTGCACGCTATTGTGATTTGAAATTTCTTTTCTGTAGGTTATTTGCAGTCCCACATTTTTTTCTTTTTCCTCTGGATATAGACAGCATTAAGGAGTTGGTTTTCAGAAGTGTTCAGCATTCAAGTCTGAACAGACTTCTTGAAAAAGAATTCAAGTTTGAAATGACAAAAGGCAAAGCACTTATATTATTTTGTTGCTAGACCTTCATTTGCATGTGTGCAGAATATCTAGTATTCCTCATTAATATCAGTTACAAGTCATGTCAGCTCATGAATATTCAGAGGACTTAAACAACAAATTCACTCCAGTTATCCAGAGAGCTCTGTAGGAAATTAAAGACAGGACTTCTTAAAACAACTTAAAATATATAATTTCAAAAACAAAATTGCAATTTCCTCACTTTCTGGGCCATTTAGAAATAGAAAATGGACTGGTGCAATAAGCATGCACTTGTTACATTTCTACCTTAAAAAAGAGCCTTAGCAAAAAGATAATCCTCCAAAGAAAATATTTTAATTTAAAATTATGTTCAGTGGGGTGTCATCCTGATTAAAAAAAAAAACAAACCAAAAAACCGAACCTCCTCAAATGGTTAACTTAACATTTGGGAAACACCACCTACAGAAACTGAGTCCAGGCTGTCAGCTTAGAAGAGCTGAATGAAGGCAGCTGCAGAAGCTGTAAGCAGAGTAGGGGGGAAATCAAACAAGTGGATGCTATTTTTTTGTTGGTTTTGTTGTTAACCCTAGAAAAGAAAAATAATTCTGGGTGAAAATCCAATTCCCTTACCAGTCTTTAACTCCTTATTTTGCAACCACAAAATTTGTATGTTTCCACATTTGTTTGTTATAGACCCCAAATGAAAAGTGTGATGTTGGAGCCCTCCTGCCTCCCAGTTCCCATCAGAATACCCTTTCTCTTTCCAGTTGGCTGTAACGTTCTCTGCAGTAGACAACATCTTCTATTGGTAGTTATAAATTCTAACTGGAAATACTTAGTTCTAAACTAAGTCGTATCAAATAGCTTTTGCATAATTAGACTTAAGGCACACATCCAAGTAAGCAAATAGAAATACACCAAATCCTTCACTGTTCCCCAAACTGAATTAAAATCAACTTTTTCATAAACTGAAGTTATTACACCCCTCCCTAAATCTTAATGCAATAATATAAAATTTAATTTTAGTCATTAGCAATTGTTGCAAGTATATATTATCTCTTTACTACCACAGAATGAATGAAATCCATTTAATCTTCATTGTTATAATCAGAAGTCATTAACCTAAACTAGGAAGGTGTGAAATTAATGTTGCAGCAGCCTCAAATTTCAGTATGTTTGCTGAGGGATTTTTTTTTTTTTTAAAGCAGCAGTGCATAGGTTAATTGCTTAAAGAGAGTTGAAGAATATATTTTCTCCCGATTACTCAACAATCTTTTAATTTATTGCTTTTAAACAAGGGTGTAAATTAATCCAGTTATTCAACTTTTGCCAGCAATTTCACAGTTTAGCATAACATTTGCAATTTAATTAAATGCTAATAAAATACATCACTCATATCACCTGCAGACCAGGATGTGGGTGGCTCAATTACTTCAGTGTTTACAGCTCACTGAGTTGTGAAGGGCAAATGGAAACTTTTTCACATTACTAAACAGCAGTTACTTGAGAACTACCACTGGAGGAAGATGTGAATGTTTTGTCTCAGATTTCAAAAATGGAATAATAAACAGAGAGGCAGAATGGATATATCAGTACTCCCTTATGATAAAGAGAAAAAAAAAGAACAACTCAACTCTGATTAATAATTAGAACATCTTTTAAATGTGAGAGAGGTAGCACTTCAAGAAAAAGGAACACTGATTTTCAGTGTGTTATTAATCAGTCCATGTCTGTACACATCTTAGTCTCACATTTCTTCTGATTTTTATGTATATTTGTAAGGCAGCCTTTAGGTGGGTTGCAAGAATTACTAATTACTTATTCTTTTTCCCACCATTTTGATTACTGCTTTTTTTTTTTTTTTAATCCGTTAAAATACACAATAGCTCATCAAGGCCTGGTGAAGTTCACAGGTATCCTTGGCATTTTCCTCCAAGTTCTGAGCAGGTATGAGAAAAGTCTCTTCTTCCCCAAAACATCTTTAATGTCCACCAAGCTAAGGAAAAAAGCAGGAAGGCTTCAGTGCAGGGCTCACACTTTCCTATGTAACCTTCCTTCTCTTGAGCTGATGCTAATATAGATACCATAGCTACCGATACCAATGTTCGCATTCAATCATACTCATTTGGGAAAATATTTCATTCGTTCTACATTCATCATGTGTATCCTGGGCACCGCTTTTCTTTATTCCCTATCTCTTTCAAAAGACAATTTATTTTCTTAAGCAGCTACCACTTCAGAAAACTGAGTTTAAGCATTCCTGTTCTCCAGATGCAAGAACCAGCTGGTGGCCATCAGTGTGGCAAGCATAGGACAGCAGGACCCCACAGGAAGAGTCTGAGACTGCTACCAGGCAGCTACCAGTGCTGTCCCACTGCCCCTCTGATGGGGCACAAGCATGGCTGAAGGAAACCGAGAACCTGAGATGATGCAGCAGAAGATAAGTGGTATCACCCTCATTCTCAGCTGCTATTCAAGCATCCAACAGTGTGAACTTGAACAAGTATACTTTGAAGAGTTCTCTCTGCTTTCCTGGTACATAGGACTTCTATAAAAGCAAGCCTGGGATCCAAGATTTGGCCAAAGTCAAAGTGGCTTTGCCTCCGGTTCTTTGTACCAGTGATCAGTGTACTTTGGTTCATGTTTGAAGAGCAGCTGTTGGCAAGACTTCAGAACAGAGATTTGAGCTTTTATCTAGAGATACAAGAAAAATCCTTAAACATCATCTTATTTACGTACACTTGGGGACCTACCCAAGACTTATCATTTACCTTCTGTTGTTGACTCATTATCCAAGAATTCTGAACTTACTTGAAATAGTGGTGGCTACAGCATAGTTAATGCTGTATCTACCAGGACATCATTTCAGCTGCTATCTTCACTCAGTTTTGAAGCCCATCTTGACCAATAAGCTACTTTTATCTCTTGTATTTTTCTTCTTGCTGTACTTTCTCCGTCTGTACATTCCCTATTTGAACAAGCACGTCACTCTCTCTTCCCATAAAGGCCCATTCTGAAGACCCGTAACTACTGTAGCATCTGTCACAAACCGATCAATAGATCAGAATTGCACATCCTGGATTATGCCACAAGGAAATCCTAGGAAATAAAACTAGTATTTTTTCATTCTTAATATAAGAGGTTAAAACCTCACCTGATCCAGATCTAATAATCTCAGTGGCACTCTGAACTAAGCAAGAGGTGAAAGTAAGAAACTTCCAAAGCTCTAAAAGAACTTCAGAACGAAGATTTCTGACACACAGTTAAGGAGGGAAAAAAACCAACCACCACAAACAAAAAAAACCCACCAAAACAAAAAACCTTCTTCTGGAAACCAGCTCCTGTTTTGAAATTTGTGCTATACTTTGAAAGCTATAATGCACTTTTACCTAATAACAGGGAAAACCAAAAAACTATCATTAGTAAGGCAAAAAATTAAAATACTTGTGGATTTTCTTTTTTTTTTTAAAGGCAATAATATAAAAATGATTGTTTAACAGTAATTAACCAAAAAAATTCACTTGAAAAATCAATTGAAAGAAGAGACTAAGGAAAGGGCCACCGGAAAACTTATAGGAGGGGAAAAAGCATTCCATGTATGATCACAGCTAAAACCAGACAGAGAAAGGGTAGGCATTTAATTAGCAAATTAAGCATTCAGAAATGGAAAGCATTATATTAATAGAACGAAGACTAGAACAGGGCATTGTAGACGGAGCATTAAAAGAGAAACATAGAAACAAAACCAGGAGAAATACACTAAAGAGAGTAAACCAGCAAGACAGCATACAAGAAAAGACAGGATAAATATTAAGTGTTCTAAATTTATTCTCAGAAGCTGATAGTATTGATTTTATGTTTGTATTTTTACCTACTCTGGTTAGTCATATTCGGATAGAGGGGTTTTTATTCTTTTCCTTTTCTATTCCTTCCCTTTCCCCGTGCTTTGTAATCAAAAAACTGCATGAACAAAATCCAATGTGGCTATATACTTTTAATTTTGCGGAACAAGAAGGAAAAAAAAGCATTTTGCCTACAGGTTTTCATATGGTTTGTGAAAACTGGGAAGCATGGGCTAGCAGAATCAGATCTATTTTTAATAGAGACTTTTTACACGGAGAAAAGAAGAATCACAAAAAAAAAATATTCCATTGTTAAAAGTTAAAGTATAGTGTCACCCCCCACACACCCTTTTTTTTCTTTTCACTGCATTTTTCAGCTTCCAGGTTAAACTGTATTTGAAGGCACTGTATTATGCTGAACAAGTTTTGTCACCATACATACACTGCCTATGACATCCTACAGTCCAGATGTTCATCCTAGCATTGTACATGAAAATGGATGACAAAGGAGAAAGCCAGACATGTTGGTGGATGATGTTTCCCCACTCAGGAGCAAGTTCCAATAAGTAAACACATCAATCTGTAACAACTGCAACATTAGGAGCAATGGATTGTGATAAACAAGTAGATTTTATTCCTTGTGTCATTATTAATATAAACCATGATTCAGACAGTTTTTGAATAAACACTTCTAAAATAAAATATTTCTAAGAGCTTATTCTGATTGCATCATTCTGAAAGTCTTAGAAGACCATCAATATTGCATGAGCTTGACAGTGACTCCTAAGATGCTCATACATATGTTATCATTAGTTAATCGAGCTTATCACCAGGGAGAAAATATTAAAGTTTGATAGAAACTATAGTATGGGGAAGTCAGGGGAGAATAGAAAGTGTTATGGCTACACATTCAAACATTATAAGAAAGACTGGGTTCTTAGCCACAAAAAAAAAAAAAGGGAAGCAATCAGTAAACTTGAAAAATCAAGACAAGGAGAAGTCTTTTACCTTGAGGAGTTCTTATTGTAGTAGAGTCAATAAGCCTGAAGATAAAGCATGCAAGACTTGCAAGGGAAATTTTATGGAGTGTGCTGTGTAGAAGTAGGAAGACATAATAATCTCTGAATAAGGTCAAACCAGGATATTTCTGTGACGTAAAAAAATTATGCCTCGCTAATCTCTTCAATACTTCAAATGAGTCAATAAAACAGCAGCACAGGGACAGGAAAGAGGCAATTAAACTAAAAAAAAAAAAATAAAAATCACAGCCTTGGGGTATCTTTACTATTTCAGATTAATCAGATGAGGATCAACTATTTCAATAAGTGAGAAGAATCAGTTATCAATTCCAAGATTTTCACACATAACACTACAGAACTTATCACTGACAGTATATCTGATGTTACTATATCCTTTACATCAGTTAAAGTGTCCTATTTAGAAGCAGAGAGAGGCTAGAGTAAGGGTTGGGTTTTTCCCCCCTCGTCTTGTCAAAAACTCCAGGCATGAAGCCTCTGTGGTCGATTAGAATTTTCTTAATTTATTGTTTTAAATTTTTGAAGTTACTAACCTGTTTTGCAATCAGTAATAATAAATCAGTTTTGTCTTAATGGATTTTCTGTAAATTAATGAGTGAGCAAATAACATTTAAAAAGCTACTATAAAGTTACTACAAACTAATCAAAATTCAATAATAAAGGTCACAATAGAAGAATTACTTGGTAAATCAATGTATTAACAAATTGTTATTTTACATCCCAAATTAACAAAACACATTATAAGTCAGTCTTGGGGTCAAGAGAAGAATGAATTACGTAATGTTAATTCAATACCAGAAAATTGAAGCATTGTCTTCCTTTAATCTAAAATCCCAGATGGTATTCTAGCCGGAAGAGTAATCCTGACCTAAGTGGTAAAGGACCCAAATAGCCCTTCTGGTTCTTTTGCTCGAGAGTTTTCCCAGAGCAAGCAGTGAAATCAACTCAGTCAGTCTTAAAGCACACAAAAATAGCTATTCCAGCTCAGCATTTCCCTCGCAAATTTCTGCTCAGAAGTGAGTATTCCCTTCTTGCTTCCCCTTGTATGCTGGAACAATAAGCATGTACAAGGACCTCACTTGGGGTGACAAATAAACTACTCTTGCAGTCTAATATGCCAGACTGCAGTGACCCTTCTTTAACCTTGATGGCAATTAATGGCTTTCAGATGTCAGTTGTGAGGTTTCAGAGAGGTGTTCAAGGTGCAACGTAAATTCTGTGCCTCTGTTTCCACAGTTGGTTGTAACATGGAAGGAGGGAGGTGGGCACAATTTCCGCTCCAAAGAGCTTGCCATTTAGATGTTATATGTGACCTACCAAAACGGTTTCGCCTGTGCAGCTGTAGGATGCACAGCACGGACAAAGCGCAGCTAATCCAGCTGCAGCGGGGCAGCTGCGGAGCCTCAGCTCTGCTAGAGCAGGCAATCCCAGTCACAGTTCACTTCCCAAGTGAAACCGCACAAAAACAATTTTTCCAGCATCACAGATTCCATGGTAATGACTTCTGGCAGCACAGCTGCATAGGTCAAACTCACCTACCTCTAACTGTGCCACACCTAACTCTGTAAAATCCAGCCATGGTGAGAAATGTATGCAGATTAAAAAATTCGTAGAAAACAAAAGGAAACAGTGAAAGGATTTTAAAAGAAGAAGAATACAGTAGAAATACAGTAGAGGTCACATCGGACTTGCTACCCAGTCACTCAAATGATATGCAGTCATGACACAGATGAGCCTTCCTTCCCAAAGGGTAGCTCTGAAGATGTTTTGCAGAGGATCTTCAAAGCAGGAGTCAGAGTATTCGGTAAAAGGAGAAATACATAGGAAATCAACTCCTAGACTCTTCGTTTTTCAATAAAAGTTGCGGCATGTATAGTTGTTTTAGCTATTTTGTGCTTGCACAGTCTGTAATGCTTCCGAGTTTGTAAGAAAAACAAACAAAAAACATCCTAGGCATTTTCTCAGAACATGAAATAGATTTCTTCCTTTCTGATCAAAAAAACCCATTAAGCTATGGAAAACACTTGGAGACTCAAAAGGCAGTATTTGAAACTGTTAGCTTTTCCTTAAAGTCTTGTTTGTTTGTTAAAAAAACAAAGAGCTGTCAGAACAGAGACTTTTAAACAGAGTTTTGAAGGAATATTATCTTTGGCAGTTTGTAACCCCCTAGTGAGTAAGCTCAGTTTTCAATGTTGTTAACAGATTGTTCATACATCCTTCAAAGGAGTAATATACGCATAAAACTTCAATTTCATTAGGGTGTTTACAATACTTGTCAGAGCCAAGAACCATTTATAGTAGAGTTTTCAATAGAAATTGACAGTGGACTTTTAGTCCTGGTGGTTACAGAGGGAGGGTTTTGTTGAAAAGTACTTATTGGCACAAGTGTAGTGCTTCTAGATATTTTCCAAATGAGCATCCTTCCCACTGGAAGACAGGCTGGATTAGAAACAAGATTTGCTGGCAGCAAAATTTAGGATTTTTTAAATACAAAAACAAACAAAAAAAGGACAAAACATGAAAAACCTCAGTGTCAACAAGTTTCACACGGAGTTTTATCGAGTAAAACATCTACAATTTTAATTTTAAAATGTTTCTACATACATTTCAGATACAAAACATTTTCAGTATGTATGATGAGTGGTGAAGCATGTGAAATTGGTCATGAAGCTTTGTGTGCTAAACTGGTAAAAAGTTCAAAACAAACAGAAAGTTTTACTTCTTCACACATTAGTTATGTTGTGGAACTCCTTGCCAAGAGACAATAGCACAGATTAAAAACCTACGACAAGAGAACAAAAGGAAATAATATCCCTCCAGGCGTCTTAAATGTAGAGACATGCTATCTTCTGACTAGAAGTCCCCAAGATACACAAGGTTTGGGAATGGAATACTGGGGGAGTGCCAGTATCGCGGTTTTTATGTTCTTTCATACCTTCCTTAACCACTTCCAGGCCGACTCACAGAGACTAGATTCAAAGGCAGAAGAATGTTTGACAATACCTGCTGTATTACTAAATTAAAGCAAAGCTAAAACCAGGACTGAAGGACATATTAAATCATCCATTTCTATTAATTAGGTGCTCACAATAGGGTGGCAAATGTTAAAGAAAAACTCAGAGGGAAAAATGGCGAAATTTCCTTTACTAACCTCACAATGGGTTGCCCCAAGAAATAAGTGAGCAAAACTTTGAGAGGTTATATTCTATTGGAAATTTGAGAATTATTGACAGAAATTTGATCTATTCATCCTCCTGCTGAATATAGTAATAATGCATATCGAAAAGCCAATGCAGATAACTGTCAAAGTATAGATTCCTTTCAAATAGCTTGATAAAAGGCACCACAAGAAGAAATAACTTGCATAATCTAAGTAAATCCTGAACTGCTGACAGACAATTTACAGAGGTTATATTTTGTAAGCTTATTTGCTATAAGTTATTTTCTTTGAATTTTTCTCTTTACAAATTTATTACCTGTGCTAAATCTACTGAAATGAAGTGTCATCTAATTTATCACTGTATTGGAACTCTTGAAAATGTAAGCACTTTTATGACACCACATTATGCATCATATAATAAGCATCGACAATGATTTTATTCATACTATCCTTAAATAAAAAATAAGAAAGCAACAAGAAACACATTTCTTTTGAAATGCCTATAATAAATAGCTTTTTGTTCATGTTGCTAGTACAGAATAATTCAAAAAGCAATTTCAGAGATACTTACGAGTCTGATTTCAAGAAGCAGAATAGATATATTTTAGTTACCTGAGAAAACTAGCATCCACTTGTGGAAAAGACAGATAACCTTTGCAGTTAGGTAATACTTATAATCTCACACTAACCTTTTTAACTACTTCTTAATGCTTTCCACAAAATTTGCATATTTTTAGGTGATCTCTTTTACTAGCTCCAAATTTCTCACATAGCAGAACAGTGGGAAAACAGCCCACTTCCACTTAGTTTATGACTTCATCTTTCTAATCTGATCTCTCCCTCGGTATTGTCTTTTGAAAAAAGTGTTCTGAAGGGTTAAGCAATTTTCAAAACAGAAAAGCTTCTCTCCTTGTATTCAGGAGTAGATGTGCCAAGTCAAAAATAAGACAGAATGAATATACACTTGTAATCTATAGGATAGCATTAAGACTGCCTAGCTTAGTTGTCACGACAAATTTGACATCTAAATTCAAGACACTAATTAGAGTCTCTACATTGAAAAAGAGCTGATTAAGTGGTTCACCGCTGCAAAAAGGGTAATGCCATTCCTCCTCCTCTTCTCACCATGTGACCCTGCCTGCTCTCTGCTATTAGCTTTGGTACTTGCCTGATTGCACAGTAAACTTATTTAACCATCAGCACAAAGGGGAGGGAGGGGAGGGGAAAAGAAACGAAAAATATCACTTTCTATGCTGAGGTAGTTTTCTGCAGGTAAGTGAACTGGTTTAGCACATGAAGAGATGAGGAATAGAACTAGCACAGAACACGTGATGAGATCATATGGCCAGAAACAGAGTGGAAAAGAGGGACTGGTGAATGGTGAGCTGACAAACCGGTCCTTATCCATACCACCTGGATATCCTAGCTCCTTGCAGCACAGACAAAAAAAAGTGATCATCATGTTTAAGTCTGGCATTGATTCAGCATCATGGTTTGGTAGCCAGAATTCACTCTATGAATTTTTTAGAATGCAGTGTAATATAGATAAGTTTCTTATCTCTGCTAAAATAAGAAAAAGATTATTATAAAAAAACCTGTATTTTTTAACTCTATGTCTAAAAAGACTCCATTGAAGTGTCTAGATGGCATATTTTACAGAAGTTTGAGCAGTAGATTCTGTAAACAGCATGGGTTCTGCATAGAATCATCTAGGTTGGAAGGGACCTTTAACATCATCGAGTCAAGCAGAGTTGCTCGAGTTCAGACAGGAGGGCTTATAGGAGCACATGACAGAGTGAGGAGTTTTGGCCTATACAGTGAAATAGGTCAATACAATCATTGAGAATACCTAAATAATCTCCCCAAAACAAGTGCAATAAACCCCAGAAATAAAACTATGCCTTTATTCTGTGATATGTCAACACATATTCTTACCTGAATTGCTTGCCAATACATACAAGAACAACTATCAAAATAAGTGGAAGTAAAACCTGATCATTACCTTATTAACCTGGTGAATTTATTGTTATTATTTGGGATGATCTTTTTTCCCCTCAGAATACTTTAGTATTGACAATGTAATGTTGAATTTTGTTTTCTAACTTGTTTTTATTTTTACAAACATATATAACAAATACAGTGATATATAAATGAGATGTCTAGTAGTGTCTTGGAAAGTTCTGTAATTTTGGAAACAAAAATGTTCTTAACATGTTACTTCCCAGTCTTTGGTGTTTCATCTGAAGCTGTTATACAGGACAGTTTTATACTTAACACTTCAAATGCAGAGTGTCAATAAAAACCCTCCAAAAGCACACATTTAAGGAAAAAAGACTGAAATAAATGGCCGAGCAGCAGTACTGCAAAGAAGGTTCTGATTGAACTATAGATTAAAGTAGTAGATTGAACTATACATTGTACAAACTGTCCCTACTCTGTTGACAGTGATAAGCGGCAGGACAATCCTCCACTGGAGAACTCTAACAAGTGATTTATGATGAAAGGCTGGGCTTAGGGAGAGAAAGAGGGAGAAGATACATGGGAACAAGTATTTAAATGATATTACAAAAAGAATGAACAATTATGAGGTTTCCATGTCTAAGGCAGTATGGGAAGTAACTGGCTTTACCTTTTAATAAAGGAGACTTGGGTTAGGTACTGGGAACCCACCTGCAGTGTAAGCTATTAAATTCATCTAACACAAGGAAAACACATAAATCAGGGAAAATAGAAGAGTCTGAAAAAAACCAGACATTATTCTTGGTACTGATCTGTGTAAGTATTGCCCATACCCCTTGAAATTAGAGTCCTATATGCCTTTCTTGACGCAGACTCCTCCAGCCACATACTGCTCATGTTCTACGGCCAAAGTATGCTTATACCTGAGAATTACTGCAAGACAGCTGGAAGAAGAGGGGAGGGGAGGAGACAGCTGTTTCATGCAGAAAAATGCATATTAAAAAAAGGAGAAAAGTATATCTTGTTCTCTGCATTAAAAAAATAATATTCCTAGCTAGGTAGTAAAGGATAAAGTTTAGATTCTCCTGGTCTCACGTAGGAATCTAAGCTTTGTCTCCAATATATGAGCGAAATATATTGCAACACATTATATTTTCCAATATATATTATGTCTTTGCTCTCTTCAAAAGAGAATCAATAAGCCATAACCATTTTTATTTATTCTTTATCATGCTGCTCTTCACAGGGACTGCTATTCTCTTTTCAATTAGTGGCAAAGTAGACTTCAAGTTAAATTTGAGTGATGAAAACACTTTATATATATTTGTTCATAATAATAATAATAATACTATGTATGTGTATATACAGTCATTCTACAGTCACACTGAGAGCAAGTAAATTTCAGTTATGAACTCTAGCTTAAAATAAAGCAACAGTTTTAATGACAGCTGATAAGCAGTGGCTTGTTTTCTCCAGAGACAGACACACTTCTCACCCTGGGACGGAATAAGGAGTCACAAAATAAGTCAGTTCTTCCACTCTAGCCATAGGCTTTGCACTTGGGAATGACGAATGTATCCAATAGAAGTCATTACAGTAAATATTGGACTAAATAGAAATCATGGACATAACAGACTCCCAAGTCCCACAAAAGTCTGTATCTTACTATAGGTTTTGCATTATTTCTATAGAACTCAATAAAACTTTGTAGGACTCCACCTGTTTCACCCCAAGGCAGTCTGTAATCCTTCATTAAAGGTAAAATAAGAAATTAATATTTTTAAGGTCTCTGCAACAGTAACAAATACTTACTCCTACTCTTCATTAGTTCCACGTCCTTAAAGTTTAAAACACTATGTTGCTTTTGTAGACATTAATTTTTAATGAACAATGGATATGTGTGTATTTGACCAAAAAAAGTCAAATCTAAAGAGCGAGATTATTCTTAGCCCTCTGTGGCTGTCCAAGAAGATTTAGTGGATTTATTCAGAAGGACGGCACAGCTGTAGCTCCGGTACCAGCTGAGCCAGGGAAAGATGGGGAGCCCAGAAGGAAGTGCACCATTGCTCTTCCCCATCCACAAGCCCTCACGCAAGAGGCTACCAGTGGGTAGGTGCCCTTCCAACTCCTGACATAACAGCTGTATTTTTTGAAGCTTTATGTAGCAGGACTGTGTTCTGATTTTTCGTAAGGGCACTACGTAGCTGCAAAACTAACATTAAGTTGTGACGTTTTACAATATTTATTTCACTGAGTATTAGGGGATTTTTATTTGCTTTCTGTGTGATTAACAAAGAAAGTATTAATTGTAAAGGAGAATGAGAGTTGTGCACCCGAGCACGAGATTACAGAACCATTACACCCTTCACTGATGCACACAATGAGAATATTGAACTTCTGATACTTTACTAGTTTGATAACAGTTCAGTATTTTTCTAAGGTAGTCTGAAATCTTAGTAAATAGTTCTGTGAAAACAACAACAACAAAACCCTACAAGGATATGAAATGACTAAGAAGAATAGCAAAAGAACTACAATGAATCTGATTTCATTTGAGGTTGAATGTGAGGCTACTGATCATCTTTTCAAGGACAGGATTAATTGTTTCAGTTGCAATATATTATTGTCTGTGTATCAGGAAAGTCAAAGAATTCTTTAAAAAAGCAGCAGGTCTACACTTAAATTGATTTTTCAGTCAAAGAAGAAAAAAGCACATTTTTAGGCTTCTACACCATGACAGAAGAGTGCAACTTACCCCAAATAGACAATGAATTATCACAAATTAATACCCCAGCCTGAGTTTTAAGATCCTTTATAACTCAACATATTCCGTAATGCACTATAATTCTTTTTTCTGTTTGCTCTTAATGCAGCACATCTGTGGAGGTTTTCAAACAGCTAGATGCACCTTGCCACTACCAGAACCTATTTATGGGATTCTAAAACTGCACATGCACACAGCATAATGTATGATGTGTTAGCAACATCCCTAAGGCTTTTATCACAAATAGTCTTTTTTAAATCCAAACTAAAAGTCTCTTTATTGTTCTTCACAAATCATGCTTTTTCACTAGCAAAAACTTTTTCATATATAATTTAACAGCCAATTCCTAAGGAATTCTGAGGCTGCTTCTTTCTGTCAGACAGTCTCCATCTCAGAACCACTGCCAACTCTTTGGTACGCTTGACAGGCAACCCTGCGCATCTTCTTGACAAAGAACAGGGAAGAAATATAGTCCTTTTTTTTAACCCTTTGATCTGATAAATCTTTGGACAAAACAAGTTTTAACTCTTCATTAGACACAAGGTACAAGATCTGTATGACCTTATTCATTGTGTAAATCCAGTTTTGTATACAGGATTGAAACAATTTTAACATAAATTATATCAATGCCAGCACATGAGAAATTCTTAAATCCACTATGTAATAACTTCTCCTAGCTCACCAGTCACATGTAACAGTTCTGGAACTCATCATACCATGAAATGTATTTAAAAAGCTTCTGAAACAACATCTTTAATTAATCTACATTTTACTTGGCAATTACAATATGACGAGGATACACACTTCCAGATAACATTTCAGCTGAAAATGACAACTTAAAAAGACATAATCTGTTTATAGCTTGAGTGTAAATTTATGCACTAACCAAAGCAATATAGCTAATTTAAACAGATATTAAAATGTCTTCAGCAGGCTTGCTTTACTCTAATTAAATCCTTTTTAAGAAGATTTCAATTTAATTAGAGCAGCCTGAGCATGTAAACAAATTTCTGACACGTCAACACGTTGAAGCAACACATCTAAGTTTGCATATGCCATTAAAGAAACTTAAGTTTTCACCTCTAGAAATTGTAAACAGTAGAATAAATTCCTTGTAAAAGTCAAGCAAAGAGACAACTTCTTAGAGAATTTCTAGTTCACACACACAAACAGCTACACCACCATAAATTATTCCTCCTCCCTCCCACAGCCCATCATCAATACAGTACACAGCCTTTCTTCTTAATTGCTAGTTTTGCTTCCTTTTCACCAAACATTTTCTCTGCCACAACAGCCTAACTTATTTTCCTAGTTTAAACTCCTGAGCATCTTTCTTTTAAAACATGAGGCCTGAAACTCATGCTTCTCTTGTATTCAGCATCTACTGCACTTTGAGACCAGGGGAAGGCTTTTAAACCTTTCCGAGGTAAATTCAGTTGCCTTTGTATCGACCTCGACACCTTACACAAAGCCAGAGCATCACACTAAACTTTTAGATAGGTCCACTAAGCCGAGTCAAGCTTTACCTGAAGAGACCAACACCAACTGCTGAAAAGTATTTCCAATCCTGCCTTTCCTCAGGGCTCAAGGCATTAGAGAGATCCCCCACACCAACAGCTAAAGCCTAAGTAGCTGAACCACGGTTCGGCATGGAAATTTCTCCCTTAGAGGGTAACAAAAGGATCACTTCTTTTCTTTCCCACGGAAGATTTAGTCCATATCACTTTCACCAAACACATACTAGCTAAGCAACTAAATTTGAGAAATCTAGAGTCTCACCTTTTCCTCTGTCAGTGAAAATTCAAGCCTGTTTTATCCATTTTCCAGACAACTGACTACTAGCCATACCACTCAGCCAGCCTCTGATCCAGCCACCTCATCAGCTACAGACAAACAAATCCACCAGTGTCACTCACCTCTGATGCTGAAGGATGCTTTCCTTTTTCCTGTTTAAACAAATATTCTGTTTCTGGATACCACACTACCTCGCTGGAGCCAGCCTTTTCCCTACTGAAAGGGCCAGGGTCACTGAAGAAACTATGAACTACAACCTACAGCCCAGGTGTCGGTAAGAAGAAATCTTAATTAATTAGGAAGCAGGTGCCACTGATCTGCCCACTAATACACCTGTTGACTCTCTTCATACAGCATAAAGGAAGATCTTTTTTCAGAGAAACAGTTGCATTTATTCCTGTAAGTTATCATCTATAAAATAAGAGTCATTAGTTTGTAAGAGTAATAGAAGGGAAAAATCTTTTCTTTCTTTCTTTCTGTGGAAGTTTCTTCTAACATTGTTATTCTTAAATTTCTTTAAAATTGCTTTCAGTGTTTTTTTCCCCAAAATATTCAGCTTTGGTCTAATAGATTACCACTGATGTCTCTGACTTTAAAAAATAAATAATTGGGCCAGGAATGTTTTTTTCTTAAGTTATATGTGGTACAGCTTAGCAAACTTAATTTTGGCATCTTCCCTCTTGGAAAACATATTCCTAGCTAATGATATTAGAAACATCTAAAAGCTTTTCAAACCCTTCTCTGAACTTTAGTGTATTCTTCCCATATCCTACCTGTAAGACAGAAATTGCTTTAAAAAGCACTATTGGTTTGGTTTTGGTTTTTTTTTTTTTTTTCATAGTTTTATAATCAGATCTGTCACTCGTAATTCTGTGGTTTAATACATAATACAGACCACCTAATTGCCTCCAATCCTTTTTTATTAAACTTAAAATTCCCATTCAGTTTTTCTAGAAAGGAATAAATTCTTGACATAAAAGGCTAAATCTGGCAATATTTCCCTTTTTGAAATTTAATTAGAGCAAATAATGGGTTTCTTCTCACCTTGCTTTACGCTGAAAGCTGTCCTATATTGCTAATAATTCCTGTTACCTTTCACTGACTTTTTCTTTTCCTGCTATAAGCTCATATTTTTACTATTTTTACCAGGTATCTTCTTGTAACATTCTAACAAAGCCATGTGAAAACGATGCTTGTACTCTGGGGAACAAGTAACTTCAGATTCTCATTATCCTCTGTTCAACCAATATTTACCAGATGAAGAAGAAAGAAATTCTAAAATGAAATCCTACTACAATTTAGTTTCAATCACATTTTATTTGTAGAATTAAAGTTTATTAAAGAAGCATAGATTTGCCTCTGCTTAAATTTGACCTTCAAGTGCAAGATTTAATAGGCTAAAGATTAAAGTAAATCATGGTGGTTTGCTCATTCTTTTGCATTATGAAGAGCTGCAAGGAGGGAATAAAGCATGAAACAACAGAAATCAAAGTTCATTTGTGAAGTCAGACTAAGAAAAAGTATGAGCATTAGAAAGAATAAGTTATAAGCTATTAAAGAGCAAAATAATTACAGTATTCTTTTATATATTGCTCATCAGATATGTGAGAAATGTAATCTACAAAGAGTATTTACCTGTGGGCAATCTCATGGAGAGTATAAAAATTCCAAACAGCTTGCTTAGAATATTATAGCTATATTTATTAACAAATAATTAATAAGAAACATATAACCCACCATTAATTACAGCTAAGATAACTGAATACAATAAAAGGAATATAGATATGAATTATAGTAAGTATCTTGTTTCAGCAAGTAGATACATAATATTACCATGGTTATCTTCACAGTGCTCTTTCTATTATTATCTTTGAAAAAGATACTAATTAATATTAGAGAAACTCTGTAATGTGCTGTTCCTGTATGGACAATGGAGATATTGATGTTATGTCACTTTAAATAAAATGGAGACAAACAAACCAAGAATGTCTTTACAAAAAAAAATGCAATTACAAAATGGCATATTGATCCTTGACCCAAAATAACAGAATTTCTGGCTTTCGGGGCAGTCTTCATAGACTTCATTTATCAGAACCTAGATTTAGATGTCGCATATTTTTTTAAACCAAGCCCAGGTATGTATTCAGACACAAGGACCTTTCAGGTCAGGAAAAAAAATATGGTGTGAAAATCTCATTAGAGAACTGTGAGATGTTCCAGTCACTTCAGAGGATCTGCAAGCAGAAAGCAAGCACCTGCCTTCTTATTGTAACTTGATGTTTCCATCTCTGGCTAAACCTCAAAAGTGTCCACCTGGGTGAAAAAGCAAACAAACAAGTAAAAGGCAGGGGTGCCGGGGATAGTCAGAGCTTGACACCTGGTAGGAAGAAGGTTTGGTTTAGGTCCTATACAATTTCTTATTTCATCCATAATGATTAATCCACCCCATAAAGTGCTGCTGCAATTTCTGCTTATGCCCACTGATTTCTCTCCGCCCGTCATCTCCTCAGCAGGCTCATTTGATCAAAATAATAATCAACAAAAAATAATCAACAAAATTGCTCCATCAGAAAAGTTGGGGGGGGGGGCAGATTTTCAAAGCAGTGTGAAGCAGACACTAGTGAGGTCTCCCACCAATTATCAGGTGGGTGTTGTACAGAGGAACAAGCTCTGCGTATGAAACCTGTCCAAGGTAGAGGTAGGAGCAATCAACCCCAGTGCTTGGACATCCCAGCAGAGGAGAAACTGGAATGAAACAGACAACGGTCCTATTTGTTTAAATAATGCCTGAGAAACAACAAAATCAAGAAGCGAGGTGAAAATACATGCTTTCATGTTTAATCATCCCCTCATCCGTATTGTTATTTATATCATGCTAGGTGTGTGCTTAAAAACATTTACATGCAGAATCTTGCACTCATGGCTGACTAGCAAATGTGGGCATTTTAATTTAATCTTTTGTTTTAGGTTAATTTTATTTTTACACTCTGTAACAATGAATTGGTAATCAAATGTTAATCAGAGCTTGAAGGATCAAGAAAGTAATGCCAAAGCCATATAGAAAGTTAAGTTTACAAAAGATGCTGCAGAATAACCTCTGCTCTGTTTTGTGTTTAGGGCTATCTGCTCCCATTCCCTCATTCATTCCCTGTCTGGTGGCCCACCATACTCTTCTCCCCTTACCCAACATTTATTTGTCACATCCTTGTTAGATATTTTTTCTTATTTAAATTCTATATAGCTAAGTCTTTCTGCACAAAACTCCACTTAGAAATACAATTACTCAAAGAAAAGGAAATTTATTGTCAGAATCAACACAATATTTGCATGCACCCCATTTTTTCATTTAGCCTCCATTTTAAATGTCTCCTTTTCTACAATTTGCCCTTGCTACTTGTAAAGGCAGTAACCTCTCCCCATCCGGGACTGTATCTCATTCTCTCAGTGTATTATGCCTAGCAAAGTAAGAATCTAATATTGACTCAATAGGAATACTGCCGTGACAATAATTGTGGAAATGACAGTAATATCCTTACATTTAATAAAATAAGATCAATGAACAACTGATTCATGAAATGGTTCTTGTAATTTTTTTAATAATCCTCCAAATAATTAAATCAAAATAAATAAATAAAGGGTGAGAATTATAATTTAATCAAAATTAAACCTGTTCCATTCCTAATTTGAGTGCATTGCAGTAAAGCGATTTGCTAAAAGAATATTACTCAAGTTGCAATATCATGCATTCATGTGATGAGATGCCAGAACTCAATTTCCCATAGAACTCTAAGCCAGGTGCTTTGGGCATATGAACACTGATACTATCTTTAATTACATGATTTCATTATTTTCCTTCAAGACCTTTCTTCATTACATTTGCAGACAGGATAGTACTCATTTAAGGAATAGCTATTTAATATTTTCTTTCCCCCTGTTTATCCAGTCTGTGGTCTCACAACTAATTTGTTGCACACTATTCAAGACGTCTTCTGAAGGAAGAGTAATATTTTCCTCGTTAGCTTTTTTACAGAGCTCATCATGATAGGGCCTCAATGCTTCATAAACATGACCGAATTCACTTTCATAAAATCTCTGTGACACATCTGCACATAGTTTGCAATAGAAACACTGAAGCAAAGGGAACTAAATACAAGATATGTTATCAGCCAAAAAAGGAGAGAGTTAGTGCAATTCACGTTGGAGTTAGAATATGAGAAATTGGTAACACTTGGTCTTCAGCATTGCCCAAGCCTAGTGTAACCTGAATTCAAACAGCATTTCTAGTTTGGACCTCAAGAGTTTCTTGCACACCAGTATTCAGGCAATAACACAGAGGTGGTTCAGTGTAAGCAGATAAATGCCAGCTGCCACTCAAGCTTCTTTGAAATTCATGAGCAGGAAGCAGTGAACTCCCTTACCCTGAGAGGCCTTGGTGTGGTGCAGTATGGGTGGATCAGAACACTTGGTGCCAAGGGAATGTTGTTCCTAAGTACACATATATTCATATGTTTCACAGGGGTTTTACTCTGAACTACACACACGCTGTCCCAGAACTAAATATTCATTAGTGGTTGGAACGTACATTCTAGTCACATATCCTCTGAAAGGAATACTGCTCCACGTGGTAGCAGGAACAGAAAATTCACTCCTGAACCACTGTCCTGATTTGAACTAAAATGCTAATATACACAAAACATATACAGAACACTGGGTCAACCAACAGTAATCCCAATTTCTTTCCAAAAGTGACAGCACAGTGGCATTATTAATGCTTCTTTTTCCTACTTTGCAAACCGTCCCACTAGGAAGTGGGATGTAAAAGAGCACTATTTTTTTTTTAAATTTTCAGGGCTAGCTAAAAAAGCTTGAGAATAAGAATGGCTGTCATCTATGCTAGAATACCACTACACAACCAAGCATGTGAGAGCCACAGCACCAGAACAGAGAATAGAAATCCATAACAGCATTGTTAGGATACTCTAGAAGAGGAAAAACTGAGGTTCTCCTCCTTCCTCTGCAGACACTGTAAAATTGCACAAGTATCCTTGCAATCAGAGAGCAGAAAAACCAAAATAAGCACTGCTAGAATTTTTTTTAAGCCTATGTTATTAATCTCTTTATAACAAACTGTTAACATATATGTCACAAGAATGGTGAAATCCTGACTTCATATAAGTCAGTGGAAAAAACTCATATTGACTTCTATGTGGCTAAAATTTTACTGTAAGAATTAAAATACAGACACTGTCCAGCAAAAGCAGAGAAATTCCACAGCAAATTTTTAGATTAATATGAACAATGATATCTAAAGAAAAAGGGTGACTTAAAATAGTTCAGGCTAAATAATACATCTTTTTAATTTTCATATAGACAAATAAGAAATCAAACAAAGTATTCTAAATTAAAAGGTTCTATAAATTAATGCAATTAAAATTTTGCCCATTGTTGATTTCAACACAATTTTTCCCATAAATATATGTTCATGATAACTGTACACAGTATTACCCATCCGTCATGCCAGTTTAGAACTGCAATAGGATTTTGCAGGGCAGACTCACAGTTAGGTCCTTATAAAGTATATCATTGCTGCTCTCTGCTGGTCAAAGGAATTATTCCTTTATTTAAAACCTTGCAGAGGAAATTGAGAAAATTTTGTAGAAAGCACAGTAAATACCACATTAATAGGAAGATCTTTCATGGCATTTAAATCACCATCCCAGTCATCGCAATGATTTGTTTTCATTGGTAAGTCTGTATTCCTGAGACAATCAAAATTAGTAATAAATACTGGAATTACACAAACACAACTCCAACTTTATGGGCCATGGCATTCCAACTCATAGATGTACACATCTAAATTCACTTTTGTTTGTAATACTCAAATTTTGAAATCACAACCAAAGCAGAGCATCAAATTTCTCAGAAATCAAGAATAATGACAATGTAACTCTATGAGGTTCACCTGACATGATGGGACAGTGCAGTGTTAACACTGAAGACTATTTCACAGATCAAAGACAACAATTTCCACCTCCAGTTCACGGTATTCATCACAGTGAGCAGCCTGACAATACTGGCGTGCACTAGAACAATTTAGATCCTATTTTTTTAACTGTAATTTGTTAGCAGAGGCTGCTGTCTGAAATTACACTGGCATCAGACAGGTTTTACTTCAGTTTTATGTTGTTAAACCAACAAATTTTATTTTTTGATCCCATTAGTTTTCTGGTATTTATGGACTACACTACTTGTATTTCAGTGTTACTTTTTTCTTCCAGGTCACCAAGTAGCATTGTAACATTTTCTCTTCATTCCATAATGTAATGTGGTCCAGTTCTAAACTTAGAACTGTAAAAGTCCAGAAATACAGAATTTAAATTTGTAAGTCACAGTTCTGCAGAAGTGTGAAAAAAACAAAGGACAACTGACAGATTCGCTCTTGATGGATAAACTGTATGGCACAGAAAGAGTAAAGTTAGAATGAGAGGAGAAAAGTAAGGTGCATACTGCAGTTCTAGAGAAGCCTGACTGAGAAAAAAAATGTTTGCACTTAATGGAAGGGAAAGCAAGAAGGTCCATGAATACAACAGGGTAGAGGGTGCAAGAGCCAAATGTAAAGACAGTAAAGAAAACGTTTAAGTTGTTAAAATGTAAAGCATCATGGTTTCTGTTGTGCCATGATCTCACTTCAAGGAATGAAGATTTGCACAAGGTTGAAATATCAACATTTTCTGAAATATAAAGGTATTGTGTCCAGACTAGATCAACTCCCTGTTTATTAAAGATGATAAATAGCCAAAGGAAGCTACAACTATTATGAGCCAGGGTCAGAACAAAATCTCCAATTGTATGGACTATCTGCAAAAGAGGTAGTTTCAGATACAGCCATTAATGAGCAAGAGCAAATTTCGGTTCCAAACTTCACCTTAAAGGATCTAATTGAACCTGTATACTAGTATTATAACAACCGGTACAAACTTTAATAGAACTTATTTATAATATTCCTAATGTTAGTGTTCAGACCTTCACAGGTATGAATTACCAGGCAAAAGTACCCTCTGAGACAGAAGGATAGCTTATGTGCGAACATCCTTTTTCCCCAACCTGTGTATACTTGTTACTCTTGGAGTTCATTTAACCCATTTAACAAAACATACTGCCCTGCATCAACCTAAGACACCAGCAAATGGCTGGTCAGCATTATCTTGTCAAAACCTGCTTCGATTCACTGCCTCGGCTAATGTGGCAAAGAATTTTGTCAATAAACAAATATGTTTCCTACCATTTCTAGTTTCAAGCATTTGTAAGATCTTACTGGACCGCTTAATTTCTGTTTGGACTCTGAAATAAGTAGAAGTCCCACTTTTTGCAGCCCTGAGCCAGGTAGTCCTTAATTAAGTGGTCCTGCTGGGTTACTATTGCTCAGTACCCAGGTTTCAAAAGCGGCTTCAAAATAACATCAAATTACCATAGTGTGAAAAACATTTTCTCTTTTCATAAGAAGTATTTTATAGTAGACTAAGCTAATTTTAAAATTTGCTCAACTATGTGATAAAAATTATACCAAATCAGTATTTCCACACTCTTTTCACAAATCATATTAAATAATATAATACTCTACATAGTAAGAAACACATCTCGGTTTGTTCAGTTAATCAAACAATGTATTGTGCAAAGTACAGAAATATGAATAATTTATTTGTTTTGATTGCAGACTCATGTTTTTCTCAATGAAATATCTCAGCACTTGTACATGGATACATTTAGCCATAGTCTGGGCTTACAAAAATTGAATTGGCTTTGAGCATAGAACATTAAAAGAAACTGTCAGCTAAAGAATACACTCCCAAATGACTTAGAGAGCTTTACCTAAGGTCAATGCACTTCATTTTATGACAACATAAATAAGATGCTGAGAAGCATTTTGCGATTTCTGTGACTCTTTTCTAAAACCCTACTATGGATTAAGTAGCTTACAAGACATACTGAAGCAATCACAATATCACAGAATCACAGAATGTTAGGGGTTGGAAGGGACCTCTAGAGATCATCTGGTCCACCCCCCTGCCAGAGCAGGTCCATCTACAGCAGGTTGCACAGGATGCTGTCCCGGTGGGTTTTGAATGTCTCCAGAGTCAGAGACTCCACCACTTCTCTGGGCAGCCTGTTCCAGCGCTCTGACACCCTCAAAGGAAAGAAATTCCTCCTCATGTTGAGATGGAACTTCCTATATTCGATTTTATACCCATTGCCCCTTGTCCTGTCACTGGGCACCCCTGAAAAGAGACTGGCCCCCTCCTCCTGGCACCCTCCCTTTAAGTATTTGTAAACATTGATGAGAACCTCCCTCAGTATTCTCTTCTCCAGACTAAAAAGACCCAACTCCCTCAGCCTTTCCTCCTAAGAAAGGTGTTCCAGCCCCCTAATCATCTTCATGGCCCTTCTGTAGCAATATATTGTCTCTTATTTATTGCTACAGAAAATATATTGCTACAGAAAGATATCTCTGGGCTTTTTTAAACAAATATATGTGCATAATATATAAAATTATTTATTACAAAAAGATCATTAATGGCTAAAAAATGTACATGATTAGAACAAATACAAAATTACTTTTTACTTCCCTTTTTCCTTAATTTTCATTTTTATGTTGTCATTGCAAGTTATCAAGACATTTATTTAAAATTGTTTATTTTTAGTTGTTAATATTAAAATTTAATCAAACATCCTTATATTCCATATATCCATATCCAACATTCTTTAATGACAACTGTGAGATTTCAAAATCCAAGCATCACAAGTGTCTCAACTTTGTGGCCAATTTAATTTCTTAGTGCAAAGAGCTAGGACTTCAAATCCAAATATGAAAAAGCACTAGGTCATTCATTACCTTTATCAAAACTACAAAGGTTCATCCTATCCATCTCTATTAGCAAGAATGCTTTTTCAACTGGTTCTCCAAAAAATTTCAGATAATTTTCTCTTGGCCCAGTTAATGTAACCAAAAAACCTTTTTCACATCACCTGAGAAAAAAGAAGAGAATTCTAAACCAGTCAATATGTAAAGCTTATTTGTCAGTCAAGCCCTTTACCTCCCTCCTCTGAGCACAGCTTCTTACAAAGCCACTTTCTTTGGTGGTTTTGTGGTGGGTGATTGAGGTACTGTGATTGGGATCACAATCACTCGCTTCACCTCTCTTCCACTGTCTGAATCAAGTATGGATTTAGATGGAGAACTCAGGTTTAGCTTAGGAGAAGTTCTGAGCAACTAATTTAGGCTGTTGCATGAAATTCAGAGAATTTCTGTCTTTTAGCGTGTTCTTTCCCAACGCATCTCTTTACTGGATTTCCAAACACAGCAGTAGCAAGTCTACCTCAACTCTGCTTCACCACCTCTGCATCACCATGGTCAAAGAGACCGCATCTCTTCTCCACAGCTTTTTTTGACCACTGATTTCTTTATCACCATGTGCTCATTCAGAGCAACAGCACAAGGGTAGTCACCTGGATGTGGTAGAAATGGCAGACTATAGTATATTTTAAAAACTAAAGGAAGCATCTTACAATGTGCTTTTTACCCATTTACCAGCAGACAGTGAAGAAATCAAGACTTTGTAACAATGTCTCTAAAGATATAAACAATTTGGGACCCACATCCAAAGGGATGGTATCCCTTTCTATAACTTCACAGCCGAAAGCAACCAGAGTCAGGTTAATTCAGCTACCTCTCTCATCACCTACCTATGCACAAAGTTAACTTAACATCCAATTAATAAACATGTGATAGTCCTGCCTTACCAATTGTCCTGGTTTGAGGTGAAACAGGACCAATTTTGTTCAGTAACTCTGCTTTCTAACTAGGCCTCTCCTAACTGCTGAAATTAACAGCATATTGTGCAGAAAACTGCTCTTTCTCAGAGTGATAAGACCCATGTTTATAGCTGATGCCAAGGCACGAGATGCAGAGAGGCCCTTGCTTAGACTTATTGCGATAACGACCAAGGCCAGACACCTTGTTATTTGCCCTGTTGGAGGGTTGGAAGCAGAGAGGTGTAGAGGGGTCCCATTTGTGGGGAGGAGCAGACAGCACAGGTGACCCAAAACTGACCAGTGTATTCCATCCCATCTGCATCATGCTCAGTATAAAAGCTGAGGGATCAAAGGGTCAGCATTCCGTTGTTCCATTTTTCTGTTTTACGGCTTCCGGCTCCTTCTTCTCCAACTTGCTCAGGCTTTTGCTCTTGCTGGGACTCTTGCTTTCCTTCTTCAATGGCCGGCGTCCGAGGAGGACTCCATCGGTTTGTCTGCCTTTGATCCTGACCCGTGTGTTCCTGAATCCAGTTCCCTTCCGTCGCTGAGTCCAGTCTGGGACTTCCCCAGTGCCTGCTGGTGACGTGATTTTCATCCTGGGAGCTTGATACGGTGTTGTATATATTTCATTATTTTCTTTTTGTTATTTTATTCTTTATATTTCATTAAAGTAGTTTAGTTCTTACTAAACTAGTCTCTCTTCTTCTCTCTCTCCTGCTCGGCAGGAGAGAGGGAACATCTGTCGCTCGCCTTGCTTGGGCCAATCCGGCCCAAACCCACGACACCAATCTTTACTCCTCATGACATTTACCGTACTACCTTTCATCTCAAGCTGATAAACCATTTTGTGCCACTGAAGTCTGAACTCAGTGTGAAATGGGAGGAGGCATGAATTGCACCGTGCTCTGTGTTAGACTCAGTGGTTTTAAATGAGTACCCCAGGAGACATAATGAAAGAACTCAAATGAATGCTTTTTCCATTATCATTTTCTGTAATGACTTTTGTCATGACTGATTAGCTCCATCTTATTAAGAGATATGGTAACCATTTCAAATTTCTGTGTGGAGAGAATGAAAGTATGCTGAGATCAGAGAAATGTAACTACAGGAAATTGAAAAAAAGAAGAGGGAAAGCTTGCTGTCATGCTGTTAAGTGTTATTTATCATACGTGCTCAGGGTGTCTTTGGGATAAAAACACAAGCTTTCCAGTGGAAATTCAGTTCCTACAAACATTACAAAAACTTAAAACTTCCTGGGGATCCTGGAGGGAAACAGTGAGGAGCTGAGGGTCCAGCAGGGATCCCAGACACCTTTAGGATCCTGCCTGCTCCTTCACACTTAGGATATTGCTCACAGGGAAAGCAAAGTGACACTTGCTGCGGACGGGCTTTCCTCACGCCTTTCTAGGAGCCAAGCACTTGCCTAGCATAACGCACCCATCGTAACGCTGCATAAAGTGTCACCCTGGCATTTCCTATCCCCCAGCACCCACTAGTGATGTAAGGCTCATTTGAGGTTTTGCACAAGTTTTGAAGGGCTCAGCAGACCACAGTGAGAGTCTGTGAACATGTGTTCAACTTAACAAATGTACAGTCTTCATCAGTCATGAGGGAAGCCACTGCCAGCAGCCAAGGGCTCTGTGCAGATCGCCTCCCGACCAAGCATGAACGCAAGTAACGAGGGCTTACAAGTACACTAAGCTCATCAGCGCTTGTGACCCTTTGGCAGGAAGGCAGTTTCCCTGGAGGAAAGCAGATAAGGTGCACAAAGCAATCAAATGGATTGTATACATGGCAATCCTGTGACTATGACAAATATTATGGATGCAAATTGTCTCTCGTAACCTTAAAAATATGAACACGAGCCATTCCATATCACTTGACCTCACTGCTGAGCCCAAGATGGTCTAGACACAGCCTGAAAGTGCTGAATTGTTTTACTGTACCCTGCTATTATCAGCAGGACTTGCTACCTCGACTAACTTTTAGCAGCCCAACAATTTAGCAAGTTAAAAGTCAAGTGTTCTGCTTAAAGAAACCGAAGAGGAGAAAAGCTCACAGTACATAATGTAAGCCTTATAATAGGGCGGCAGAGAAAAAGCATCATGTCACTCAAGATAAGTTCGCACAGGGTAAAGCTTACTTTATCTTACATGCTGGCACTGCAAAGAAAAAAAAAAAGCCATTTTATTCATGTCTCCATTTGTTTCTGGCTTCTTATCTGCAAGATGACAAACAGAACTGTACAACTACTGCAGGCTTGGGTTGCAAACCTGGAAGTACTGTAACACCCTATAACTCTACAGCAAATTTTCTTTAACAGGCCTTATCAAGAGTGAAGAAATTACAGGCTGCAAATTTGCTCTCCACCTCTGCCCTCACTACAGTGCAGACATTAAGTTTTCTCTGGCATCTCCCATCTTTCAACGCTAGCTGGATTTAACACTTTCAAAAAATTTAACTAGAGAACATCTTGAGGTAAGAGTGGGAGCTTTTCTCTAGTTTATCTTTGAAGACAATTCAACAGGGTTCTTTTCTTAATATCCTGATAAACATGAAGTTCTACCATTGCAGCTAAGAAAAAACATTTGGAAACAGCAGCTCTATCTCCCACTGTATTTTTTAGGCTAAGAAGGCAAATTACACATCAGGCCTTCCATTAAGAAAAAATCCTTAGAGACAGTGGCCTGTAACAGCAGTTCTTCATTCTGCTGGTGATGAATGAGCGACCAGAGAAGCCCTGAAGACTGAAATGGAGGAAAGTCATTGTCTGCTTCCTAGAAGGGGACAGAATACTGTTTTCCCTTTAACAGAAAATGCCCAAGAAACAAAAAGCTTACAGAAATGTAAGAGCTGTTGGATAAGTATGTGGCACTCAGTGGGTCACCTTGATGTGCTAAAAGATCACTGGAGGTGGGCTGAGTTTCACCAAAAAAAGCAGTACTGGATCCAGTGCTCAGAAGCTGAAGTTAATGAGGATATTTTGCAACAGCTGTATGTATAAAAACCTGAAAAGCTATCAAAATATATTAGTGTAAAAGTCATGTAGAGATGCATTACATTAAGGTTAGTAACTATACAGGCCTTGAATTATATGCATTTATTCCGATACACAAACAGATATTTAAATAAATTTGCCATTGAACTGACTACCTATTCATTTATTTATTACTGATGTTTTTCACAGTGGGCTTTTTAAGATTCAGTGAAGCAAGTGAAGCACTTTTCCCTTATCTGTTCTCTGAGACTTCTTAGCATATCACAGATAATAAGGAGGTTATTTGTGTTTCTTGCTAGCATCACGTGTACCTCTATTTCCTTGATTTTAGCCTCTTTGATTGTGTGACATTAAAGCAAAAACATCACAGAGAAAAGAAACAAACAGAAAAACAAAGAATTAAGGAGATACCTGGCATAAATAACTTCTAGAAAGTTACAGTACTACTGGCACAGGTTGGGGGTTGTTGCAGCTCGGATGTGATGGGATGAAGCTGTGCATTCACACAACATTATGGGATGTAGGCCCCAGCTGGTGTTAATGGAAGAGCTAAAGCTGCCTTATCCTTCTCTGGCTCAATAAATCAGTGTCTGAGTTAGACTAATAAAAAGGAAAAAGCTATTTTCCAGGCAACAGGCATAGTTACCCAGCAGGTTTGCCAAGTCTTCAAGTCTAAAAGGCATAAACAATGAGAAACTCTTCGTAAACTGAGCACACTGTGTTTTAAAAAGTACTGACTTCTGCTGTATGTTAGGTTCTCAAAATTCTGCTTAAAAAATAAAAGCGTATTAAAACATGGATAATCACTTCCACGCTATTCTCCAGTGCTCCACATGATTTGAAATCAAAAGAAAACCCGATGCCATATCTATTTATAAACAGGCCTCCTTTTACATAATTAGGTGTGAAGGTTTATTATTTTGGTTTGAGCATATGCTTTCAGCACTGATTACTTTTTACCTCTCTTTCTTTTAATTTTTCAAGCGGTAGCTTTAATAGTTTTCCTGAGCCTGGGGGCTACAAAAATGGACTCTTGAAACAAACATAATTCATGAGAAATACTAAAATAGTTACCTCTGAAACAGTCCTGAGCTTATTTCACAGAATGGATAAAAATTAAGCTATTTCCTTAGCTATACACAGAGCAACAGTAAAAATGTTCAGCATTCATTTCCATCCAGCTCTTGGTTTCTGTGCTGGAGATGACAAGATTTCCAGTTAGGGACAGGTGCTCATTTAAAGTTGGGCTGGCAATGACAACTACTTTTTTCACATGGGAAACTTCAAATTTATTGTATTTTTATTCAAGCACTTCTAAAATTAAGGATTGCAACTAACCAGCTCCATTAGCATGCCTTTCCATTACGATGCCATTAGCATCATAATCTTGTGTATTTTGAGAGGTGTTTACTAGCCAAACATTGGAGATCAAGAGCTTAAGCAAATCCTTTCTATGGCATTCACCTGAGCAAAGCAAGAGCAGCATCAGATCCGCTTTCTCATTTGTAAAACAATGATAGCGAGCAGTGTTTCTCTCCTTCAAGGTAGGTGAAGGGCTCATTTTCATTCAAATCCCAATTGTGTTAATTGTTCTTAAACTAACTGTGCAGGTCAGTAGAAAACGTGTATTATCATAACTAAATATAAAATCTTTTCAAAATGAGCACCTACCACACTGCATATTGCCAGGTATATCAATTTCTGTAATATTTCTTGGCTCCATGAACATTTAGCTTACGGCAATATGAACATTTTCTTATGTTTCAGCTTCCTATCTGCAAGATGGCAAACAGTAACTCATTTATTTTGTTAAAGCTCCAAGGGACAGCTCTGCCAAGACCAATAAAAAGCATACTTACAGCGTATATGTTTATTTCTATGTTATCTATAAAGGTTGTCTATAATGCAGCATTTGCAGTGCCATAAATTAATGATTCTATATTGAAATCACATTCTGCCAGATCTTGAAAGTTTCCTTTTAATTAGAAGAAAGACAAATCCAAGAAAATCCCAGAACGACCAACTCTGAACACATGGCTAGACAGAGAAAATAGGCCCAATACTTGCTAGCTAACTTTTTTCCCCTAAAGAAAAAGAATTAAAAAGATAATGTGACAAAATTGCCACAGCTACAAAGTCTTCACCCTACTAAAGAGTTATATGAATTAATATATAGCCTAAAGAATAAACATTTACTGCTCTAACTGCACAGAAATGAGTAACATTCATTTCAAAATGTGCCTTGAGGTTCCTGTAAGTCATGGTCTCATAAAACCAACCTTAAGCACAAAACCACAAATTTTCAGTAACATTTTGCTCTCCATCAAAACACTGAAGTTGTACGACAATTAAATTTATTATCATTCAGTACTTTCAAATTCAAGTCAACTTCATGAAGGAAATACATTACAGAAAATTTAGCCTACAACATCACTGGAGAGCTTTAAAGGACATGAAGAGTAATGTTCTAGAGAAATTAGTCTTCAAGCTTTTTAATTGCTAAGGAAAACCTACATTTATCCACAGTAGTTTTAACTGAATTGTATCCCTGTCTTATAATCAGTGATGAACTGCATACTGTTTTCTTGCCATGAACTATTTCTTAGAACTGTTTCTTAGAACTCTTACAAAAATGATACCTCAGTCAGACTATCTCTATGAACACTCAAAATATTTATTATTCTGCTCTTCGGCAGTAGGGCTGAATCAGAAGAACATTGCCCAGAAAGAACGGGAGCAATCTGGAAATGCACATATCATTGTAGTACAACAGAAAAATATGCTGCCTCCAGGAGAGATCAACAAAATATTTTCCATTATTATCTTTATTAGGGATTAATTTGGTGTTTAACTACATGAACAATTTTTATCATTCAAAGATATTTTCTCATTATTTTGTTTGGCAACATAAGACAGGTCCACACAGTGGAATCTAAAAGTAAAACATAGGAAGTAGACTTTTTTAATAAAGCATAGATAAGCCTTTTAAAATCAGAAGCTCAATGGCTTTTAGCAAGGAGACACTTATATTCTTTTCCGCCCACACTAATTATGTGCAAACTAAAAATGTAATTATACAGCTGCCTTTTCTCCTAAATTCAGCCTCATTTGAAATTCTTTATATAAAATTTGTGAATGAAAAAATAAATATTTGGAAAGACGATGTTGGGGTTTCCTTACCAGAAATCTTTCCCTAGATACAAAAAAGTTAAATATTGGCATATAAGAGAATTACAGTTTATGGACGTAACAAAATACACAGCCATTCAATCTTCAAAGTCATCCCTGTGTGCATTCCTTTCTTTGTCATTTAGTACACTCAGAAGCAATACTGCTCTACAGGGAACATTTCAAAACAAGTGGAAAGGCTTAATATAAAGACAAATTTATGATACAGTGTGCTGATACAGGAATAGAGCATTGATGGCTTACTTGTTCTTCAACTTAATTTTAGGGGCTTGTGACTTCAAATCAATTCTGCCTAACTTTTTAAAGCAAAGGAACAACCTCATTTTTTTTTAAAATTTAAATTTATTTTAAACATTCTGTTTTTATTGACTCCTCACTCAACCCCCTGTATTCCTCAGCTTCAGCAGGCATCATGGTTAAATATATGACAGGAAAAATGGGCCCTGTTAAAGATGGAGGTGGTTAGGCTTAGGTGCTTAGGATGACAAGCATTTTACACCTGTGTAAAACACAGTGCAGTCAGACTCAAGGTCTGAGTGGACTTGTTTCCCTATTAAATATCTTATTTTTCCTGTCAGATGTCATTCGTGGAATGGCAGGTCACTGATGATTGATTTGGTATTTGATTTCAAGCATAAAAGTGGGTGAACATCAGACAGACAGTCCTCAATATTGAAAAGATTTCAGCTAATTACCACAGAATAGTTGTGCTCCACTAGAAACATCTGATTCAAACACAAGAATGGAAATGTGGGTCTGGTGCTTCAGTTCTCAGAGAAGGAAATCAGCTTAATAGACCAAGGTAACAAATTCTTCATTTATTTTGACTCCATTGATCTTTCACTTGATGTCCCTACACATACTATTAACATGAAAAAGAATTTGTAATACACTTCTGCATTACAGATTGTAGACAACAAATGCTACAGTTACTGTGACACCCTTTGTGGAATCGTGGTTAATGAAAGTACGAAATATGTTCACAGACTCATAGGAAATATAACTGCAAGATAATCTGATGGGTCAGAGAGCCTTTCCCTCAATGAAGAAATAAAAATAAATCAACTAACACTTTGCTAATTCCAGACAATTTTTTTTGTCTGATTTTTTTCTAAGTCCCCTTTAAGCAGTGGGGTGGATTGTCTATGTGCAAGATAGATAAATTGATCCTTCTGTTAAGCTTTAATAAAGTTTTAGCTGGAATATTAATTCCAAGAAATTTATGGACCACTTGGAGAATGACTGGAAGACAGCAAGAAGATTTAAGGACTACAAAGCTTGATCTAGCAGGAAAGACTGAAAGTACTGGGGTTATTTAACCAAGAAAAGAGATTGAAGGGACAAAGGGTGGGTATTATAAAAAAATTGCCGTGTGAACCAAGGGAACTCTTTAAATCCATAACACAGGGGAAAGGAAGTATGTCCATTAAAACTGAAGGTATAAATGCTCAGTTTTCATATTAGGGAAACCTTCCTAAAGCCAAACATAGTGAGTCACTAGGATGGTTGAATCTCTACCCAAACATTTGCCTGGAAAGAGGCAAGAACTGTTGTCTCTTTTTGGCAAATAGGATGGACTAAATGACCTCTTCATGTTCCCTTCTGTTGCGTTTTTCTAAGATTTTGTCCTTTTGCTAGGAAGTTGCTTCTAATACCTAACTTAAATCTATCTTTATCACATTTTCTACTCCATCCTACCCTGGCAGAATTGAGAACAGTTTCTCTTTTTCCAGTTTTCATCACTATTTCACGTATTTGAAACTTACTGTGTTTCTCCTCAGCCTGCTTTCAATTTTTCCTAATGGCCTCTAAACCCGAAATAAATATTACGTCTACTTCCCTGCCATTCCCTTTATTGTCTGTGGATAATGTAACATTCTGTTACATAACATTTAGCAATACAATTACAACTAGGGCCACAGTTATATTAAACTAGTTATTAAGGAAAGTCTGGTATTTTGCAGATATAGATGAACATGTAGTCAACTTTTCAAAAATTGCCAACAGAAGTCTGCAAAAGAAGGATGCTAGTGAAAAATACGTATGCTTATAATTGCCTTAAAAAAGTGCTATGGCGGTCACTGTCACAGATCTTTAGATTAACAAATAGAAATTTAGATGTTTATTCTAGAATGATACACTAGCACAATGCAATTCTTTTATTAATCCATTTACTAACTACTGCTTGCTATTAGACAGTTTTAAATGTCATATCTTTTTTTTCCTCTCTCTTCTTTCTTTCCTTTTTTTGGTTTGGGGGTTTTTTTGTTTTGGTTTGGGGTGGTTTTTTGGTTTTTGGTTTGTTTTTTTTTTTTTGCATGTAGTACAGCTGGAATCATAAACCAAGAAGGCTTGCTCTGAAATTCCAAAATGATATGAAGTATCTAATGACCTTGTAAGCAGCATAATTTGAATGGTGTTTATTTATATGCAGCTGATAAAGGCTATTAAAGAAGTCACAGAAGCCATCACAATTCTTGTAGATTACATTTTGACAGGTGTAATCATTCAATGTTGATTGTTCTCTTTTCAGGCTAAGCTAATTACCACTGCAGAGTTTTCCGGCTACCAAAATGCATGCAAATACCCTGCACAACACTGTCCTGTGCATTGCTTGTTCAAAACTATATTGTGTACGTTCAACACTATGAAAAGCTTATGATACTAAGTAGCACCTCATGAAACCTAGGGGGGAATGTTTAAATTGCTTCATGCTTTTTTTCCCCATGTTTTTTAAACTTTGAATTCAGGTTGGTTTTGATAGCGGACATGTCAATAAGAGAAAAGCTCTATGTGTAATAACTGCTAATGATTTGACTGGTAACACAAGATAGCCCTCCGAAATGTTGGTTTTTTGCACAGTTTCACCTGTGTTATTGTAGAGATAAGAGCTTCAGTCAGCGTAAAGAAGCGTAAAAATTTTAGGAAGCAACTCAGTAATAGCAACACAACATAAGCTTTGGATTTACTGGAGATTTTTACTAACACCAACCCAGTTTTCATTGGTCCAGAGCATATTACAGTGGTTTAGAGTGCACTGTGTTGCCTTATGTCTAGTTTAACAGAAAACTGCTTAAAGAGACGTGTATAAGGAATGGTCCTCCAGTACAGTAACACAGGCAGCAGGATGAATTAACGAGGCAGTGAGACAGCCAGGTAGGTTTGAGGAAGGCAGGGAGAAGAGGTGCTCTCAAATTCACAGGCTGAGAGACTGCAAATTTATTATTAGAGGATTTTGGTACAGCAAGCGGGACAGAAATAGCACTTGTCAAAGACATTTGTAAGTGGTGGTTAGGTTTGGAAGTTGTCTTTTGGTCTGACACTGTTAATGCAAGAGAAATAGGTAACCTCTGAGCTAAGAAAATAGCCAAGAAACAGGACAGTGTGAACAGTCCTGGAGATTAGCAAGAGCATTTGTATCACAGTTTCTAACTAGTGCATATGGACTAATTTGTACGAATTTTATTTCAAATAATAACCAGATTTTTGAAATGTCATTTTCTCTTGTGCCATTTACGTCAGCGTTTACCCTCAAAGCAGAAATTTCATGCCTGTGTAGTTTAAGATATTCACACCCGTGCAGCATACAAATGTATGATGTGCAGTTCAGTAAACATATAGCGGTGTAATTTCACACAGCAGATGCAGCTTTGTAAACACATAATAAAGTCACTCTTGAAAATCTGTTAGGTAACTTTTTCCTACAGAATACATACACATTAGAAGGCATCTTTAACACAGGGGTTAAAGTATTTTTAAAATGGTTAGAAAATTAACTGTGTTCTGGGAAGTATATTTAATTGAACACAAAGATGTAGGCATTTCTTAACTGTCAAAATCACCTTTACTCAGGATGTCACTCTCATTTCTCCAATTAGTTTTCTTAAACGGTAGGAGACTGGAAGATTTAAGATAGATCCTTAATGCTGCAGATTGAATGTTGTGGAGCCCAAACAACTTGTGACTACTCTTATTTTGTGCTGATGAGCCTTTAGGCCAGGAACCAATGCTGTAAATGCCAGTTCTCAGCAACTGCATCCCAGAGGCCAGTAGCTGACACACATTATAAACGTTTCAAAAACACAAAGACAAGAGATGCCAGATGATGGCAGAGTGGAGATCAACTGCTAGAGGATTTAGACATCATTACCTAGCAGAAAACTACTCAACTATCCACTGTGACAATACCTGTTGCAGCTTCCGTTTTTACATGAATTATAGTATCTCCAGAAAGAATGCAGTGCAAGTGATCTTAGCATAATTTTCTCAAAAAGCATCAGTTCCTAAACTAATTCCTTTTCGAATAAAAATCCTCTTAAGTTTTGTGAGCGTTAAGATGCTCAGGTGGCACAAATCAGTGGAGCTGTACTTCAGCAAAGCTATGGTGGAACAACTAACCGAGGACTTCTGGACACAGAAGAGTTCCCACAAATAAAAATATGTTGAAAATATGACATTTAAGGCCAGTGTCATAAAGGGAAACTGATTATGTGGTGCAGGTTTACCCTTTCAGTACGGGCTTTAAGAAACCTATTTGCAAAATTCTGGTATTTGTAGGAACTCCCCTCTTTCTGCAGTGCAGATCTAAGTGAACAAGGCTTGGGTCTGTACACACACAGAAGTATGCTAGATTTTTTACTTATGTCAGAATTCATAAATAGTCATGTTAGAAACAGATTCAAGTATTGATTCTTCCTCCATTAAACTAAATAGAAATTTATTGATGAACAAGACTGTTTATAAAATCGGAAGGCTGGCTTTCTAAGTATTATCTTCATTTGGGAAACTTGATTCAAACTATTTTATTTCTCTCTGCTTTCTGTGTTCAGATTGAAACTAATAACTCTGCTTCCACTTCACAAGAGTATTGTAAAACAAAATTAATTTTCATAAAGAAAATTGACAACATCTTTATCAACTTCTAGCAATAAAATTTATCTTTGTGGTCATCCTGAAACGTTGTGAGATGATCCATGTGACTGAAAAGTTGCTGGTCTTTCTGTCCTATGTATGACTTCAGATGTCAGCAAGGAGAGCTGGAGAAGTATTGCCTACCTCAAAGTTACTAGCAGCTTGGAAGGAAAAGTCTTTGTATGCTCTATATTAGTCTCCTGTGAGACACACAAGCACAGGGGGAGTCCTAGTCTGGTATAAACTACCATGACTTCTCATGAGTCTGATGGAAACAAAACAAAAGTGGAGCTAGTAACATTTCTCTTTCCTGCACTGAAAAGTCACAACCTCACAAAGCTGCCAGCAATAATGCTCCTAAATAGGAGAAGTGAATTAAAAAGTGAAAATGATGCAGGGGACTGACAATACACATCTTGGTGCAGGAAAAGCCACAATTTCACAACTGTGAAAGGACACTACAGAAACAACTTGCATAAAGGGGAAGCCAAAACAAATGTGTGTGTATATTTCACACACAGCAAATGAAATATAAACTAGAAGATGAGGATGCAAGTTTCCCTAGTGACATCAGTAACACACCCTTGAAGCTATGCTACACAAGATCTGCACCCAGAATTGTTAAAGGAATTGCTGTCAAAGGCCAAATTTCAATTTCCAATTGCAGTCCAAATTCCAAGCATTGAGTGGCCAGTTGGTAAACATGGAAGTGAAAGAAATACAGGGTCAGTATTGTGACTTATGGCTGAACAGTACATCGGGATAAAATGGTTCTAAGCTGTTTTTCTACAGTTTGGCCACTTCTACTCATTATAGGAGTTCTACTTCATATTTGCTTTCCTAATTGTATTCCTGATACATCCAAGACTAAGAATTCATCCTGTCCCTCAGTACCTATAAGAATCAATGCCCAAAAAAGATTGCTTGAGTCAAATAGAAAGGCTTGTATTTTTTTTAATCATTACTTGACTTTATAAAATAGTGACATGTTTTATAATAGTTAAGTCATAATGTAAAGTCCTTCAAGACTTTTTTGCTCTGCTTATAATGTGGGAGAAAACAGTGGAATAAATTGCCTTACCATAAATTCTTTTTACACTCCCTACTTTAAAAATGTTTTCTCTTAGTAGGAACAGTGCCCTGTCCTACAGGGTTTGTCCCGCTCCTTTTTCAAATCTGATTGCTCCTTCTTCAGCTTCTCAGTTTTCTACAGCTGCTTTTTATTTTCACTTAATAGCAACAAAAGCGTTTCCTGTGTTTCTTTCCTATTTAGGGGGTTTCTTCCATAAAATTTTGAGTTTTAAAGAAAGCATTTAATTTTTCTAAGCCAAACTCCGGTGTTTGGGACCTTGCACAGACAGCTACCTTTTCTTGAATCCATTCTGAGCTTCCACGTGGCTGCAATGACTGTCATTACACAGACAAAACAGCAGATCCCATCGCCTCACTACAGGAGAGTACCACTTGTCTTTTTTAACCTGCTCTCCACTGCCAGTGCTGTAAGAGGTAAGAGTACCTCCTTTCTAATCAACAAGAGACCAGGATCATCAACAGTACCCATTGCTCCTCGTTACCTACCTCAGCTTCTTGCTTTTGCTACATACTGCCATTAAAACAGCAATTCTCAAATTAAAAACTGGCTGTGGTATAGCAGAGGAGAAAAACTGGGCATGAAATGGGGTGGGGAACTTAGTGACAAGGAACTTGGAAAGGTTGAGGCACTCAATACCTTTTTTTGTCTTGATCTTTCCTGGCTACATCTGCTCAACAGCCTCTCCGGTCCCTGGTGCCAGTGCCAAGTGAAGTACAGCTCATGGCAAAAGATGGGTAGTGCTGAGGGAAACTAGGGACCACTGAATCCAAACTCAATGTTTACCAGTCCATGGAGCTGGGTGGCATGTTTCCAAAGCCGAGCTAAGGAGAAGCTGAGAGCATTGGTTTTTTTCATCCCGAAGAAACAAAAGTAAAGAAGATGCCTTCCATCAACTAGTGGGTGGCTGGCAAGAAAATGAAGGCAGACTCTTCCTGGAAGCATGCAGAGAAAGGACAACAGACAACAAACAAGGTGTAACAAGGGAAATTCTCATCACACGTATGGAAAAAATTGCCTGTTATGAGGCTGGTCAGACACTGAGACAGGCTGCCCAGAGAGCTTTGGAGATACTCAGACCTTAACTGAACAAGCCCCTGACCAACTCTGTTTAAGCAGTTGGCCCAGTTTTGAGCAGTAGGTTGGACAAGGTGATCTCCAGAGGCTCCTTCCAACCACAATTGTCCTATGATTCTTTGATTTTATGAAATGCCAGCCTAGCTACATCCCCATTTTTCTAGGACAAAAGGTTATAAAAAAATTCAATAGTTTTTTCTATGGTACATTGATCTCAGTTGAATAACAGTTGTGCCTTCTGTGTAAAAAAATTCATATGCAAATTCTCAGTTTGTGAAGCTTTTAATTCTTCTGGGAGAGAGCTTTGATTCTAAAGCTGTAGGTCAAAAAGTTCTGCTCCTGAAGCTTTGCACATACGGCCAGCTTTTGCAATATTCAAAGAAATGTGATCATTTTCAGCACACGTTTTTATTATTCACAGTGCCTTCACCTAGAGTGTACATGTATAAATGAACAGGAGAAGCCAAGGTCTGGTAGGGGCAAGCTAAAGATCTGATGAAAAGAAGAAACAGTCAATAAATTAAAAAAAAAAAACTGAAAAAGCAAGCTGTTGCAATGCACTCAGTCATAATAGGAAGAGGAAAATAACATCTGGTAACTGCAGAGCATATCTAATTAAAGCCTTTCAATAGTTCAGCTGGCAGCTGAAGTGGGCCTGACATCTTAAGGACCAAGAGAAGGTGCAGCAGTATAAACGGATCGTGCGTGTAATTACATCAGAGGACTAAAATAACTCTGCAATTTCATTATTACAGAAAAGATCTCAAAGTCACTCATTTTTGTATTCTGCTGAACAGACCATGCAAGTTGGCATCTCTGTGCTTCAGCAGGGGACAGTCCTAAATCTATTTTACTTGAATCCTCTAGTAAATCAGACTAAATGTCTATGGTTGTATTCTAAGTAGTGGCATAAAAAATGTACAAGGGTCTGGACTGTACTTCAATGTAAAAACCTAATTGCCAAGCCACCTACCTTTTGTGTTGAGTAAGGACAAAAGGAAAAGCCTTTAGTGACTGGTAATAAAACCATTCTGTGAGCATAAAGTTACCTTTACAGCTTCCCGGTGGATGACATTTCTGGGTGTTTTTCACATTCCCTTAAAACACAAAATATCCTGAGCTTGTTCTTCTATTTGCTATCTGCATGGTCCTCTTCTAACAGACCTGCACATATTTGGGTTTCTCAGGACACTGTCTTTCACTCTGGCCAGAAATTTTATCTATGTACATTTTTAGGATACTATGCCTACGTTTTGAAAAGTCTAGTAAGCCAGCTGGAGCAGGAAAAGTGGCTCTGACTTGCCTGCTGGAAACCTTACAGTCCTGGCTCGTGTCAGCTTGGCAAAGCACTCACAGTAGGTTCAGTGCTTTACAAAAATGTGCATGACACTGAACATGCAAAGTTCTTTCTGGAAGGGCTCAGACAGAAATACAGACATTGCAACAGTTTTCTACTTACCTTTTTATGAGGTATTATATCATTATATCAGGTCATGTGACTACCAAGACGGGGTAGGGAGGAACATACTTTTAAGTGATCAATTAATGTAATAATGAAAAGCATGAAAAACACGATAGGACCTAAAGAACTAGTTAGTAGCAATAAAATGATTGAGAAGGGTCTGTAGATAAAGCTGAATCAATCCAAGATGCCGTTTACAAAATTAAGTCCAGATCTCTTAAGTTAAATAATTGCACTAAAGTTTAAGTACAACAGAAGCTCCATGAAAGCAGAATGAGTCTGACTAACAATATCTGATGTAATTTAAAAGTCTCTGGCTTCCTCATCCATGAGAAATTCCATCAGTAACTAGGAATAATTTTAGCAAGAATATTAAGATCTAATTTCAGGCCTATTCAATTGATGTTGCACAAACAAGTCACACATCAATCACTAGTGGCAATACTATCAAAATAGCATTTCCCTTTTTGGTTTTAAAGCACTAACAATCACACAGGTGTAATTGATTAATTCCAATCAATGCTCATAAACATCTTTCTGGAGTGTGAACTGCAAAATAGAAGTGCCAGAATACCATAAAATCCCATAAGGACTTTACAATTAGTATATGCTGTTAGGGCTGGACATTATGGTGCCCAATTTGAATATTGTGAGATGAGAACAATGTGGGAAAAAACTGGAGGGGTCTCAAAGGACTCAGACATTCACTGATGTCTACATACACTTCAGCTCAATACATCGTAAGAGTATGTGTGTGTTTTTAAATTGTCAGCAGATGAGTGGGGACATTTTATCTAAACTCCACCAGAATCAAATGAATTCTTTAAAAGTATAAAGAAGGACAAATGAATGTTTAACTTTTAACTAAAGTCCAGGAAAAAAAAAAAAGACAAAGCACAGGTCGATGTCAGAATAAATGGAGCAATATCCTTGATGTAGACTCTTTATTGAAAAGACCAGCAGTCACATACAATTTTGATTGATTAACAATTCTTCATCCAATGGAGGTCAGCCACCTAGCTAGCTAATTTTATTTCTCTTTTCTCACCACTAAGATAATGTGTTTACACCATCAAACATGCATTAAGTGAAAGTTTATGTATGCTAACTGTAAGGCAATTCAGACAATTGAAAACCCAAGTGATACAGGTAAACTCCTGTGGGTAAAGGGACTGTAAGGAATGAAAAACTTCCAGCAAGAAGGAAGTGATTCTAAAGGCTAGAGCTGGGTATAAAATAATGTGAATATAATAAAGACGACCAACGTGATACCCAGTTATACATAACAGAGACGATTTCAAAGTTTGAGTCTTTATCTCTTTGAATGAAAGACAATGCTTGGTGTGAAAATACTTGATGATGCAAACACATGGGCAGTTTTAAAGTCTGGAGAATGAACGATATATGTAGTGAGGAGTAAGAGCAATATATAGACCAGAATGAATGCAGGAAGAAACGAGACAAGTAAAGCAAATAGCTGCAATATAAGTAGATATTACAGAACAGACAGATGACTTTAGGAGTGTAAAGAAGAATATTTTGATATCTGAAAAAGAATAAGTCAAGTAAACCTCTTTTTAAAAGAGTAGAAATAATAACTTCCTTAGAGTAAATTGAGGAAGGGCAGTTATCCACAGAGATGTCACAGCTCAAACTTTAAGAATGAAGGGAGAAAGAAAGAAACAAATTGCACTGCTCTGCTTTCAGTTGTGTCCCAGAACACAAACACATTCATTCAGGGATGGATTCCCATACTAATGCCTTCAGGGAAAGCAAGCTGTGGATATAGTTCAGATGAAACAGTAGAAACTCAGAGTTTTAACGTGTGATTTCTTGCTTCAGACCACACATGTGAGAGGATGACACCTGACTTGGCATTTAAACAACAGGACAAAACCCAGCTGCGTTCAGCCAGTCCATCTTGCCGAGAGCACACCCTTATTTATATAGATATAGTCAATTGATAGTCCTCCATGAGATTTTCTTTCTTCTGACTGACTCCTCAGAAGAAGTGAGTCACACAAACGTCAGGTTTGTGACATTTCACCAGCTCTGGAAGAGGCAGGCAAGTCTACTGTGAGCGCTGGTGTACCTGCTTCTCCAATTTAATGATCAGGGTGTCTAGAGTTACTTATAGAAGGAAAGTCACTGGTGAGAAAACTCCTCAGCCTGCGAAATCCAGGGTATTCAATTAATAAATAAGGAATGGGGATGGGTCATGGAAGGAAATTATATTCTCAGTTCAAACACTTTTAGAAGCCTTACTATACAAATATATATAATCATAGAATCAAAGAATCACTTGGTTTAGAAGAGACCTCCAAGATCATTGAGTCCAACCATAAACCTATGCCAAAACCACCCCTAACCCATGTCCCTCAGCACCACGTCTACCTGTCTTTTAAATACCTCCGGGGACAGCAATTCTACCACCTCCCTGGGCAGCCTGTTCTAATGCTTGATAACCCTTTCTGTAAATAGGTTTTTCCTAATATCCAACCTAAACCTCCCCTGGCACAACTTGAGGCCATTTTCTCTTGTCCTATCGCTTGTTACTTGGGAGAAGAGATTGACCCCTACCTCACTATAACCAGTTCAGTATCATGCTAAGATTGTACCTAAAGAATTAAAAAAAAAACCCACAACTTTTTTTATAACCAAGAAAATACTATGGACTTTTAATAGTATTGTTTCTTTCTCACAAATGATATTAATGGAAGTGTGCACTTTACAACTAAAATCATGAGATTTCAGGATGTGAGAGCTGGACCTGATTCCTAGAGGCTTTCTATGCTGCAATTTATGTCTTCAAAGTGGAACACTGAAGTTGTCATCATTTACATATAAATGACTTGTGATTGGCATGATCAGACATACAAAAAATTATAAGTCAATTAATAACGTTAATATGGGCCATGTGCCCACACATAAGCAGTAAAACATTGAAAACCACCTAAAATTTATGGGTCCTATCTCTTCCCCCAAAACTGATGGAATTATCAGTTTATAATCTCCACATTGATTTCTTGATTTGTTTATTCCATATGCCTAGCTGACATATTGAAAAACTACAGTGAGCTCAAAATTATCTGTTAATGTTTGGTTTTGTTTCAGTTCCATGAATTGTTAACCTACTTTAATAACAGGATCTCCAGATTACCTTGAACTAAGTCTAATTTTTAAATGTCACATGGACTTCTGTCATATATTTTGGTATTTGCCTTTTCAGCTTTAGTTACTGTATACTGTAAGAAATATGTTGTATAAATGTAACTGCTGTGCTTTGTTTGTGTTTTGTTTTGTTTTTTAAAAAAGATTGGTACAATACTAAAATGAAACCCGGAGCCAAAACCCTTGGATTTCAAAATCAAAGTAAAAGGTGAAGTGCAAATCGTGAACATGTGATTTTTTTCTCTTTTTCCTGACAGTCAATAAGCACACTTCAAATATCTGTTTTAAGGTAGTAGTCAGATGTTCCTAAAGGATTTTGCACTTTGCCTGTTTTCTTCTTTTACTCATATGAGCTTCTTCAGCCGTTGCCCAGGGAAACATGCTGCACAGCTGACCACTAGTCTCAGTGCATGTGTCAGAGCAACAGCTGGGAAGGCAATATTATTTATTAATATAATCACCAGAATTATAATTGTTTTAAAATTTTAATACTAAAGCAGATGAAATCTCTCAACACCCTCATTACACTGACTAGGTAGAGAGACTCCCAACAGAGGCAAATTTTATTCAGCTTTGAGAAAATTTGGCTCAGATGAAATTTGAATGGCATGATGCCTTATAAATACATTGTGCATAGAAATAAATTGTTCACAGTGATGCAGATATAGCTACATATTTCTTTAGAATTTGACCCAGATACACTCAAAAGTTATTAGCTACATGGCTGCAGAGACTGATCATTTCAGTTCCATGGATTTTCTGTAAAGAGACTCTCTGGCTAATAGATACGCCTAATTAACCACTGCCAAATATGCTATGGGTCAAGGACACAGTTGTAAAAACCTCCAAGGCTAGAACCATATGGATTCATCTATTAATTTATTCTACTGCACATTAGGTCAGTAACATTTTGTTAACATATTTAAAAATTATCTATGAAGTGAGTATAACCATGTGAAAAAGATTTAAACAGATGGTTAACATTGAATTGCTGCTCACCAAATGCAATAGGTTGACAGATGACAGATGGTACATGTCCTGCCAATTTGGCAATATTACCTGGACTGGTGCTGAAACAGTTCGTGGTGCAGGAGTTTTTATTTGTTTTGTTTTGCTTTCCCCTTTCTTTCCACTTGGAAGCTAACTGAAATTCTTGATGCAGACCAAACACAAGCGCAAGTAAAATAGATCTACAGCATATCACTAGTGCAAAATCATTATACAGGCAAAAGTACTCTGCCATTTACAAGAAATTCAGTAATGCCACAGTTCTGTTATAGAAAATACATCATAAGGAAAAGCTTCATGGTCAAAGATATAGTCTGACTTTAAGGGGTGGATGAGTCAAGGGCTACTAGTGTGCTAAGATACTGATTTCTGAAAATCAAAACAGTTTTCTTTTTTTCTGATGACCGTTTTTTAACTTAGTGATGTTAAAGAGCAGCAGGAAACATTATTTCAGTCTAATCTCCTAGAAGGTATTTTTTCTTGCACAGCTTTCAATTTTCTCTTCAACCTAGATAAGTTTGGAGTGCATTTCAGATACACTGGTATAAAATATGGCTTTTCCAGCTATACACTGTGTGAATCTCATTAGTGCAAACCACCGTACAATACAGTGATAATTATCATTTTCACAATTATCGCAAAAGTGAAATAAAAGTATATCAGCCTGTCAGTTTTGACGGAAATTGGGTGAGATCCAGATTCAGATTACAAAGGAGCAAAAGGAAATCCTATTTGTCCATCCAATTTGTGACAGATTTACAAAATAATCAGTTTGTCCATCACAGTATTGTATATTTGACTGCATTTTCTGCAGTCTCATACTAGACACTTCGTGGATTTTCTTATGAGTAAAGGTAAAGGAATAGAAAAATTAAAAATGTTACTGACCTCAAAATGTTGTGCTCTATAAACAGCAAAATCTTGATCCTGTACAGGTAAAAATATTTTTCCAGTTCGGGTTTCTAAGAGATCATCTCTGGAATTTTAATTCTAACTTAACATTGACTGTGTCTGAATCTAAAAATAGTCCTTTTCGTGTGCTATGTGATACTCAGATTCAGGTTTATTTGAGCTGATTAACAGATAATCAACGTTTGGCACAAATGCCTGATTAAAACTTACATCCAGAGCTGTATGTGCAGAGCTGAATGTTCACTCCTGCCATTAGATTCTAGTTGCTACAAACCAAATACTGTGTTTTATAAATAATGCACGCATATGCATTTGATACTGTCTCTGTAAAGTGAGTTCAAAATTCAAATGAGAGGGCCTAGTATAAAAAGCTTTAATGGAAAATTGTGCATCAGATTTGGTACACTATAGAAAAAACACCCCAAAACCAACCTAAATAAGTCATGTGGAACGTGCCTAACCTATTGCTAACCTTAAAGAGTTCAATCAGGGTTGTGTTTGTTGGGACCATCTATGTACGCATTCCTAGAGAGCTCCCTGCTGAACTAAAAATCACAAAGTAGATAGTCTGTCAGCAAGGCATTATTAACTCTTGCTCACTTCTTTCTAAAATTTATAACTCTTGAATTGAGAAGTGCATGACAAACATCATGTTCCTGTAGTCGCCTTTTCCTTTCCTGCTTTGCCCTCCACGTGAATGTTGATGTTTCTTTCCAAACCATCAAATTCCTTCAGATGAAGGAAGCAACTTCAATTTCTTTCCATGTGTCCAATTTTCGGTAACAACTTCCTTCATCTTTGTCCAAGCCCATATGAAAGATACACTGAGTTAAACCTTAAACTGCACTTCCTGAATTATTTCTGGAAAATATGTTGCATTCAGTTTCCCACATAAAAGACCCATAGAGAACTGCATAACAGCAATTAATGATACAGGTTTTTTCTTGACATATGACTCAGTGGCCCCTGGAACTTAGTATTTTTTCTATACTCAGTAGAATAGTTTCTACTTCAGACTACAGCTCCAAAATAGTAACCTGTGATAAAAAATCACAGGATGTCAAACTGACATGAACTGTAATCATGCTTTAGTCTGTCTTTTAATGCAATATATTTCATTTAGTAAATACAGACACTACAGTAGTAAATACACATTTTAAACGTATTAGGAGTCAGTGATGTATGAAGATCTCAGTTTGACAAGAATTTTGTGGAACAGCTTTAACAACCAGTAACATATACCTCCTACCAAATAATTGCTAAATGTCTATAATGTTTGGAACATCATTTTTTTCCTCAATCGAATATTGAAAAGCTGTGTAAAAAAAGCTTTCTATGACGGAATATAATTCTATAATTAACTATTGAATGTATAAGATTAAAAAGCAAAGGTTAATACTATCTGTAACATCCAGAAATTTTGCTGTGCTAAGTAACCTACTATGCAAAGAGTTAACATGTATGCATTCAAACCGTGGGAGTGTAATACGTAATATTTTTCATATGAACAGGTGTCTTCTTTCTAGCATTCTTCTATTCTAACAACACAGGCAGAAACACCTCTGCTTACCAAAGTACGACTTTCCTTAGTATGCATTTTGCCTCTCCAGTGTGTCACACTGTCATGTTAAATCACATACTCTTCTTTCATATTAAATCTCAAACTGCATGTATTGCTTTTTGTTTTAAACTTAGAGTCACTATTAAAGCACAATGGGAAAATAATCACAGGATATACTGAGTACCAGACTACATTTAACACAGGATTTTGCCAGACTTGCCTTTTTACTTCAGAAAACATCTATTTAGTCACAGAAAATTCAAGACTGAAATGTCTGCTTCTCTGCCTCCCAGTTTCCTACTTTCCTCTCTCCATCCTATCCCCTATAAATATGCAAAGTAATTCCAGGTTGACAAGAACTAATAGTGAAGGAATTCCCAATTTCAGAATAGTGCCACTACTTATCAGTAATACTGAGAAATACTGAAAAATACTGAGATCGCAGTGACTCTTCCTGCAGCCTAGAACTGAAGCACTTAAGAAAGAAGAAAAAATGCTATGATTGTTTTAATTACATATAATAAGGCCAAAACATACATTTTATATGAAAATACTAATTAATGTATTATCTAGAACCAAGAATTCTGGTGGACTTCAGAAATGACTTTTGGAAGGGTCTGATCTGCACAACAGATGCAACTGAAGAACCTTGCTGGAAAGCCAGAGATGTCTTTTCACAGTTATGATGTCCATGAAAATAAGACACAGATTGCAACCTGGTCTGCTGTGCAAGCTTGATGAATCTTCATAAAGGTGTACTGAAGAGAAAAAAGCTAATTATCAGTTATTATACTGTTGAAAAAATTGTACGTACTTTAGGGTAGAAAACAGCCCAAAATGGGATGATGAGAACAAGAAATAAAATGGTTTTGCCAAAAGAAGAGAGAAGAAAATTAGCAATTAAAAACTAAATGTGATTGTTGAGTAACAAAAGAGGACTGAAACATGCGGTCCAGCAATTGCATTTCAGTTTCAGTAATGGATAATTACACGTTAGGCTCTAATGTGAAGGAGATTCCTTTATAACGCAATCCGTTTGTCATGCATTATACATCACTTGCAAGGCATACCAGGAAAAAATTATCTTTTTTCTTGTAAACACTGAGCAATTACTTCCATATAGATATACTGGAAATAAAGTACTGCTGCACAGAGTGAAGCCCTTACAAGTTTTTATTGCAAAAAATCAAAACTTACTATGAAATCTATCAAACTTTCATGAGCTTTATATAACAACCACAAGTTGAGATTTCAATTAGAATGTTTTGGAGCCAAATAGTAATTCCAGGTTATAACTAGTTTCTGCTTAAATTTTGGTAACCTTTTCGTATTTTCAGTATACATTCCTTCTTCCTGAAATAGAACTGCCATCAACAGAACATCAGTGGAGATCTTTTTGTTTGTTGGAAAGGCTGCTTAGAGTGTATGAAACTCTAGGGGAAGTCCTGGTTTTATTTTTTTGTTGATGTTAGGAAATCAGAGCTTCTGGATATCAGCTGGTCCTAAGACCAGCCTGTTCCACAGACTCTTTTCCTAGGACCACCAGTTGTGTTCTATTCATTTCTTTAACGCAGAGCCTTGCCTTCGAGCACCTTTGAAGAAACTGGCTAACTAGCTAAAGGAGTGTAATCAGATAGAAACATAAAAAAATCAATAAGTTTTCCAATCAGTATATTTATGCTCATTACATGCAAGAGCACCAGAACCTGTTACTGTGGGTAAAAATTTGTTGGGAAATCACAACGTCAGAATTTGCTGATCCAAATTCCCTGGGGGACAAATCTACCATTATTTACTCCTATCATAAATAAAAAGGCTTCCTATCAGAAATAATTGACTATTGCAGCTGTTTTAGCCCCACTGACCCAGGCAATCTACTAAAGATGCCAAAAAGCCAGTATCAGGACTGCATAGATTTCTATACCGAAGAGAGTGGGCAGTTATGACTTTCTCTCTGATCCTGCTTTGAACAATAGTTCTGAGCTGCTCCAGCAAAAATTAATTAATCCCAGTAATTAATACTGAGAACAAATAACACTAGTGTTGCTGTTGTACAATACCATCCAAAAACATAACTAAAGGAGATCTAAACCAGAGATGGGAGTAAAAAATACTTGCTAGCCACACGTAGATGAACCGAATGTGGTATTGCAGCATTGTTGCTGGATAGTGAGATTTGTGAGAAATGGAAAGCAGAGATCCCGTGGCACAGATTGACCCATCAGTATGTCTGCTCTGCACTTTTGGTTTGCCACATCAGCAGCCTCCCTTTCCTGGTATTACCACTGCTATTGCATTGTATGGGTGGAAAAAACATGCCACGCAGAGAACATTATGACAGGTAGTTACAGTAATTCAGAGCAGAAGAGGTTAAGAAATATCCTATGCTGAAGTTTCTGCTTAAAAAGGATGAGTCTGAGAGGCCATATTCAAGGAAGGCACAGCCTGAATTCAGATGAAACATCAGTAAAAAAGGTACTATAGCAATAAAACAAATGAGTTGTAGCAAGTTACCAAGATTATATCCCTTCAGCTGGGGATACAGTGGGATCTCTAGTATGAAATTACAAAATCTATACTGTCTATAGCATCCTTCTTACACCAGACTAACTGAAGGCAGCAAATGTAACACCAACACTTAAGATGAGCCTGGAGAATGAGTAAGACCAGCATACGCTGTTTCTCCGATCTCTGTATACCATTGTCAGAGACAGGCTCAAATATCTATTAATTTTTAGTACAATTGTTTGGCTCATTAAAAGCCTAACTGAGTGTGAAGTGTCCCCTTCCTAATACTTGCTTTGGGTAGCTTGAAAGTTCGGCTTTCTCCAGTCAGTTCTGATAAACAGTCTGTGGAAAGGAAACCTGTTCTGCCTATGCACTCCATGGCTGGTTTATATTCCACGCACATTTGCTCCCAGATGATGAACTGTGGGTTATATTCGTGTCATTAAGCAATTATTGCCCAACTATTGGCAATTATTGCCTAAAATATATGTTACAGGTAAGCAGAAGGTGAATCAACCAAAAAGACCACAACCTCTCTAAGATGTCCTGTGATCATATTCATGTGACTATGGCTGCAGAAATGCAGCACATAAAACCATCTGACGTAATCTCAGAATAAAACTAATTAAACCCTGTATAAGAGAATGAGTTGTGCTTTCAACTATATCCGGTGGTTGCAAAAGGCTGTAGCCATTCTGAGTTGGACCCATCTGCTGCAGGATATGAAAATTAGTAAGTCAGGTTATGGAAGGGTTGTTGAAACTGAGCAGCCAGTACGGATGTGATATAAGGTACAAACCATCATGATTTATACTACAGCAAACATAGAGCTAGGATCTCAAAGAAAAGCACAGGAAAAGCATCAATGCCCATAAAACTGAACAAAACAATGGTAAATTGCAGTAGATAAACTGCAAAAGAGGCTCACTACAGAGAAAACTGGATTTTGCTAAGGCATATCTCAACTCTAAATTACTTAGTTAATCTAAGCAGTAACTACACAAAGCCACTATACGAAATGTAACTACTTTGGTTGTAGATAAAAGCAGTCCCAAATGCATTCTAAATGTCATTATCTATATTGTTAATGTGTTTGCCACATCAAGCAGACAGTCATAGGCTAATGGATTAATTTTGGACAGTGATTTAGCAATCTGTGTTCCCTAAAGCCATTTGCTCTCTACAGTTTGGAAGATTTCTAGCTGAACCTCAGTTACATCTTCTGATGTTTGAAGAACAAAAACTTTTTACTTGCTTACTTGTATCCTCCATTTACTGATAAATAACCTTCTTTTCTCTTTGGAGTGATTATGAGGACACAAATTCATTAGAGGGTTACTGCTGTCATTGTTCCACCACATTCACCAGACTGGAGCAAGCTAAGATGGTATAAGGTGTGAGTTCCTTAAGAAAACATTATGGAACTGCCTTGCCAAGAGCTACTCAGTAAACAGAAACATCTACAGATGCACAGTGTCTGGTGAAGGCACAGCTGGAAGTTTCATATGGTTTCTGAGGGATGTCAGGAATCTCTGAAGCTGCCTGGAGCACAGTAGCCTCACATCTTGTGGCTCTTCCCTATCACCGTCACAGCAGATTACAACACCATCTCCTGCTCTGTGTGAAAATCTTTAAAAATAAATAATTTAAAATAGCCCATCTCTTTATGTTGAAGACTACAAGCAAGACTACCAACCAGATTACAAGAAAATAATTTGGTTTACCTGGATATGTACTTTTACTTAATGTCCCTGTTGTGTAGAAGATGCTTAAATACTGAAAGTTATCCAGTATGTGTGATAAGATGTGAGAATCACTGTGCTGAGCTGTGTGAGAGCAGACTTGGAACAAAGACAAAGAGCGAAGCATCTTCCCTGAAATGCACAGCAGATTTCTGGAATTAAAAACCAGGCTAGCACCTAGTGATTACTTTATTTTGCTGAGATCAGCAAAAGTAAGGTGTGAAGGAAAGCATACAGTAGGAATCTTAATCAGAAAGGCATTCAGCTGGGATCCTTGGGACAACGTGATTCTCAAGCTAAAGGACTGACGCTTCTGGACTGCTCTCAAGGAAACAAACCGGCCACAGTCTCAAAAAGCAAGAAAAAGTTCATCATTCTGAAAGAACTTCCCACTCATGACCTCTGCCTTTGATATGTGTTAGACTGCCTAAAAACACACTTAAGGATCCTGGAAGGTAAACGTTTATATGTAATATATCCAGTATTCTCAAGAGTGGTGTTGATTCCCAGACCTAAAGAAAGGACCTCATACTTTCATGTTGCTGGTGCTACCCGACAGAATATGAAATTTACACAAGCTGAAGTCCTGCAAAATGTACGTGGGATTTCTGAAGGGCCTGTCAGATTAAGTTTCTTAGTCCAAAAAAAGAGTGTAAGACTGGAAGTAAATTACTAAATTTGACAGAAAATGGCCCCTCAAATAATTCCAAGTGCTGACATTCTACCAGTGTATAAATTAAATGATAGGCAAGAGGAGCAGTGATATACAGACTCACAAAATTTTTGTGACACGATAAAGCTGGAGTCACAATTACATGCAGTGCACATAAAATATGGTACAGAGCAAAACCTTAGAATATGCTGCAGCACAACCCCATAAAGCTAGTTGAGCCATTGTGACCTCGACACCCCTATATATTTTAGGATCTTTCAGCATTTGAAAATTGTCCCAAGACAGGTGGGATCCAGCTGTAGTAAAGGTCATGAAGCAACCTTACTAGTAATACTGTACTAACAATAGCATATAGAAGTACTGTTACCTTGTGTTATTCACCAGGAAACTGATAACTGTCTCCATCTGAGTCATACTACCAGGACATTGGTGAAGACACTTGGAGGTGTGGAAGACTGAAAGATATTTCCTAAACTTCACTGTATTACAACATATAGTATGTGAGAAAAGAAGTTCATCTACTAAAACCAATTGTTTCCTCAAGAAATGGACTTGTAACAGTCAGTACCATCATCTCAGATTTGAATTTCAGAATGAAAATACTGATCCTCTTTAGGTGGATCCCATTTGGCACCTGAAAGTGACTGCTCTAAATGTCTTTCCTCATGAAGTGAGAGAGGATTTGGTTCCCAGGACTGGAATATTAACTACTTCCTGCTTGTGGAAGCATCCCTAAGAGAGATAGGATAAGTGGTGGAAAAAACAAAGAAATAATAATCACATACACCTAGAACACAGACGTTCATTTTCCTAGAACCTGACGTTATTCTCGTTCTTCTGTACAGAGAGATGAGAGCCAGTTGCCAAAAGATGAGACCATCCGATTTTTCTATTTCATGGATGCCTTCAATTTCCTAAAGAAATTTAATAGAAAAAGACAAAAAGATGAAAAAGACAAAAAGAACTGGTGGGTTTGTTTACTGCATAGTATCAACATTCTGCTGCTCTTGACACTAGTGTCTGTACAGAGGTAGCAAAAGTGAAATTCAGAGGATGACTCCTAAGTGCAGCTGCAAATTCATTTTCATTCTGAAATTCAAACGAAAGTTACAGGTGGATGTAGAGTGGCTCTGGAGTCATTAAGGGTGCTCAGGATGTCATGAGGGAAAACAGAAACACGGAAAGAGTGAAGTGGACAAGAGTGGAAGGTAGGACTGAATGGACTTCTGTGTTACCAATGTTAAGTGATGTCTGATGGTACAATCTTTACAAAAGCCTTTTTCAGTTAGAGAGGGACACTCCCACAGCTTCTCTTGAGACAGGACAGTCCCATCATTTCTAGAGATGCTTAGTAAGTTTGTGGATATAATGAGGATTTAACTCCTAACAGGTCACGGCATAAAGGAATACCAAAGCATATGCTTTTATTTCTCCGGCACTATTGCACACACTTCCCTTACCCTTAAAGCAAGATGTCACAGGACTAGAAAAGAAACATTTCTTCTATGAGTGCAAGGACTAAATAACTGTGATTTATCCTGAAGATTATGGCCGTAAAAAACACAGCTGCAAACCGGGTTGATTCACCACCTGTTGAATTTCGTCATTCACTAGGATAGCCACTCACAGCTTTGTCCACTGCTGAAAAATATCTAGGAGTCCAAACCAGGTCAGGCTGAACCTGTGGTTGACTCAGAGAGAGGTAATCATTCCCTTCAGTTATTATTTGAGAAAGGACCTTGCAATGACAAGCTATCTGATGGATGAGTGAGGATGTTTTTCACCTTGTATCTGCCTGGCAAGGGCAGTGCATGAGGTCTTGAATTACTTGCCAATTACAGCTCACTTCCAAGAAACAGGCTGAGGTCAAGACTGAAATCAGCTTCAGCTAGATCCAAATAAACATGTACTTGGCTACTGAGACCATCGTGTTTTAAACAATGGAACACATTTAATATTATAACAAAAAGTGATAGTTTCATTACTGTTTTTCAATTATAATAGAAAGATATTCCCCCCCCAAAAAAAAAAAAAATCTGCTTTAATCCAAGTAGTGATACTGATTGCACAACATGTTGAATATGGTACTATTATAATTCCTGATTCTATAGATCCACATAACACAGTGATGTCTAAAAATATTAGTGAATATAGAAAATATACCAGTATTGAATTTGTTACTTCATCACTGCAATAAGTAATGACTATAGAACTTCAGGAAAATAAAAAACTGTGCATGAGAAGTTACATTTTATCATTTTTCATGACTGCAAAAATATCTCTCTATAAATTAAGAGTACTGATACTTCAGGTGTATAATCAGAAGGGAAATTCCCAGAGTAATAAATCTTTAAGAAGAAAGAAAATATAAAAATGAGAGGAATGGGGATCTTCCAAAGAGGAAAAAATACATCTTTATACTCACCTATAGTCATAAACATAAAAAACTGCAGATAGTTCTTTTGAAAAGTTAATTTGATAACCCTGTAACAAATGGAACAGTTCTGAAGCAGTAGTCCTTATTCAACATGTTATTTCACTTTTCATGGTAGGCTAATTTAAGATGAACAAAACCACAGGAGGTGGTACCCTTGTACTAATCCGTATCAGGCTCCACAACAGTAGGTCACATCTTTCATATGTTTATTTCAAGGGAAAAAAATAAGATTACCAAAGATTTTCTAATGAACTCTTCCAATAAAAAAGACAAGGATTCACCCTTCTGTGTAGAACCACTAATGTGAATATCTCTACTTTACATGAAACTACAAGATGAGCTAATTATTGCTCAGATGCATTAGTGATAAATTACCAAGTATGGACAAGGCCTCTTATATTACCTCTCATACATATTACCTCTTACCTCTGACCTGTCTGAGACCAGTTTTGAACTCTGTCATTTGAATATCAGTCCTCTGTGAAGTTTATTTAAAAACTGAAAAAGGTTAAGAAAATACTTATTTCAAATCTGCAAAGCAAATGGTACAACTGCTAAAATAGTTTTACTTAGTTTTTAAGAGAAAAAGGTGAAGAAGTTCCTAGACACAGATTAAAAATTAATATTCAAAGATTAAAGATATCTGATGCTACATAGTATTTTAAATCTAGCAAAGAATAGGCAAAGGTATTACACAGGTAGCTCTTGAGCTAAACAGCAACAAAAGCCAAAAGCGAATACGCATCTCTAGCACTGAAAGTAATTAAATACTGGGCCAGCTTGTCAAAGCGTGTTGTGATGAATCTTTAAGCTGGGTTTCTACAGTGAGGTTACTTTTTAAATAGGAATGGTTAAGGTCTACTAATTATTGTCTCAGTCAGAAAATTCTAACATCCAGAAAGCGATTGCTCCTTAAAATAGTTCTGTAAGAGAATGGTAAGGCAGCAAAGAGAAAAATAAGTCGAATTTAAAGTATGACTTTTAGCAGATTATTATGATTTTTGGAATGATAATTCAAAGTTGATGTCTTCTCACTGAAGGGGTCAGCATCTGAGCTGATTGAAAAGTCCTTTCTGTCTTAATGAAAGTTTTATTATTGTTGAGCTATTAAAGCAATTCTGATTGTGAGCAAATGACCTACATTTCATTATATCTCAATTGCCAACTTGCTAAACAACAACTTCAGCATCATAATCTGCCTTATACCTTTCTACTTCTGAAAACAATTACTCATGTTCTGGTAACCTGATTCATCTCAAATTCCTTATCCAGCTTTAAAATTTCCCAGAATGCGAACTCTGAGCTTTGTGATGATGAGTAAGAGGGAAAGAGCTCTAACTTGTCTTCAAATTCCAAATAGTTTTCAGGCATGGCCTTTGCATTGCCACATTGTGTAAGAGCAGGACTTTTATTTGTAAAATAAGTCTTAGAAGTCTTAAATTTAAAAAAATCTAGATTGATGTTGTATAAAATACACATAATGAACATATTAAAGTAATTTTTGTTCAAATACATTAAAAATTTAGAAAACTCAAACTGTGTAAAATTCCTTCTATCACCAGCTGCAAGTTAAAATGAAGCAAGGCAGAGCTCCAATGCACCTCCTATCCTGCTAGGTGTTAAGTGCCAAACATCTTTTTGACAGTTCAGATACTTTTTCTCCCTTGCAAATATAAATTTAAATCTCAGACTTCAAACGAGGCAACAAAGTTGGCAATTTAATATTTTAAATATTTATGATGCATATCCTAAGGCTAAATAAAATTCGACTGAGTGTGAAAAAGTTATTTCTAATGAAAAAATAGTCAAGGACTTTACTCAGATGATAGAGTACTTTCCAAAGGGGCAGACTACACTCTCCAATAGTGGCAAAATATGAGCTTTCCTCCAAGGAAAATGCACCTAAGCATTACAGATTATCTGTGCAAATTTGGGCTTTCCATAAGTACCAGGCTCACTATACATGCGTTACAAGATACATCTATCTCTGCTTGCTTTTTAAGCACAACAGATAAGCACAGGCCGCCACCACCAGAGAAACTTATGCAGGTTGTGTCTTGTTCCTGTTGTTCCTGAAAGCTCCTCAGACACAGCCAAGAGGTGGCTGTACATAGATTATTTTTTTCACCAGTAGCCTTTCTGGTGACCTACAGCCACTCCACCACTTGGTAGAGGCACAGTTAGAAAAAATGCTGATTGAGTATGAGCTTCTGCTCCCAAAAGAAGAGATCAACTTGTAGATGGCTTGGTCACTGCATATGAAATCCTTGGCCAGGTATTTGCCAAGAAAATGGACCTGGTAAGTAGCAAATAACATGTGAGCAGCACGATGATTGATCTGAAAAGCCCTTTTGAAAAGCAGGGTGGGAGGGGAGGATAGTTTATTACTGGGCCTCACTGACGTGACATGATGTCTTGCCTTATCAGTCAAGATGTGAAAGAAAGTTTTGAACAAAATCACTCCAATACTCCTAATGCATACAGCAGATATACATACATACTCGAATAATAGTTTATCTTTAATATGAGAGGACATAAGGTTTTCTACACAGAGATAATAGTAGCAATTAATCTTGAAATGTATTATATTAGGTTTGAAATATTTGTAAACTAGGTAATAAGAATGTTTTAATATGTGTCCTTATAATGCATTAGTGGACTCACACTGTTTTTCAAGAAAATGTTAATCTCGGTAACAACAGGATTTTGACAATATTGTAATATAGGCACAATGTTAACCTGTGAGATGAAGTACTCAAAAGTATAGGTATTGCTTACAACTGCTTATGTAAATTGGATAGTTTAGGTAGAAAAATGGCATTCTTGATGACTCAGCTAGAAGAGTAGTTTCTATAAGAAGACATCTCTTCTCAGTTATTCATTTCCGATAAACCAGAGTGACAGTGAGTATGGATAACACAAGGGGTCCAAAAGGCATCTGTTTTTGTAAGCGTCCCAGTAAGCATTCATGCAACTGTGAGGTGTGACGCTCCTTACACATACTGCAAATAACTGATTGGTTTTTTCCCCTTTAAAGTAATACAAATTACAGTTTTGAGTTATGGGTTATCAGAACTTTCTCCAAAACTTTTTCCCTCCCCTCTCATCACACACGTGCTCAGAGACTCATACCCTTATATTTGGTTAATCCCAGCAATGATTTCAAGACAAAATTACTTAAATTCTTCTTAGCTGCCTATGTAATGGCATGACTGCCTTTGCACCAGTACGTCATCACTGAACACAAACAGTTGACAGCCTGATGGAAAAGGGTAATAGAGGGACTAAAAAAACCAGTGTCGGGTGGATTTAATGTAGCTCAATCCTGTTCACCTCCAACAGGGATATTCAAATAAAGTTATTTATAGAAAAAAGAAAAAATTGGAAATTAAGTTTGTCATAAAAGGTGACACCAAATAAGACTTACTCAAATACAGGCAAAGAAAAGATGAATCATGTCTGTGCTGATACGACCCTATCAAACCTTTCTGATGTAGGGGTAGACTCTGGAGTACAACAGTTTATTGTGATGAACCTACAACATTTGATGAGTATTATGCACTATCATGCGATGAAGATACCTTCCTTAATGTCCCCCAAAAAAGCACTTCTCTAATAACCCTTTCTCTTTTCTGCTTCAGATGTACAGGTTTATTTTGTTGGATTTTTTTGGTATTAAAATTTGTTAATAAGTGTTAAACTAATAATCATATTTCTTCTATGTGGAAGTGCACAATATTTCCTACAGTAAGTTTGACATAAATACTGGGAAATAAATATCTGATTAAAAATGGGTATTCAGATGATTTAATCTCTTTCTTTCATCATCTCACATTCTTGTTCTTCAGGTACATAAACTACAAGCAGAAACAGAAGGAAAATATTGGCTCGCTGTTAAACACCAGAGGTGAATTAGAAGCCTGCCGTACGAGGAAAGGCTGAGACAACTGGGTTTGTTCTGCCTGAAGAAAAGAAGGCTTAGGGGAGACCTTTTCACCATGTTCCAGGATTTAAAGGGTGGCTACAAAGAAGATGGAGAATCCTTTTTTACAAGGAGTCACATGGAAAAGATGAGGAATACCACGAGATACAGGTTGCTCCTGGGGAGATTCCAATCAGACACAAGAGGAAAACTTTTCACAATGAGACCAATCAGCCATTGGAGTAATCTCCCCAGGGAAGTGGTGGATTCCCCAGCACCGGACACTTTTAAGATTTGGCTGGACAGGGTGCTGGGCCATCTTGTCTAGACTGTGCTTTTGCCAAGAAAGGTTGGACCAGATGATCCTTGAGGTCCCTTCCAACCTGGTATTCTACGATTCATTCTACGGTTATCAACAATGAAGAGATAGCTGCTGTGCCCTGTGTTGAATGATTCAGGTTTTATCAGCCTGTTTGAAAAAGAATAACTTTAGGACTGTTGATCTGAAAGAGAAAATGTGCCTGAAGAAGCATATATATTCCCATTTCTGTAGTGTTATCTGAAAATATCAGTAAGGGCTATTGATTGGACAATCACAATCAGAAATCCTAGCGATAACACTGGGGAAAATGACTGCAGAAATCAAACCCAGAGATGTTGTATCAGATTAAATCATCTGCTTTGTTAGATTTAGGCAGCATTCAGTCTGGCTCAACTGAATTTCCTACCAGGTGTTGAACAATTCATCAATAGCTACCAAGAAATAGGTCAGATAACTAAAAGAACTCTCCTATTAAAAAAAAAAAAAGCTAAAAGACAAGATCTTCTTTATAATCTTAAGAAGATATACAATCATTTGTAATCATACATGAAGAAATCTGGGCAGAGAATTCAGAAAGGGGACACAGGACAATGTGAAGATACAAAATATAATACAAAATAATAAGGTTGTCTGGCACACTTTCAGTGATGCTGTTTGATCTTTCACCATTGATATAAGAACACAGACTAAAATGATTTAGCAAATTTAATTGACATAATCTAGCAAATGAAAAAAATAACAGGAAAATTCAACAAATCTGTCTTACTCCATGGGAGAAAGCACTGAAGGTAAATAATTTGAAATAAGCCATTTTTATGTGATTTTTGTGATGTTGATCCACACGGGTCTGCCTGAATTAGATCACGGAATCTTACAGTGGAGTGCAGAAGATTGTATATTGGTTAGAGATTAGACAAAAGAACTAGCATACTGTTTGAGTTAATCATAATGCAAAGCTCATAATCACGACAATGCAAGGACCTACCAAAACCTAGAAGGGTTTCCATGGGGGTCCTGTTAACTTACTGAATCAAACTACAATGATATATGTAATCTGTGACGTTAGGGAGACTCCAGCTTGAAACCACATGAAATAAAGATCTTAAAACTAGGAGTCAGCATTTTCTAAGAAAAGAGACACTGAGCTAAATATTGTATTTTAAATGCCCTTAAACTAGAAAGACGTAAGGTCAAAACCGGACTGTAAGTTAACAAAAGGGCATAAGGTTCAAAGCTGAGCATCTCTTTGCATTTCATGTGAGGAAACTGAATGCAGTCTGAATTCAAAGTGTATGTATCTACATATCTGAATCCATATGTCCTTGGTGTGTCAATAAGCCTGACTTTCTGAACCTGAGGAATACCTTGAGTGAAGTAGACTGGCAGAAAAATATAATAAAAATTGGGAATTCTATAGGGAGATGCATTAGATGCCCAAAATACCATGCTGCAATAAAGAGAGAAGTTTTCATTAAAACCTCATTTTCCTTCTGCAGTACAGTAGCCACATCAGTTATAAATGTGAGAATAATAGTGAACACATGGAAAAAGGGGAAATAACAATCTGAATGAATTATGATGTATAGAAAACTTGCATAGGAAACTAAAGGCAAAGGAGAAAATCCATTATTGAAAGCCCTAAAGCTCTGGGGGTAAACTTTTAATGTTTATGTTTGGGTTGTACATTACCAAGCATAGCATCACAGAGACAACAGAGCAGGTGTAGATGATCTTCCTGATTTCTAAGACATATACCAAATGACTGACACTGAGCTAACAGACAGAAAATATATACTGCACACTATGCAGGGAAAGAAACAACATGAATCACTAGGTGAAGCTAAGGGGGAAAAAACTGGAATTGGATGCTGTTTTGTAACAAGAGCAAGAAGGAACAGATTGCAAAATGAAGTGATTACTCCTTCTTCCCTTGTCATCTTCACAAAAAGTCAAGGTTTTGGAGTCATCCCACCTAACTTTAGAAAGCCTGTGACTTTCAGAACTTGAGAATATCACTGACCCAAATGGATAGATCCATAAATAAATAAATAAATAAATAAATAAATAGATGAAAACACTTGTGCTCCCTTGCTTTCTCCTTTCAGCAAACAGATTTCATGGTTTAGTTGAAACATGCTATGTGGTTCATCACAAAAGACAATGGATGACATTTATTACCCTGTGGTATACAGGAATTTAAAGCACATGATCTGACAACTCCATTTTACTTCATGTATGAATCAGTGAACTTTACTACTCTCTAGCTTAATTTTCCTGATACATTTGTATACATCAGGAGATAATTCTATTTACTCTTGTAAAGCATTTTGAATTACACAGGAAAAAATTATTAGCATTATTAGTATTATTAGCACTAAGATATTTCTAAACAGAATGGGTACACCTTATTTCACTACTCGGATTATTTTCTTCCGCTAACACAGTTTAGTATGTCATTTTCCCCCAAATCACTGACAAAACTATTCTTAAAAAATATTTACTGTTTTACTCAGTAGACCATGAAACTAATTAACTCTAAATAAGTTGCTTTAAAAAAATTCATAACATGAATTTAACTTTTATTGGGTTTTGATAATTGAAAAAGACATAGATTTAATTTTTTTGCTATTTCAGCCTTAAGTACTGAAAAGTAATAAATGTTCTCAAAACTTGGAATAAATTGTGCGTATTTCGATTTGTACCACCCACATTTACTGATAGCTAAGATAGTGAAATAGTGAAAAAAAGAGTCCATAAATGCAACTAGAGGGCATTTATAGATTTTCATTAAAAGATAACTCAGTCTTGTGGAGAATAAGTAAAAGTAAAGCCATTTACAGTGACAGGCAAACACTGTGCAGTGTACAATTTTCCTTTGTTTATGGTGGCTCTTTGACAGTAGGAATGTAGCATTTACTTAATCATAGAGAATAAATTTAGCATATACTTTGAAAATATAAATTCTATACTGAGTAGCCAGTAGGAAGTAGAGGAAGTAAATATCAGTTGTCTCCTTGGTGGAGATAAAACAGACCAAAAAACCATCTCTTTCTCATACCCAGACCATTCTCATAAAATTCTCAAGATTATCACCTAAAATTACAAAAGAGTAAAACTGAGCAATAAGGCTCTAGCATGCTTCCGTTTTATAGTAGATGAGACATTTTCCATTTATTCAAAGTGCCATTCTGTATGAGATAACTAATAACCAAACTGCAACAGGAATGAGACGTGTGTTCACAAACTGCATCACAACTATCCATCAAAAAGATGAGAGTTCTCTGATCAACCACCTGCTTACTTGGGTCCAATATTTTTGTTCTTTTTAAAAAAAGTTTAATTATAAACTAGTAAGTTTGCAAAAGGTACTGTTTCAATAACTCAGAGTGTAGTGCTCTCTATCCATCTATTTCCTTGACATCTCTTCTTCATTTGCAGTTACAGTATTTACCTACGTTTGATCTCTGTGGATGGAAAGCACTAGACAAGCACATTATCATTGGGAGTGAAAATTAGTCTCGAGAAAAGAAGCTCTTCAGTAGACACTGACCTGGAACACTAGAAGCTTTTTCAGCAACAATGGACCAGCCTTCAGAAGATGACTGGGAGATGTCAGACTGCTTAAAGATGGCAAATAAGGACTGAAAGCACCTGTCACAAAGTTCCTTGGCTAGCAAGCTTCTTTTCTTACCTGCCTTTTTCTATTTGTTTTTGGGTTTGGGGTTTTTTTGTTGTTGGTTGTTTGTTTTTTTTAAAAACTATATCCAGAACTTCAGGCTTCTACTATGAAAAAAAACCAAACCCAAAACCAAACCAAACCAAACCCCAAAACCAGAAAGAACTTTCCTCTTATTCATTCTGCTTAGTAGTAGCCTTCTGACCAGTCATGCAGGATGCACAACCTGGTCAGGTGCTCAGATGTGCATAGCTCCAAATCAACCACAATACATGTCGCTGCCTACAAATGACTGGCTGGTGCTGTTTGAGCAGTAGTACTTAATCAAGGGCAACTTCACTGGAGCTCTGTGTTAAAGATTTGTATCTATTGCTCACTCATCTGGATCTGAGTAGTTGTTTCAACAGCTGTTTTAATTCAATTTCTCTTGTTATATATGAAGACTTAATTGAACAAATTACTTCTAAGGAATTCCTGGAACTGCTAATATTAAAATTTCTATCATCTTTTTTTCTTTTGCACACTGTCAGCTTTGGCTAATCATTTCACATATTGGTCCATGATTGCTTTCGTACTTCGTAATTCTACTCATAACTCTTTTTGACATCAAGACTGATCTTAAGAAAAGAAAAACGGTACCAAACCCCTATGTTTATTACGAGCCATTTCTAGTATGAAGTGCTAGTGATTATGAATCCTCTGAAATGAATAATCCTGTTTCCATCCATGAGCAACACTGTGAAGAGGGACAGCACGGTGCAAATGTTGAAATTCCCAGCGGATCACAGCCTGCATGACAAAACAGCTTCAGTAGCCACTAATTTCAGAGCAACCACAAGTAACTTCAGCCTTGTTTCCAGTCATATCCAGCCCTTGTCAAAAACAGCTGTAAATATCACAGGCAACTCCCTATGTGTCTGTGGATTTGCTCTGTTTTCCAGCTGATGAATGGGAAGTTGTCAATAGCCAAGATTATTAAAATGGGCTTAGAGGCTGCTTTGACATTTTAGAGGAATCAAATGTTTCAGTAATTTTACTCAATTATCACAATTTTAGCTGTAAAGTTCTACTCCTGTCACTCTCAGGGCTCCTAAGCAAGGAGATTAGATAGGTATCAGTAATATAGAAACACGGAATCCACATTTCCCAGTAACATATAGGATTCCTTCTATGCCATTTCTTTTCCTGTTAGAGATACTAACTGCTGTAAGAGTTTTTCCTAAGAAACAGGGTATTCTTATGTAAATATTTTTGATCACACATATCCTTAACATTTCTTCTCCGAACCTTATCCCTAATGGTACAGGTTTCTAGTAGGTTTCTAGCTTACACTGATGAAGGGACTTTAATTTGCTGTTTATTTAATTAATCAGTGATTTAGCTTTTGAAAATCAATCCAGGTTTCCCAAGAAAGATTAGGGCAAACCCATTTTAACTTAGGAAAGGGCTGATCTTGTGATGCTTCAACCACTGTGTCTCCAACAATTTACCCAGAATAACTGACATACAAGGAAGATATTCGCATACAAAACCTCTCCTGTATCTTGATCAAGGTCATGTGATCCTTATATGTGAAGATCATAATCTTTTCAGAAAAGTACTAAAAGTATACTGAAATCATATAAACTGATATCCTGAATATTGCATAATCTTAAGATGCCAACATACTGTATATTTGACTTGCTCAGTTCTTATATCTCATTTTAATTGTGAATGACTTTTGGAAAAACTTGCCATAAAAGTTGCCATTTTAAATTTATATCCAGGTGTGAACAAACTTTCCTCATTAGGTATCAATACATTACTTCTTACACCTAACACATTACTGTTTTAAAAAATCAGTAAAGTTTATTAAGGTGGACATAACCCAATTCATGAAGAGTTTAATATTTAAGCTAGAGACAAAGTCTATGCAATCCACAGCCCATGAGAGTGGATAAATCTGCTCTGTTACTTATCACTTTAGGAGCTGTCATACAATATTAAAAACATCTATTTGAAAATACTTTTAACAGTAAAACCGTTCAGCAGTTAAAGGCAACTATGCAAAACCACAGAAAGCATACTGTTACCTAAGTGAGTGCAATACATCACAAAATCATATTTAACCTAGAGATAAAGTCTCTGCAACCCACAAGCTACAAAAGCGTATAAATCTGTTCTGCTACTTATCACTTTAAGAGCTGTCATACAATATTAAAAACATCATTTTGAAAATACTTCTCCTACAACAACAGAACCACTCAAGAGTTGAAGGCAACTGGGCAAAACCACAGAAAGTATACTGTTATCTAAGTGAGTGGAACACATCAGAAAATAAGTATAAGCAAGTATATACAATTTCTATTCTGAAAATATTTTATTATTTTCATAAATAATGAAAAAAATCATATTATTATACACATAATTTGTATTGAAGAGCCTAAAGAGAGTAGAATATTACTTACACTGAAAAAAGGAAAATAAGATTTTGCTATTGATTTATATAAATTGCCCCTGATTCTTCCAAATTATCGTGGAAGTGGTTCACAAAGTTCAGAAACATGATAAACCAGTGTAGGAGGGAAGATAAGTTAGTGTCAAACTTTTGTTACCATGATAAGGACTAATTCTGAAACCTAGATTTCTACCAAAGCTCCAGCATGATTTAGAAAGTTGAGATTTAGCTTTGGGTGCACTGTGTTACAGATTATTATTGAATCTATGGATGATTTCTGGACAGACATAGGATGTGTTTTATAAGCCACAACAACTAATCATTTGTATGAAACATGCAAAAGGATTTCATTGGGACACACTAACTCTTGAGGGGAAAAAAAAAAAAAAAAAAAAAAAAGAAGGGATATAACCTATCTAAAACCAGACAACTGCAAATGTCCTTATAACAAACATTTTCACCACAAAACTGTTACCAACTTCCTCACTGATTTCTGGAAAAGCACATGGAGACTCCACTTATACTTGTAAAATTCATTTTTTCTTAACATTCTACTTAGAAACATCTGCACACATTTGCACACTTTTATGATGCATATGCTTTTCGTTCATGGGTGGAAATGAATAGCCTTGATACGTAAAATCAGAACAATTTTTTCAACTCCCTAGTAAAGGTGTATAAATCTTCCATTTGTCTATTGTAATCAATTCAGACCTGTAATTTTCGAGTTTAAAAAATAAAAATAAAAATGGGGACCGCCCTGTTTGTGAACTACAAGAAAACAAAGTCGTAAGTCTGCGCAATTTATCTAAGCCTCATTTTCATACATCATTGTTTATAACTGTTACTTGATTTGCATGTAACATGCCTTTTATCTCATTCCCAGCAGCTGAACACCAGAGAGGAACGGAGCATATAGGTCTTCCCACGGTTTCATCTAATGGGTGTGCTGGAAACGTGTACTGCGCTAGGTCAGAAGAAACTTTAAGACTCCGTGCACACGCGGACTGCCAGATTTCTGACCACTGAGGCAGACAAAGCAGGCAGCAGCACGAGAAACTTATTTCTTACAGAAATCTTACAGCCACTTACAGGCAGCTTCACTACATTTCTAATTGTCTTTCCATTATCAGCTTCCCCAGCCATAAAAAGAAGCACAGACAATAATCAAGTGCTAAATTTTGCCAGGGAACTTGTCCAGATGTGGCAATCAGACTCGGCAGAGCACACAGAAACCTGCCAACCAACCTAAAAAGTAAATACTCCCTTTTTTTCCAAATCTCTGCAGCCTCTAATGCTGGAGATAACTTAGAACGCTTCTCAAGTTGATTGACATTTCTCTTTCCAACTGAACACAAAACAGAAAAAAGCAGAAGTTCATGCATTTGAAAGGAATCTCTCCGTTGTCATTTAAACTCAGTGCAATGTACTCTAATGGATACATAAACTCTTTCTAAAAATGCACTTGATAATACATTTTTGTGAGTCCCTGCAGGGTTTTCAGATTCTGTAATCAATACCAGCAAGTCCACACAAGACAGCAACACAGACAGAAAAACAGTTGAGTGAAATTCCTCATTTAAAATCACTTGAAGACTGTGTTTCTTGAAAGGGTTACATAAACAGGATTACTTTAGACCTTTTCATAGGAGCAAATTTTGCCTATGTTCTCACTTGTTAACACATGAAACCACAATCTCTCAGTCAACAAAGTTCCCCTTTTCATAGGCATAAGTATATACGCTGTACTCAAATGCTAGCTTACAGGAAGCTTTGAGAATACAAGAGTTCTTAAATATTTGAGAAACAGAACATTTCAGCCCGGAGCCTAATAAAACCCTGGAATACAATGAATATCATTATGTTATCGACCATGTTGCAATCAGGGGTTTTTTTACTAACCCCTCATATGGTAAGAATAACAGTGCTTTTAGAAATAAAGTAAAAATAATCAATATTCCACTAGCTGTTACAAAGAAAAAGCCCACTTAAATTGAAGTAAATTTTCATTTCCTTTTTACTGCTTTATACATGAAAAATGTTGCTAAGAAGAAAGGAGGTGATCTGAGATAAACAAAGCATCAAGCAATAAAACTTGCACTTGATTGCCCTAAGTGAATGTTAAAGTTGTTTATTTTTGAATCTGAGCATTGTAGTTCTTCCTCCAGCACATTTTTTTTCAATGTTGACAGTAAATCAAATATTCAACAGGTTTTTAAATACTATAAAACATATCTGTCGGTGCTATCGCAATCCCAGCCCAGACGATGTTAGCATGAATAGACTACAAAACAATTTTGAGTAGATTACAAGACAATTTTGAGGCAGTATTTGCACGTTAGCATCCTGAAATCTGCTTTGACCCCTGCCACTTTAAACTCGCAGACTGAGAACAGCAACAGGAGGTTCAGATTTTAAGGCATTTAGCTCTGTTTACCATCTATCTACGTTTATACTTGCAGTAGGCAGGACACCCATTTGTTTTTCCTGCAGAAAGAAAAGCACCGCAACTTCCACATGGACACCGCACAGCCACCGATGCGCACGTCGCTCCGGAGGTGACTCAGGTAGCACCTCACATCCAGTTTGCAGGTGCCCCTTGCCTCGCCGCAAGAGAACAACCGGCACAGGAGGAAAAAAAATAAACCAATGACAAGCCACTGAAAAGCACTCCCTTACCTTCTAAACCCGCTTCAATCAGCCCAAACTGTTCCAACACTTTAACAAAAAGCACAATCACGATCAAAACTGCTATCATCTCAAGCCCTTCCAAGTTCATGGTGAGTTAGGTCATGGTCTGACCACCGCCACTGAGAAAAGTGCTCTTCTGCCTGGCTTTCTTTGCAAAGCCATTAAACTAGGCGCAGAAGGCTCCTGCGAGGGAAGGGGGCGAGCGGGAGGGGAGCGGCAGGGAACACATCCCGCCTGCCCGCGCAGGGGCCGGCAGAGCCAGGCGCATCAACTCCGGCCTGCCGGGATTAGCGGGATGCAGCCGTGCGGGAGGCGAGGCGCGTCCCCCCTCTCACCCCCCCCCCCCCCCNNNCCCCCCCCCCCCCCCCCCGGAGGTCACGCGGGAAATGTCCCCCGGGGAAAAAAGCGGCGGCGGGAGCGCCGGCGGCACATCTGGGCGGCAGGCGGCGGCGCTCCCCGGGCCGGCGGCGGGCGGCAGCGGCAGATTCCCGTTGCCCGGGAAACGCGGGGACCGGGAGGCGCCTCGGGAGCCCAGGGGACAGCAGAGGCCCGAGGGCGGCGTGAGGGAAGATGCCGGCGAGGGGCCGGAGGTGACACCGCTGCCGCGAGGGACGCGCGTTCCCGGGCAGCCGGAGCCGGAGCCACCCCGCGGTCGGGGCTTTCTCCAGGGGCGCGGGAGAGGAGGGGCTGGCAGGGGGGGGACCCGCCAACTTCCCAGGTAGTGGCTCCGGGTGGACAACTAGGAGATACAGACTGTTGCGTGTGGCAAGTACGACACAGCATTTTATAGCTAGCAGCGCAATAAGAATCCTTTTTCTTTTTTATTTTTCCTCTTTTTTTGGTAATTAAAACAAAAACCCAAATATGCTCTCTCAAATTCTTTAAGGCTTATTACATGAGCTTACCCGGGGAAACAAAAATGGAACAGATTGAGAAGGAGAAGGGAAAAAAAAAAAGCTCATTGTTTTTGATGGTTTCTCACTTAAGTCATATTTACTAAACAAAGTGTTTTCCATGGAAAATATTAGCAGTGAAACACACCAGTACTAACCACAGGACTGAACCAGTGTCTCACACCAGTGACAACCACTGGCATATCTACAAGGGTTTGTGTCAGGCAGCGCTCAGCTATACACGGTTAAGGATTTACTCTTTAAACCCCTTAATAATTTAGCATCTAAGGAGGAATTTACATCAGAAAACCAGCGCCTCAATTGCAGCAAAAATGAGCAGGGGAACAATTCCAACAAATTTAATCCTTTCTGGTAGAGTACTGTCCCCCACACGGTTGGAATCAATTACTGCCAAGGGCTCAGTTTTCTTTCTTTTCTTGGATAAGATTCAAAAAAATCATTGTGTCATGTGAGAACTGGCAGCAACTTCTAAGTCCCCCAGGTAAACCTCCATTATGATGGGCGTTATCATCACTAAAAACAGTGGAATGAAGTGGGAGTAAAGGGGCTAGCATAATACAGGCGCCTTTTTTTCTAGAGCGGATAGATAAATCCATACAGTGTAATGTCCACATGGCACTATTCTGTGCTTTTTTTGCTCACAATTGCTCACAACTCCCTGAAATTGCTGAGATTTTTTCTGTCAGAAAACCTAAGGTTTAACATGACATCCTACACATTGTATTTGTTTCATTTCTGTAGGCCGCTTTGCCTTGGGTTTCTTTGCCTTTATTTTGCTGCAAACTTTCTCCTTACATTCTTCTCTCTGTCATTTAATCTTTGTTCCAAATAAGGCTAAATATCTTTCCCTCTGAGGCACCTTATCAATGACTTAGAGGACGGTAGATCCAGTTCTTCAATGTGGGACTAAAATGGCCTAATTTATCATCATGGGCAATATAACCGCTGCAATCTGTATGCCTTTACCCAAAAGGCTGATACAAGTTGTGTTTGCGTATACGCAACATTGCCACCTGAACTGACACACTCATTTGCATTAACAACTTTCACTGATATTTGTCTGCTGAAAAAAGTTAAAATGAAAGCACTTTTTAAAAACACCCCGTATTTACTAGCTCTGTGACAGTCGCACCTACTCGGAGCTGAGAGCAGAGAACTGGAAAGCAGAGCTTGTGGTGGTGGTGCTGCCACGGCGGCGGCTGCCGTTGCCTCCCAAACCGGGACCCCACAGCTGGCAGCGGCCGGGCAAATAAGCACGTGTGGATCTGCGGTCTGGGATCTGCCTCCTCAAGGACGAGCAAAGGAAACAGGTTTTCCCCGAGGTATAGGTCTGCTGCACCCATGGCTAATTCTGACTCTTCTTCCAAGGCACAGCAGTGAAGTAGAGAAGAAAGGAAGGAATTAGTATTACTGCAGTTTTACAGATGGATGCCAAAGCACAGTAAGAATAATAATCCCTAGGGAAGGCTAGGACTCTGCAGGAAAGCTGTGACTAAACTCGGGTTTCTCAGGCGCTGTGAACCAGCCATGAGAATCTTCCTTTTTTTTTTTTTTTTCACCTTTTGAGACACATACAGGTAATCTAATATGCAGTTAAATATACCTTCCCTAATTAGGTCATTGCTTTTTAGCAAAACTTTATAAAACCTTACAAAAGATATTTCTCCTGTAGGAACACAAAGTAGTGCAAAGCCGTCTCTGATTGTTGCGTTCCTACCTGCTTAAAAATGGAGTTGACTCTATTGACAGCTGGGCTTACAAACTGCATGACATAGCTATTTCTCTCGCCAAGTACCTTGCCAAAACCAGTTAAGTGGCCTGTTGGGGTTTTTTTTTGTCTTTCATTTAAAAAAAAAGTAAGTGATCTTCATTTACCTTACAGTTTTAACAAAACAACACAGGAAGAATGTGGCTAACATACTTGCACATATTGAAACTCCATTTTTTCTCATTTAACTACCCAAGCCTTAATATATCATGGAATTAAACTTGGAAAAGGTCTACAAGATAAGTAGGAAGGGAGGAAATAGGAATGGGAGGAAAGATATTACTGCATAAATAACCATGCCATGTAAGTGCTTTTTGCACGATAGCACACAGATGTGTTTTTCTTATGTATAACTGCAGATAAAAGTTTTCAGCCTAGGAAGCGTTATAGATGCTGTCTCCTTTTCATCAAAGCATTTTGCAGGTTCTTAGTTTTTATCATGAGAGTAAATACATTAAACTGAAGTCACTGGTTATATTTCGAGCTATGGAAAGATATAAATGGTCACTTCTCACCCTGCGATGGAGCTCTAAACGACAATACAGTGACTCTATTTACATTACTATGACTAAGATCCTTGATACCATTAATATTACTGCTATTGCTTAATGCTATATATCATGAAATGTTAATGCTAAAAAAAGACCAAATCAATTTAGACTGAAAACTGATGACTGGGTCTACTGATGAAGGCCCAGTAATGATTATATTTCTTTCTTACATTTCCTTTTCTTCTGTGCTCATGTTCATCTGGATGCCATTAAGCCACTCTCAGGTTTTCATCATGGCTTCCATGAGGATGATTACTATCCACTGATATTCCTTACCACCTAGTCAAATAGTTTACAGAAGCCTGGCCTGCATAAATCAAAAGCAGTTGGATTTGGTTTGAGCGCAAACAGGACATCTATGCCCAGCAAGAGAAAGTCGAAACGGAGTAGCACCAGTGGGACTCCCATGTCTTACATAAAGTCAAAGAACAGAGCCTCTAATAGAAGCTACAATTTCTTGATTGTGACTGAGAACAATGTAAATAATATTTTTAAGCGTGCATACGATGAGGGTAGAAATCAGGCTGTAAAGCTAGAGCAATCTAATGACCACTTTAGAAGTGATGTCCCTACAACTTATTACATAGATAAATAATATTTTTCTCCTATCTTTAATAAGAACAGCTTTGAATAAATATTCCAATACTCAATAAAATCATTAAAATATTTATTCTGTGTAGCTATTTAAAAGAAATTTATATTTTTTAATTTTAAAGGAGGGTAAACCACTCTTTCTTTCTAAAGGAGAAAATGGGCCAGAAAATCTTGATGTATCATAAGTGCAAATACTTTGTTATCTCAGCAGCTAACTGCTATTACACTTTAGTCTTCTTTTTTCTCTCTTAAATTTACTACTAGCATAAGAAATTAAGAGAATAAAATAAAACATAAATGTAAATTTCTTTATGTCATCAAATCACTGAGCAAAACCAGCAAAAAGATACAAAATTTTCTCTTCTAGTTTTAATTTTCTTAGTAATTTCCGTTTCTTAGTAAATATTTAATGAATCCAAAGAAAAGATACCAAATGCTTTGATGCATTCAGCCATCATAAATGTTAAATTTTATAATGGCCTAAACCCTGCAACTTTCCTCTAGGCATTGAGCCAACGTGGCTTGACTTCCATAAGATCTTTCCCAGATTAAGTACTGGTAAAAAAAAAAAAAAAAAAGAGTACAGCAATCTGACATCACAGTGCCTTATTTCTAGCTTTTCACAACTTTCATCTAAGTTTCCATCCCAAACTGTGTCCAACGGTTTTCACTTGTCACAGCTCAAGGAATTGCCACAGTTCACACATGATGCCTAAGTCATATTGGAAGAAGGTGCTTCCTACTCCCACGCAAAAAGCCATACTGCCGATACACATGATGACTCCCTAAACAGGCATTTCAGGCCCATGTCAGCAGGCAGCAATAATTTTATGGGCTGGCATGGAGGTTATATCTCACCCAAATTGTCTCTGGTTGTGGAAGGGGGGGCAAGATGTAGTCATGAAGTTCTGTCTCTTCACACTTGGCGTATATTTAGATGGCAATGCGTAAATCCTGTGTTTTTACAAAACCAATTAAAATAAAAAAAAACCCTATGTACCTCAATATTCATAAGCAAGTTTTTCAAAGACACTGACACAAAACATTCTTACCAGCCAACTGAGACACAGTCCCAGTTGAAAAGCATACCTGAAGATGTGGATAATATCATAATGTTGCTCTTCAGAAGTTTTGGGTTGCTACAAATGTTAGAAGCAGCACAAAATCTATCAATATGTCAGTTATTCTAAATAGTCTTCTAAATAGTATGTGGGTATTCTGAAGCCCTTAAGATGGAATTATTTTTCAAGTTTGTCTGTTTCCATACAGTGAAAATATGAGTCCCTGAACCTGGTAGTGTATATTTCTGGAAACTGATGCAGATATCATATTAACTGTGACCACGAACTATATGTCAGTAGAAGACAGAAATTTTCTCATCATGTGGAAAAACACCATTCTGATAACGCCATCTTTACTGGAGGCCCTTAAACCTCATTAAAAAGAAAAAATCTTCAGAAAAGTTCACTATCTTAAAAATGTCAGACAACTAGAATTTAAAACTCTCTGTGGAAACTGAAGCTGAAAAATACTTGGCTGTTGTAATTCCACAGATGAAGCTCAACCGTTCTCGTGATTTTTTTGTGCTACCTATTTATTAGCAAGGATTTTTCTCCTAAGAGACTTAATGATTTTTCAAGTGTTTGCACTTAAGGGCACTTATTGATCATTTTCCAAACTACAGAGAAAATCCTGTTGCACAGAATTTCAAGACTGTTATTAACTGTCACTTTTAAAACTCCTGTGCATCTTCAGCAACAGAGAACTAATGCAGCAAGCTTCATTTCAAATTTTGAGATAGTCAGAGTGTGTCAAGGGAAGGTGTTTCATGGCATTTGCTTTAATTTGCTCTGAATGACACACAGTCTCAAACAGTTCATGTTCAATGCCTCACACAACGGTGGGATGCTACGGGTGGTATCAGGTCTCCAGCAGCTTATCTCACTGTGCCTCATCAGGCCCATTAGTACAATGTGACCCACACCTCCATTCAGTTGGTATTGCTCAAGGGACTGTGCTATTCTGCCAAAGTGTACGTGGGACACAAGTAGTTTCACTGAAACTTTACTAGCCATGTCAGTCCTGCAGCCCTTTAACCTGGCCATGACCTCTTATTTATTTCTCCCTTTATGCTCCCAAACCCAGGGTACATCTAACGCGTTCAGTGCAACAGCTCTAAGATTCATTATTTTTTCCCTGTCAGACAACTAAAATTTTATTTTAGACTTCTATGGTTTTGCTCCTCAGCTATTGTGACCTTCTCTTTTCTGTCCTTGTCAAGAGCTATCTTGCTCGTCTTTTTATCCACTGAAGATACTGCTGCAAAGATCATTATTCCGGCTTACCACTCCAAGCATCTCAACCCTCCTTTTACATTTCTAATGAATCCGCTTCATCATATACAAAATATCTGCCATCACCTTCAAGGTCAGTCCTAATATACTACTGCCACACCTAGTCACTGTTGACTTTTGGAGAATATTGAGCTGTTAACCCACTCAAGAAATAATGCTAGCTTTACTTACTCATAAGTTAGACTTCATTCATAAGAAATGTTGCTGGGTCTAATACAGACCCTTAATATTCTGAAATATTACTACAACTGTTCTCCCTGTGCTACAAAGTTTTTGTGATACATAGCATGTGGATGCTGACATTTTTGAATGTGTAGCTATGGACAGAGTGAGAATTTTATGACACAACGTGGTAAAAATTTCATCCAGACCATGAAGGGAGAAGACACGTCATTAATAATTAGAACTCACATTAATAATTAGAAATACATTCTGCTTTTTGCTACATTTTTACTGCATATTATTGGAAAACTCTCAAGCTTCCTGCAGACCTTAGCTATGAACATTGTATTAAGTTAACTTTATCATAGATATGATTATGTAAACTTATCTTCAGCCTCAAAATAAGAGACTGACAGAAGAATTCCACCCATTCAGCTGATGCAGTGTGGAGATGTTTGCCAAACTTTTCTGTTTAATCCCTTGTTGGTTCATTAGTAGCTCACTGCAGACAACAAGAGACTGTTATGCCAATCAACAGTAAAAAGTCACAGTAAAGCCTAGCTCATACGTCCATGGAAAACAGCTTGAGAGGCTGGAGCAAGACAGCATCTTTCATAGTTCTGCTTTAAAAAAAACAACCAACCACAAAACAAAACAGAACCAAAAATCTAGGGAATCTGAAACCAATGTCTACTGAACCTTACGGTCTGACTTAAGCACTAGCATGCTGGTAGGGTGTGTTTCTAGTCCAAAGGGTGAGCTTCTACTTTGTCCAGAAGTTTTTATTAAGACAAATGATGGAACAAAAGAGTGACAAGTTCAACGTCTTTTTTCAGACTGGTTGTACCTACATATATAAAGGAAATAATGCAAGCCGACAGATATTCTCGGTTTCCAACTCTGCCCAATTAATGTACTTGGAGCACTATGAAGGAGCCCAACAAGTTTCTTCCTAACAACTTGACATCATCTCTTAAAGTTTTTTCCTGCAGACCATGTTTCCTCTGCCATGTACGAACCCGATCCAAACAAATCCATGTGCCTAAGCAAAGCGTTTTGTACGTTCAAATATCAGAGTCTTAGTTTTGCTAGGAGTTTTATTTTGGTAGGAGGGTGATGCTAAGCCATCTTATTACAGAAATGTGCTGAAGTCACAATAAGGTGCCTGGAGAATCAAGGGGGATTGTACTATTTTTCTCATGGCAAAAAAAATCTTATAAATAACATAACAACCATATATTCAATAGTAATGTTTATCTCATTGATACGCAATGATCATTAATGGTTGTTTTAAACCAGCTGACAAGGTAGATGGCCCTTTTATGTGAACAACTGTACAGAAAGACAGACTTAGGTTCGCAGTATCTGCTGACAGTCCAAACTAGTTCAGTTCCATACGTGGTCTTTACAGCATAGGTGTGATGAACATTAGTGCAACAGTCCAGAGAGACATAAAACAGTGACATCTGCTATTTAAATGAACATAATATTTCTGTGCATTGAGCACCAAGACTTGGAGACTTTCAACATTGCTAAACTCAGCAGAGCTACTCTTAAATTAATAGGCAGGAGATTCTTCTTGTTATCTAAATTCTCCCTCCCTCTCCTGTCATTATACAATATAAATGCCCATATTACCACTTCCATCCACTATTATTACATTCTTTGGTGTCTGGTGAATATTTTTCTTTATAAAGTGGTCATTTGCATACCAAAAATAGGACTTCTTTTTCAACAGATTAGTAATTCTATTGGTTCTTTAGTCCTCAACACTCTGTTTTTTTGAAAGCTGCTTCTATTTAAATTCAGATTTGCTGCACTGGAAAGATTAGGTCTTGACTTACACCTTCTCCACTTGGGTCTGGAAGGTGATCATGTTTCTGTGTGAGTTGGTAACCTTCAAAAGTGACACGGAAACTTCAGAAGCAAAGACAGACCCAGTGGAGACACAAAGAACAAACAAGACACTGAAATTTGTTTACATATTAATCTTTAAAAGTGTCAAAAGAGTGTTGCTCTTTTATTTTAGTATCTCGTAAGAATTTCTACGAGAAGCCAGATAATATTTGCTTTGCTTTTATATTCACTGGCATTATATGATGAAGAGAACTCTGAATGCTCCAGGGAGTTCAGAAATGTAAACCAATATGAAATAGGACATTTAATGAACCTCACTTGTTGAAACAAACAAAAAATTAGTGGGATGCCTGCAAAGCCTTGCAACAGTTAAGTATTTCTTTATTTTGTGTTTCCTATTGCTTTTTCTGAATACCTCATCAGTTTTTTGATTGACGTTGAATCCCCATATTCTCTCCCACCACAAAAATGACACTAGGATCTGTGGAAATTCATTACTTCATTGGGGATAAACTAGACTGATGGGCAACCATAGGTCTCTTTTATACAATTTACCTGAGAATTTAGAGATAAAAGGGTAGATGACTGTGAGAATACATCTGTCCCTCAGGAATAAAAAAGAACAAAAATGAAAACACTAAATCAGAGTTACAGTAATTAAAAGGCAGACCCATAAAAGAAGACAGCAGGCACAGGTAGGTATGGTACGGTCACTGCCGGGCTCTGAATGGCCCAGGTCTGCCATGTTTAAAGCACAGACTGTCATGAAACAAAGAAAGATCAGGGTTTTTCCATGAGACTTTTGCTACCATTATTAGCACCTGTAGCATTACAGCATGTGAGAGAGCCTGTATTTTCTTGTCATACGTTGAAAACATCAAAGGGCCTACCCAAGTAGCAAGGTTGAGCACTGTAAGGACAGGCATCAGAGGGCGCACACAGTACATGATGGCTCAGTAAAAGTCTTTCACTCAGCTGTCTGTCTGTCTGTCTGTTTACATGACAGAAGGGATTACTTTCCACAGGCTGTCAGGTGATTAAAAGACTCTGCAGAGTAAAACAAACAAAAAAAATTGAATGCTTCCCTTCACATGGAAGGACTTAAAATATATTTGAAGCAAGTAGATTGGGTCTGTGCTCTCTGTCTGGAAAAGGACTAACACTGAAATTGTGCTTGATAGGTTAAAAAGAAAGTCATTGAAAGAGCTCCAGACCAATATTTTGAGGTTGCCTGCCTTGAGAGTAAAGTCTAAAACTGAACAGAGCTAAAGAAAGAGCAGTATGGAAGAAGGAGAAGAGACTCTGAAGCACTTTCTTTTCCCCAGGCAGGGAACCAGATAGGGTTCAATTGGCTTCCTAAGACTGACACCTAGAAATTAATTTTAGAATGTAATTTAGATTCAGCCACGAATATAGCCTTATTAGAGGACAGCAGAACTATGAAATTAAATATATACATATCTATATACACAACATGGGAGTGTCTGGAGGTAACAGAGATTCACATTCTTCTTCAGCATTATCAATATGCTTCAAACACAAAATTGCTCCTTTGTAACTTCAGACAATCTTTGGGGTTTCTTCCCTCTGAGAAATATCCCTCTGACACATTTGCAGTGTTTTGCATCAGAAGAGAAAACTTGAGCTCCGTATCCAAAGCACACAGCAGGGTCTGGCAGAGGGAGCCCACGTGAGCAGAGGTCATTGCCAGTAGAGAGCTCTTCCACAGAAGTGTAATGCAGCGGTACTGATGGCTGGAGTAGAGTCCACCAATTCTTTTCAGTCTTGCTGCATATGAGGAAGGCAGCCCATAGGAAGATGGCAAGAGGAGTTTCCTTCTTTTTCCCAGTATGTGCTCTTGCCATAACATAGGCTTCACTGCCTCCTCAGTGAAAGGAACCTGCAGAGCAGAGCTGCGGAACACATCCATCCAAACTCTACATAGGATCTCCGCAGTATCCCATTGCACGTCTTCCATGTCCCTGCAATAGAACCAGGCTCAGGATTTTTCCCATGGTCATACCTCTAGAAACCCCACAAACCCACAAGCCATGACTTTTTGATGCCTGTTTTGCAATCTGCTTGCCATGGCCTGTGGGCTTGACTATTTCCATGCTGGCAGAGTTTTGTGTGGCTTTATTTTTGAAGCAGTATTTTCATCTCATTGCTTGCAGCACTTTTCATTTCTGTATAATTTTTCTTCATCTTCTCTGGCTGTTTTGTATCTTTGCACTATTTCCTGCTGACTTGACCAATCATTAACAGCGTCTGTCATTCTGTAGCTTCCTATGTTCTCCTTTGTCCCCAGCACTAATCCTTTGAAATATGAACATCAAATTACAAGGAGAAAGTTTGCCTCTGCTTTTTCCAGGTTCTATTCTGAACGGTTATTGCAGTAAAGACTACCTTGCAGTTGAGCCACAGATTACTGTATTTTGACAACTTAGTTGTGTGTCAAGTGACAGTGATCTCAGACCAGTTCTTTATCCCTGTCATACATTAACCACCTCTTCCTGTCTGGTATCTCACTGTCAAAATGAAATACCAGTGTAAACTTTTCTACACTGCCAAGCAATAAAAATAAAACACTGGTAGAGTAAGACAAATCACCCTCTTTGAATTTATCAAAATACAGAAACATACATTCACTCCTCAGTGAATAACATGTTGGTATGAACTGCATGGGATGTTCTACCCATTCAATATGAGGATTTTATTCTACTGCTTATGCTCCACTATGGCTGCATGTACCACCTGCAGTACATTACTAGTGACACCCTAACAAACATCTCCTTTGCTGTCGCTTTACACCATGACCTTTTTGATAGTTCTGTCATTCCTATATAGGTAGTTTCTCCATATTTTCAAAAAACGTGCATGCAGACATAATATGCTGGTTTTGACTACAGGAAGGAGTGAACTTTCATCACACGTTTTCTCACAGCTCCACTTACATTGTATATTTGGTAGGTGGTCTTAAAATGTGTTAGTCAAGTAAGACTCTAGCAAGCACAGTATAAAACGCTACAAAAGAAAGCCCAGTGTGTTGCTTTATTGCTTAATAATAGATTTAACCCAACTGCTAGTCTGTGTAAAAACAATGGAGTGTCTTGTTCTGATAAATGTAGGGAAAACGGCAAACAGGGATTTGATGCAATATTCAGGGAGTACCCAGAATGACTTTTAAAACTATGCTATAGTCCCTGTAACTGGTAAGCTGTGAATCATAGGTACAAAAGTCTGTGGAGTCTAGGAGTATGATAATATGATCCTAAGCTAAATGTTTGTGTGCCAGCTCTGATAATATGAGGTTTGTGGTGTCTAAGAAATGCTGATCCTTCTCCTCAATGACATGTTAATTACTGCGCTTAGTAGTTGCTTAGTAATAGTTGCTTTGCAAAGTCATCAATATTAGGCATTTCACAATGCCTCATTTGAAAAAAATAAAATCAAGTGGACAGTAAAAGAACTAAACATTTGGCATATCACAATTTGATACTTAACTAGGTATGAGAGCTTTTGAGATATTCCCATAATCAAAGAAATTCTGCAGGCAGGGAAGGTCAGCAGACTGCATGGGGTTTTTTTCCTTTCATATGGGGACAATTTTCAACGAACCAGAATATATTCAGAGACATTTTGAAAAACTGCACAATTTGCAGGGAGTTGTTCTTCACTCTGATGACTTACATCGATGAAACTTGTTCTGTGCATGGAGCTTTGAAATCTGTCCTATTCCCAAATCACTACTTCATACTATTGCAAAAGTAGTAGAAGTGTCAAGTTAAAAATTTAACATAATAATTAGCTGAAACCAGAGCAATATTTTAGTGATCAGCATCAGAGATGCATCTAGCACTGCTGAGAGTTAAATACATGTAGACCATACACTTAAGTTTCAAAAATGGGATCACTGAAGTTGGATGAACCTTTAGAAAACACAGCCTGTGCAAGTGTTTTGCACACAAAACAAAAATTTCCTTTGGGAAAGAAGATTTAAATATAGCTGGAAAAAAACAGGTCTGAAGCATCAACTAAAAATATTTTTCAAAGAATTCTGCAGACTTAAAAGTATAAATCTGTAGAAATTTAAGGTCTTTCAGGAATCCATGTAGTCCAGTCTCTTGCATTGTACCTTACTGACAGACATGAAAAAAAAACATAAAAAGAATTACAGCCTCACCTGCCCTGCAAGAACTCTAGTACTTTAGCACTCTAGAAGTTGATCCCAACCCCAACCCAGTGTTTCCCCCAATCTCTTTTGCTGCTATTTTAGCCCATTTATTCTTGTCTTACTCATACATCTCTGTAAATCTGTTCCTCACAGAAGCAGATCTAGTCTAAAAAATTTAAACTGAAGCTATTAGCATTCTTTGAAGGAATCACTTGATTTTGATGTATCCTTTCATATACATCCTACTTATTATGCTGTGGTGCATTTTTTTAATCAGAAAACTGAATATCTAAAATTTTCCAGCTATTTTTAAAACAATTTTTTTAAAAAGGAAAAAAAAGTTTTGGTAAATGCATTTTTCCTAACATACAAATGTAGACATTTCAGAATCATCCAGAATAAATTCTAAATTATTCCACAGCTGTGGAAAACATAACTCTCATTAAAACTGACTACTAATTACTTTGCTTTTACATTGTACTCTTTCCTCTATTTTCCCTCATTTTGGTTAAAGCTTCCCTAGGCTTTGACTGTGTTGTTGTATACATTCAGAAAATCATCCCAGGTGTGTCATACCAAAATGATAAGTTTTAATAAAATGAGGCAAAGTATCTAAGCTTTCTGTATAAATGGAACATGGCTGGACTGGAAAGTCCAGTGAGGATATGCTTTCTATTTCATTTGGAAACCACTGAATACCACAATTTCTATAAGCTCATTTGGCCCCTCAAATTCAGATCAGCTGCGGCCAGCAAAATTATCTGAGGTATAGTGTTTAATGGAGGTCAGCATGTATCCCTGACTCCTACGAATATGTACTATGATCATGTTCACTGAAAAAAACACAGCACATGGAGACTCGCAGCCTGTTTATCCATTGTACTGGAAAAGAAATCCCGCAAATACAGAGAATGTCTGTGCACAATGATTTTGCATTTTGAGCACTGTACTAATTGAAAGACAAATGAAATTAGGGATAGTCATAGAGTTCCTGACTTGCTAAAAACAATTAAACATCTTGTATACATTATTTATTCAAGAAAAGACAGTGCCTGCTCTATGAAATAAATTTAGCATTGATGTGGTAGCTTTGGCTGGAGGGATCACTTAAGCTGTAATGTATGTTTATGCCAGGACCCATTTCAGAGAATATTGATGAGAAATACATATTTCTGACCTCATGAACTCTTTTGGAAGAATTCAGTATCCCAGCAGAGAAACTGCTTTTTACTGAGGGAGCTGCTGCCAAATATACATCATATAAATTATTCTACTCTTGAATGTGTTGATGTCTTGGCAGAGATGAGCCCCAAATAACTGTCTCATTGCATATTAACAGTTTATGTGGCTGGATTTCAATTCCATGTAATTTACTGAACACTGGGGAGCTTTATTACAAGGTTCAGGATAAATTAAAAGAAAATCAAGTACAAATGAAGTACGGGTCATCCATGAGCAGAATTCAAAGAGATGCTGGAAAGCAGAATAACGTCTGTCACAGCACCCAAAAAAGCAGATGGATTTCCAGTGCATCTGTTTTCAGAAAATACAATGGTTTGGCTGAGGCTGGACTATGTCTTGTTAGAGAAGAAGAAAGATGTCCAAAGAAACTGGGCGAAGAATCATCTGGACACACCTTTGCCTCTGCTTTAGTGTAGACCTAATCCCATTTTGAGTACAGAGATCAGGGGAACAGTATCTGAGATAATATCTCTCTTCTCCCAATTGAAGGAGCTCAGCTAAAGACAAACAAACAAACAAATAAACAAGCAAAACCCCTATGCAATCTGCAACACAATCTGTGAGCAACAAGACCTACATAAAGCAGTGGTCCCAAAGGTACTGGACCTAATTTGCTATTGGTTTGCAATATACACTCCTTTCCAAAAATACAAAATGGGTGCAAAATTTTACCAGTTTAAAATGATACATGACATTTATTTAGCACTGGAGTACTAAATGCCATGCTGGCATGCTCATATTTAGTATTTAATATAAGCACACCAGCATGAGAAAGAAGGTGACCAGGCTGAGCTGAAAACTGCCGAGCAAGACTTCTCTCTTTTTGAAGTTGATGCTTACAGTTTTACCTCATGATTTACATTTGACTTTACTAACTGAAAACTAAAGGGAAAAGACAGGATGAGGTATTCTGTACTTGTGCTCCCCAGCTGTGTTCTGGGCTTGCAGCATGTTGGCTGAACTTTTGGAGAGCATACGGTCACAAGGAACTTTTCTCTGTGGAGCACTCCTGTACTGCTGGAGCCTGAAGGTGAGGAACTGATTTGTGTGGTTACAACTACGGCATTTTCCTGTGCAACTAGTTATTAACTTACGCAAGGGACATCTGGTTATTAAGTTATGCCTACTTACTATTTATGAACTTATGTCTATAAATTTTTATGGGAATGGCTATGGCTTCAAGCCTTCTCTCCAGCCAGGGCACTGTCACTACACGCACCAAGGAGAACCGGGCTGTAAGCTAGCATCTGCCTGGGGCAGCACAGACCCTCTTGAAAAGCCCACTTGCCTTAACTCCTTTTCCTGCAGAATCACATAAGCAAGGAACACAGGCCTTTGGTCACTCTGAGAACGGGCACCTTGTATTTTGGATAACTGCAGTCAAATAAAAAGTTTATCTTACTGAAGTATAATTCAGTTCTTTAAAAAAAAATCACAACCTACCACACCCCCGCCACCCCTTCAAAAAAACCTGAAAAAAACCAGCTTTGATTGAAACTCAGTGCCTTATTTAGGCTGGGCTTTTTTTAATGCGGCAGATAATACCAACTAAAGGATATTCACAAACAAAATTCAGCTCTAAATTTCTGCTTGCTTTAACACAGGCTTACGGACTGCCTAAGAGTGCTGTTACAATTTTAAAAATAGAAGGTACATGAATAGGCATGCACCTCAGTTTTTAAGAGAAATGAGTCACAGCTCTTCAGTTCTGCTTCTTTTCTTTGCTCCTTTATTTTAAATTTAAGAAGAGGCCTTATTTGTACATCCTATTGCATTCTTACCAAAATCCTGTGAACATAGTTAATATCACTTCATGTGATTGGGATAATAGCAATAATAACACTGTGAAAAGCAATAGACCTCATTGTTAATGTGGTTTATTGAAGCAGATAATGAGATCTGGTATTTTACCTTGAGAGGAATATTGACAAGTAGCACTTTATTTGGTAAATATTCTTGTCTATGAGTTGGATTCTATGCAAAGGAAAATTCAATTTCTGCTATGAATTCAGTTTCATCAAAGTATTGTTAGTGTACTCTGGAAACTGCTTAATTTCTGTATATATGTGCTCTTCCCATATTGTAATCAATAGTACACAGGACTTGACATGTTCCCCAAAATCTCAAAGTATTTCTCAAAAGTGTTTTGCAGGAATATTTATTGCTCACCTTTAGAAAGGGAAACAAACTAAGAGATAATGAGCTGCTTTTAATAACAGTTATAAAGCCAAAAGTATAACCTGCATATCCTGTTGTCCATCCTGGTATTCAGTCTGTTTGCTATAATAAAGATTAAAGTATCTACAACAACACTCTAATTTTGTTGTTGCAATTTCTGTAACTGCTTTAAGTGTGTTACTCTGCTGTGACAGATTGAAAAAAAGAAGGCAGAGTACAGCTCTCGCTGTGAAAAAAATGTAATTTGGAAAAGGCAGAAGCAGAGTTTTACTTTACAGAATAACAGCTGACTATGCAGTTAAGATTAAAGAGTCTCCAATATTCTTTGAAATTTGTCATCTTAAAGTTTCTTCATAAGGAATCTCAACTGTAATGGCTTAATCAACGGTTGAAGCTCATGAACTCTTTAAAATCAAATGTGTGAAAAATGTTCTGGCTGAAAAGGCATAGGATGCTACATAACATAGGGGCTGCTGGTAATTCTGCAGCTAAAAATAATAAGGAATGCAAGAACTCATCTTAGCACTGCCTTAGTTACAACCTCTTCCCAAAGTGGTATCAAATCTTGATCCAAGCATTGTGAGGAACAAGTGGAAGACATCCCAGAATGAAGGAGCTGAATCCACTGACTGTTATTAACCATCCCTCCTCATTTTGCAGTGCATTAGTTGGGCTAGATAAAGCGTGGGAGTTGACAAACTTTAGATTATATACTCTGGGAATGAAAAACGGACAATTTAATTTCTGACTTCATAGTAACCGCAGAATCCAAACATCTCAGTCCATAGCTCTCTACTGATATTGACTGTGAGAAAGTAAAGCCTGGAAGCGCTCAGAAATAACAGGCTGATAAACTTTTGAATTCATGTGCACAGTCTATAGCTGTGATGAGTTTTGATTTGAATCACACGTGCTATTGGAACGCCTTCTGGCAAATGCATAACATAAACCCATAAAATGCATACAACTAATGGAAAACCCTCTGGATTTCTGAGCCATTACTACATATACAGTGAGACCAGTAGGCTGGGACACGTCCTACCTGCCAGGCCTGTACTGTTCTTGATGGGCAGAGGTGCAGTGATTGCCATGGCAAGGGGAACCCCTTGGGCTTTTGCACAGAACAATCACATGGGGCACATGGGGCCTAGTGAGGACCAGCTGCCAAAAAAATGACCTGAGCATGTCTGGTGGCCACATATCCAGATGTTAGCTTGACTGGAGCTACATCTTTAAATCAGCTGCCCGATGTTTAGGAGATTCCAGCAAATTGCTGCATCCTTCTTTTTCCATCCATGCTAAAACTTTCAGACTCTGCATACTCTCTGTATACTCTGTAACTCATGGTAGTCTGTAAAGTCTGGGAGCTCCAAAGAAACACCAGATTTGTGAAATTGTATTCAGGCAAAGATGTACCTCTTAAATCATGGAATAAATAGATCAATGCATTCAACTCAGAGAAAGACAAGACCATTCTAGATGGATCTGGCTTTCGTACGTCATTTAAAATTATGGCACTGCTTGTTATAGGAGCAGTTATAACCACTACAAATATAAACCAGTCAAACAATGTGTATTTATTTTGCAGGTTCAAATCAAAGTGGAGAGGACATTTCTGAGACTGAAGCTAGTGAAAAATTAAGTAGATTTGCTTTTCCCACCCCAGACATTTATTTGAAAACCTCTAATGTTTGTGTGTGAGAGAGCAGAAGAAAATTCCAAGGCAGAGAGAGAGAGACTGTGATGGATTTATTGGTGTACTACCAGAGAGGTCAAAGGCAACCCGATTGAAAGTTTCACCTCTCTTATTTGGGTTGCAGTCAACAAAAGTAAAAAGAAAAGGAATATTCATTTGGGGCTTAAGTACTGAGAAAAGGAGTAAAATTACTTGTCCCAGAAAGAAGACACTCTATATACTGCCATTTACCTATCTGCTGATATGTAAAATTGGTTTTACCTTTAATCTGAGGCTAATGCAATAAAACAACTGGAAAGAGGGCAGGATCACTACAGCCCTTGTCAGACTTCTCTGTTACTTGGTTAGGAAAATAGGAAGTTAAAAAGGAACCACATCCATTCTGGGTATCAACAGGTGGGAAGGTGCAATATTTTAAGTCTTAAAAGCCATTATTTCCTCCACACAATCTCTGTGAATATGAAAAGACAGAAAATTATGTTTGTGTGTGGAAGAAACTGAGGAGTGGTTCGTGGAAGAAGCAGTGGGATGCTTGCATTAAACAAGGAGGCATTAAGGATAAATATTGTATGTAGCTGAAGGAGAAAAACATATTGAAATGGCAGAAAGGGAAAAAAGTTCAGCGTTATAAGGATACTATGGGGATGGGTTGAGCTGAAGGGTGAGTGAGAAATGAAACACACAGAGACCACAAAGAAACAGGCTGGAGAGATCTCAGACATTTCACATTTCCTTATTTTCTCTGTCTTTACTTTTTCCTTTCTTTTTCTTTCCTCACTGGGGATCTTTTCCTTAAATTCTTACTATGTAAATATATTTACATTTATACAAATAAGTATTTATTTACTTTTCAACTTTACATGTCTACCGCTTTTTTGCCTCAAAGACCTTGGCAGAGGTACCTCCATTTTCCTACGAGAATGAGTTACCTAAATCACGTCTGACAGCTTCAGTTAATGTGGGCAGGTAGATTTTACACTATGAAATACACGTCATCCGTAACAATTAAAGAGTACCGCACAGGTTAGGTGAGCAGCAGAGACGAAGGGAGTGCAGAGGGTTAAAGCTTCCATGGTAACCTCGGCAGTGAGGATGCAATTGGCTCGCCTGGTCCCCTCTGTCACGTCTTGATTCCATGCCAACAAATCATGGGCTGTCCATCATTTCACACATCTATTTTTAGAGCATCCTCAGCTGCTTCCAATAAAATGATAAATGATACATGTTCACAGAGGGCTAACACTGGTCATAGAAAGGGCTGTTTCCATCCGAAACACAAGCTGCAGCTCTGGAGCAAAACAACACGACAAAGGTACTGACCTTCAGTAAAAGCAGCTGAGAGGATTCGGTCAAACTGCCCTTTTCTTTTCTCAGCAGCAACCTGTTCCTAACTAAACGCAAACAAAATGTATGCCAAATATGATCAAATGTGCTCATAGCTATTAAGGGAATTGTTCCAAATATACCTGTGATTGTTCCAGTGTATCAGCAGAGTCGCTCTCAAGTAAGAGACATTTAGGTATTGCTTCATCTATACTGAGGTAGCTCCTCTTGTGTGCTTTGAACAGGAAGGCATGCTAAATGTTTAAATAATGATATATGACCACTGCAAACACAGAATCTTTAATAATGAATTTCTCTGGGAAACGGCTCTATTCATACAGGATGCCAAATGAATGCAGTCAAACAATGAACAGAAATTGCCTATGTTGTACCAGTGATTCGTTGCAGTGTCTGCACTGCAATAAAAACAGGCAAAATATATATAGACAAATAAGGGAGAGACACTTTGTGGAAGGAGAAACATGAAAATAAAGTCCTTGGGTAGTCAGATTACACCAGCAGAAATTGTATCATACTGTGGCACAGAAACTCAACACAAAACTTTCCCCCTAAATTGCCCTCAGTGACTATAGATGACAATGCTGTAAAGAAATAAGGTAATACCTCAGTGTCAGCGCTCTTCCAAATTCTGCTTCTCACTTATTTGACCTTTATCACTTTCCCCTTTATTCTGAATGCTCTGTGCTTAGTTAGCCTTGCTCCATCATCATTTGCTGGACTTAGAAAATATTTCCTAGACTTCCAAGCCAACTTTTATACACAAACTCAGCTTTCTGTATCATTTCATAATGCATTCTGAAGACACACAGCTCCATCATTTCTAAGCACAGAGAATTAACTCAGTATATTTTACAGGTTACGGATACTGATCATCAGCTTATTTTAAACTACTGTTGATTCCCATTAACTTTATATAACTTAAAATATGAACTCAAAGGTCTTTGGAGAAAAGACTGTAGATTCTTAAAAACGTAATCAGTCCCCAAATTACTGAAATTTCATTTTTACTTTAAAGTTTTTTCTAAATAAAGTCAATTTGCTTTTACTGTTCAAACATTTTTTATGCGTAAACCAATGCACTTCTTATTACACCCAGGACAGCAAATTGCAGTTTTCAGATGGTTTTCCTGACAAGACAGAATATATTCCGAAAAATCAGAACAGTAATATTTTTTCAATTCGTCTATTTCATTTGCTAATCTGCCTGTTTATCTGACAGCAGAGCTTTTTCATACAAACAGGTCAATTCCAATTTTAATGCATTATGTTTTCTTCAGAAGCAGAAAAAAGATTGGGTTTTATATTTCATTTTCTATATATTCCTTGTCTGAAAGCAATAAAGAATATTGATAATTGAGGTAATATATACTTTTTAAATTACAGATTTTTTTTTACAAAAGGATAGATGAAAGTCTGCAGTACTGATTTTGTCTAAAGTGCCACAGAAAACTTTAGAAGTGTTGCTTCATCAATGTCACTCTTGTTCTTCTACAAAAGAAGTCTTCCTCAGCTATGAACAGGGCTCATTTTAGCATTTAAGAAAAGGAATTAGATATGCTAAAGACCTTTCATAAGAATGGTTCACTTGCAGCTATCTTAGGACTTGTTGCATATACTTAGTAAAGAAAATAATTCATAAACTTCTCATTAAGTGTTTAAAAACAATTGAAAAAAACCCCACGAATTCCACAAAAAAATCCAGACAATACCTTTCAAAAACCAGCCAAATGATTTTATAAAATCAGCTTTGTTACAGAGCTCATTATAAGCCTGTTTAAATGCAGTATTCTGTCAGTTCAAAAATGAGTAGAATTATGTCAAATTACTTTTCTCTCGGTCATTCCACATACTGTTTTGGCACCAGTAAGAATTAATTTTCAAAGCTTATTAAAAAGTTTGTATGTTTTCAGTCTTGCAAAGTCACTCAGGCCCTTAGTATTAAGCTGACATAGCAGCATAACAAAATAAGCCTCCCACTCATTGGTAAGATCAACAAGGACAGAAGTGCTTTCACTGTACTTGGAAACAAAAAGTTTATAAATCAGAGTCCCCTCCAGTGGGGAAACCGCAGAACCCAGATGGGCATAAAAGGGCCATCTCCTGGGAAATGCTATGGCATGAGGAAGAAAAAAAATATGTACCCCTGTAAATCCTCCATAGAGTGTGTTGAATTACACCAAGTGGATGTTTTGATCGCATGACATCTTCCTTCACAAAATTTTAGTTAGCTGTTTCCACTGTCACTGCAAAGCTATAAAGAAAAACAAGCGAAAGGAAGGGGGAAGGAGGAAAACAGAGAGGTGTCCTGCTGCTCATGGGTCAGGGAATAGCTGCCCGGATCTGCTCCACCCTGTCTGCTCACTCCTGCCCTCCACTCAGGTACCTCCTTCTCCAGGAGGAGGGGAGGGGACTTCTGACCACTTTCCAGTCCCTCTTGAATCACTGCTGAACACAAACGCAACTGAAGGGAAATTATAACAGTCAGTCCTTAGAAAATAGATATTTTATAGATTTATAAATTTTTTTCCTACTCTTTTCTCTGATATTCCTTATTCATTCAATATAAATAAAAGCATTTGTGATTTTTTAAAAAAATTAAAACTGCTTAGCAGCATGCTGGTGATTCTATCAGCACTGCTTATTTTGTGAGCATAGTATTCTGTGAAAATATTGATGTACGATTGATAGAAGCGTTCATTTATATATTATTGATGTAGCACATATGTATAATTTAAATTCACAGGCAGTAATTCTTTGCATCTCAAAACAGCTGGATTTATTAACAGAATAAGTTTCTGCTCCATGTGAACAAGAGTGGTAAAATGAGGCTTTTAGAAAAATATTTTCTTGAAAAAAAATGGATAAACATGACCCTTTTGAGCTATCGTTAATAATTTGGAACATTTGCATAAATGTGAGCAAAGATGGATTACTTTAAACAACGGTCACTAATTAAGAGGCCGAAAGAAACAAAGGACTAATAACACCTTGTAAACCGAGAAAGGCATATTAGCATACTGTATCTTGTATCATTGTGGTAATGTCAGAAAGACAAATAATCCTGATTACACCTGAAGCAATATTATAACTAATGCAATCAGTCACAGCAAGGGACTTCTGCTTGCTGTTCGTTTCTTACATAAACTCTGATTTTTAAATTACCTATGTTGCTGCAATGTATATATGTATGAAAATGAATAAAATTTGTTGCAATAATACGCAAACTGAAGGCTCTCCTTGCAACTGAATTATTAGTTGCCATTTCCTAAAAGTAGCTAATCATTATGCAGACTTCAATCTAAGTCATATTGTCGGAAGAGAATGGCAGATCATTAGAAAAGTCTATTTTTCAGATTTCTTGCCAGAAAAGCTGTTTGCTTTTTGCACAACAACAAAATCTTCTCTGACTGAACATTTGTGAGATTTTTTTGAATTAGCCAAAGGCTGAAAAATTACTCACAAAGAAGTAATAAAAAGTCATTTAACTTCAGTTAGCACTGCTCGGTACTAATTAATGTGTTGCAACTATTTTGAGTTGCATGCTTTGAGACATGCGCTGTGTTAAGTCCTGAAAACTAGCAGAGAGGCACAGGTGATATTTAAATATTCTGATTATTTTTCCGTGGATGAGCCTCTGAAAAGCAGTGGTCACACTTTTCAAGGATTTCTCAAAACTAAGGCTCTGCGTTCTTGTATGTGATGCAACCCAGCTGACAAGGTTACTGGGGACTGAGAAATTATTACTGGATTTTCTACAGGGGATGAGACCCATGAGGGGATGGACGTACGCTTACTCATAACTTAACCCTGAACTTCGTGAACACCACATTTCCCATGTACAAACGGAAGGGCAGTCCATCAATGAATAATGTCAGCTACTGTTCTTAATAACAATCTACAATAATCTAGTCCCTCTGAGCATGGTTCTTGTAGCACTTAAAAAGATTAATTAATATTGTCTCCCAGTAAAATGTAAGCTTTAATGTTGTATCTTCTATACATAAATATAGGAAAATGAGGGGGGAAAAAAAGAGATCAGCATTCAAAGATGTCTTTTCTTTCTGGATCTCTCACTTGTTCAGTGCCCATTCAGGATACCTTCCTAAGTACCCTGGCATTTTCTCTGTACATTCATACCCTTGTCCCAGAAATTTGGCTAGGCACTGGAAATCACTGCAGCCTTGGTTCTGGTCTGCAACAAGTAAAACAATACATTAATTGCTGTTGTTTCCTACTTAATATGGAAGGTGGGGGCATCCATTTCTCAGGCTTTTTAGACTACACTTTGACCAGACTCTTTGACCTGTCTACTGACAGCACTCCTCTTTTTCCTCGTTGAGGAGAGAACACTATGTTGTTTTGTTTTGGGTTTTTTTGAAGCAAAGTGGTGCTGTAATAATCATAAACTGTTTCTTCTCTTACAGTTATGTAGAAGTGAAAAAGACAAGTAAGGCACTTAAGCTAAATTCTACTTAGAAATCTGGGGAAAACATGTGCCAGCAATGTGACAATGAGACAGGAAGCCTTCACGAGGACACTGTTTATTGTATCTTGGACAATCTCAATACTGAAACTTAAGGCTACTCTGATTCTTTCCGACCTCTTCGAAACATTCTGTATTAAACAAATGTGACCTGTGCTATATATTTAAGTAGGTAGGCCAATACTAGCAATAGCAGAAGCCTAGATCTTGATCTCTTTCTACTATTATCTGTGGTTAGATAGATTTCTCCTTTTTTTTAATGAAAATTTTTAGAGTAGGTTAAACTGAGACATGCCAATAACCAAATATGGAATAAGAAATTATTTTTTCCTAAGTGATGACAACTTAATTTCATATTATTTCACTATGGAGAAAAGCTATAGTTTTATTTCAAGTCAAACTGTGAGTGAGAGATTCAAGTTCCAAATTCAGTTGTTCCATTTTATGAGCCTCCTGAGCCCCAAATTCAGTGAGAAGTCCTTGGAAGGCAACACAGCATGCTTTGTCTTTTTTGGAGGCCAGAGAAAAAGAGCTGTCTTTTGTGGGTGCTTAGTGACAAATGCTCCCAGAATGATGCCATAGGCTTATAACCTTGATGTGAGTGGAGATTTGTGCTGCAGGTTCTCCCTGGAAAGTAGAGAAATAAAAACTGTGAAAGAAAAAAAGAAAAAAAAGAAAAAAAAAGAAAGGAAAAAAGAAAAAAAAAAAAAGGCACAGTTAATACAAAGGGAGCACAAGAAACTACTGTCTGGAAGACCAAGAAATGTTCTCTTGCTTCTGAAAGCCAGATATTACACTAGTGTTAAACTGATGAGCAAAGAACTGGAGACAGAAGTTTAAGTCAATACATCACTACTGTTTCCTTGTACTGACCCTGGCTAGGAAAAAACAAAATGTATATGACAGCTCCATCATATATTTGACAACAGTGACTAGCAGTGGCACCTTGCACATCTGCAGTGGTTCTGAGCAACACCAGCGCTCACTGAGTGTGCTTGTAGGAAGCAACCACCAATCTGACTTTAAATCAAAGGAAGTTTTGGCTAGCTGATAGACTCACAAAACAGAGTTCTCTCTGGATGAGCTGAAATATCAGAATTCACAGGGAGGATGATCACAAGCAAGAATAAATCACCTCCCTCTCAAGTACTTCTGCTAACTCTCTGCATTTTGGCTCGGGAGCGTACAATTACCCGTGCTGCTGGCGCTCCCGGGGCTCTCCACATGCTTGTTAGCACCAGCATTTGGAAATGCAGGGACCCGAGTGAAAACCTGATCCTTTCCCCACGCCTAGATCAAAGAGTTGAAGGAAATTAGGAATCCAGTGCCCTGCTTCCTCCCCACTTCCTCCACAGATGTAGTTACCACTGTCTCTGACAGCAAAAATGATGTAGGGCTGTATCTCCTGCTGCTTTCTATTACTGTCTGCATGGGAGGAAGGAGAGAGCCCTTCAGCTCAGCATCCTGTTTCTTCACATCTATGTGGCTTGTGCTGTGCTGGGTAAAGAAAGGCTGATACTCTGTTCTCTTCCATTACTTATTTAACAATTCCTATAGACACAAACGCAGTAGAGAAAACATGTCCTGCTTCTAATATGGTCTTCCTTCTTAAACTTGTAATTACAAAACGCTCTTTTTCATATACAGTGAGTGAAGTTCAAAAGACGGCAAAGCCTCAGCTCTCTCCTCCCCAACACTGAAATCAGTTTAAAGAAGAAAAAAGTCTATGCCTGCTGTTTTGGGAGTGGAAAGGAAAAGTCGTTTGAGAAAAGTTGTGATAATGAATCCATCTCTGCTTCAAATCAGCTTTCTTCTTCAGCTGTCAATCATTTCTGGCTCTATTTCAATTTACTCTTTCTTCATTTATTGGCAGTGTTTGCTTTCCTCACTCTCAGGTCACATCAGAAGTCTAGGAAACTGTGAAGCTAAAGGTTTATTGGTCTAATAAACATTAATTGACAAACTCTAGGGTGGGCAATTGTGTTATGAGAAGATACATACACACTTTTTTTTTCCTTCAGTACTGATCTGGTGCTTTGGTTTGGACTCCTCTTAGTTACAGACAGAAATATTATTTTTTTTTACTACATTAAACTGAGCAACACCATATAGAACAAAGAGCAGAAAGGCTATTGATAAGCAAGGAGTTATAACACTGCTTTTAACCTCTTCCTTCTGCCATCTGTATTTCAGCTAACCTTGTCCATAAGACATAAAAAAGTCCTTTTTCTTTCAGGATCTCTCAGCACTTCAGCCATGATTTTCTTTTCTCTGAAGTGCTCTTCTCAGTCAAAAACTGTTTCACTTTCCTCCTACAATGGCAGAGACTGTTTTCAACCAGGAAGTTCAGACCAAGAACACTGTAAGCAACCTTGTACTATCCATCAGGGACCAATAAAAAAACTGGAATGGGAGAAGAAATGGTACAGTAATCTTTCCAACTTACATGTAATAGTAGAAATAAACTTCTTAACCAGTTTGCTATATTTCATAGATTTAAAGAGCAGCCTCTTAAATCCAATTCTGCAAGGGAAACTTCTCACTAGAGTGTAGAAAATGTTCAAGTAACACTTGAGACAATTAAGACACTGCTGTACTCTTGCAGACCTGATAACTTATTTTTGTTTTCTGACTTGTTCAAATTAATTGTCAGAAGCTGCTCTATATTGTATTAGCTTTTTGTGGATGAATTATTCCTTATTATCTCATAAGTATTTAGCATTTAAATTTTGACAGAAGCCTACAATATTTCTTAATGAATTAGCAATGCAGGTGAGATGCATTCACGTATTTTTTGCTTGCAAGTTGAATCTTACAGTTGATGTCCACACAAGAATAAATCTCTTCAGCCATTCCCAACCTATGTGGTCTATAGCATATGCAAGATTAGGCATGTACACAGAAATAATTCAAAAGTCAGCATTTTAAATGAATTACTGAAATCAAAATATAGAGAGGAAAATGATGGTAAGCACCATGAGTACTACAGTATGAAAAGTGTATGAATTGCATGGTATTTCCTTGGAGACAAACCTCTTTTTTCATTTTACTTGCATAGGATTCTTAGCTGAGGGCAATAAAGTTGATGGAGCTATGAGGCCTTCTCAAATTTTTAGCAATGATCAGTTAATTAATACTCTACAATGATTCTCAGAACATTCTAAATTTTTTTCTAATGGTACTTCTGAAGCTGGGTTCAGCAGCTATGATAGTATACTTCTCATTAGAGAAAACCTATAAAAGTAAAGCTTATGCAAAAAATAGTGAAAGAAGAGATATTAGAAGTATGTGATTACAGAATATGCAAGGAGAGCAATTCCCAGGCAAGAAGAAAGTATAAACACCATGGCATGAGAAGCCACCATGTTATCATATAAATAAAAGTATACTTCTCTGGCCATCCAAGTCCAAGAAAAATTAACTTGAACTGGGTCAGAATAGGTGAAAAGACAAGGACTTCACTCTTCTTTAAAATCCTATTCTCTTCCATGAAGAGACAGACATCGCAGACTTCCCCTCTGTAAGAGGCCAAGAAAGTCTGGCTTGCTTGTTACAGCAAAACGATGGGTAAAGATACTAACTCTGGCAATAGCTGAAAGAAAAAGATAAATACAAGGAAGAGAGAAAAGCTACTTAAACTCAAGGAAGCATCACAGATTAAACTGCCCATGAATAAGTTTTGACAGAAAATCAGATGATCTTAAAGCTCCTCAAGACTCGCAGTCTTAGCCATATGGTTGTTTTGGGGTTTTTTTTCCCCCTTTCCTTTTTTTCCCCTTCAGTAAATCTGAGCTAGAACTGCAGTCTTTCTTGCAAGCTTCCTACCTTTGACTGATAGCTATTAAATTAAGTTTTACCCCTTTGGTTCTGTCCAGATTAAATACATTTATAGCACAGCATAACACAATAAGACAAAGGAACAAGTGGCAATTACTTTGTCTACTTTTGCCTCCTACATGGCTAACCATCATTTAAACACTGAAAAGGGGGTACGGAGATCTGTGTGAGTTTGGAGAAAAGCAAACTGAGAAAACAGAATCAGCAAACTGGCCCTATTTAATCTATAATAGTTTGCAAATAAACTTTGAAAAGATTTTTTTTTTTTCTAAATTCCAGGAATGTTTTTTCAATGAAGACCCAAAGAAAGGGGTACTAAACAAGAACTTGACAAGCTAAAACATATCGCTATCAAAAGAGAATAAAGAGGATGAAAACAGCTGCTTGTACATCACTTGCAGAATGTTTTCTATTTAAAGCACATGGGTTTAATACCAATATGAGTTCACAGTTCCTGCATGTGGCAACAGAATACTGAATAAACATAATAATGGTTTAAACAACATTGAACACACCATGCTCCTGCAAAGCACAGAAATCTCTTTTCTCCTTGTTAGTAACCATATCCGTTGTTGGCAATTACCCAGTAGGACATATATGTGAGTGGACCACGACACTTTTAGGCAGAGATCTTTGGGGGAGACAGCCACTTCCAATGCAGAAGATATTTTCAGACGTTTTAACTAATGCACTTGCCAGATGACTTAAAGGGCATGTGATGGGTTGACCCTGGCTGGACGCCAGGTGCCCACCGAAGCTGCTCTATCACTCCCCTCCTCAGCTGGGCAGGGGAGAGAACATATAACGAAAGGTTGGTGGGACGAAATAAGGAGAAGGAGAGATCACTCACCAATTACTGTCACAGGTAAAACACACTTAACTTCGGGAAATTAATTTATTGCCAATTAGAAGTCAGAGTAGGGCAATGAGAAATAAACCCCAAATCTTAAAACACCTTGCCCCCACCCTTCCCTTCTTCCTGGGCTCAACTTCACTCCTGATTTTCTCTAACTCTTCCCTGAGCAGCACAGGGGGATGGGGAATGGGGGTTGCCATCAGTTCTTCACATGTGGTCTGTGCTGCTCCTTCCTCCTCAGACGGAGGACTCCTCACATTCTTCCCCTGCTCCAGTGTGGGGTCCCTCCCAGGGGAGACAGTCCTCCATGAACTTCTTCATGAGTCCTTCCCACAGGCCACAGTTCACAAACTGCTCCAGTGTGGGTCCCTCCCATGGGGTGCAGTCCTTCAGGAACAGACTGCTCTGGCGTGGGTCCCCCACGGGGTCACAAGTCCTGCCAGCAAACCTGCTCCAGTGTGGGCTCCTATCTCCATGGGTTCTCAGGTCCATCCAGGAGCTTGTTTCAGTGTGGACTCTCCACAGGGTCACAACCTCCTTCAGGCATCCACCTGCTCTGGTGTGGGGTCCTCCACAGGCTTCAGATGGATATTTGCTCCACCACGGACCTCCACAGGCTGCAGGGGGACAACCTGCCTCACCATGGTCTTCACCAGGGGCTGCAGGGGAATCTCTGCTCTGGCACCTGGAGCATCTCCTCCCCCTCGTTCTTCACTGGCCTTGGCGTTTGCAGAGCTGTTGCTCTCACGTCTTCTCACTCCTCTCTTCTGGCTACAAAATACCTATTCTTTTTTCCCCTCTTCTTACATATGCTATCCCAGAGGCTCTCCCACCATCACTGATGGCCTTGGCCTTGGCCAGTGGCAGGTCCATATTAGAGCCAGCTGGCACTGGCTCTGTCAGACACAGAGGACAGAGCAGCTTCTCACAGAAGCCACTCCTGTAGCCCCTTACTACTAAAAATTTGCCACGCAAGGCCAGTACAGGGCAAATGAAAAGACAGAGGAATGTACAGCTGTTTCCAGATGTAAAACCTAAACCTCTGGATAGAAACCTCTTGTTTATATCCATCCTGACAGAGTCACGGCACTCATACAATTAAACCAAAAAGACTTATACAGGCTCTGAAAACATGGCAGTACATACGCATGCTACTTTACAGTATTTGTGTTATCAATCCACTGGAAAACATAGCTTTTCTTTTCTCAGAGAGCAGAAGGATGAATATATGTATGGGCCGAAATGGTTATCTAAGATGATGATGGGAAACATTTAAAAAGTACAACAGACTTGTAATCTCGTTACTTCCCTTGCTCTTCTGTTGAGGTCTTCCCTCTTGTGAAGTGATTCAAAGCCTCACTGTGTCAGAAAGTTTAAATGAGAGGCTTTTATTAGTGTGATTTGTGGCACTGATGGTAGACTGCATGGGGCTAACTCTCTGACTTGTTTCTCTCTACCAAATCACGTACATGCCCAAAACCTTCAAAAGCCATTTAAAATGCTTTGCTGATAACTGTTCCGTGTACATTGTTAGACCCAGATTTGCTTGCGTGGCAGTGCTTTTATGGATCTACATCTTACTATTAGTTAACTTTTTGACATAGGCATCAAGAGGACATTCCTTTCACAGTAAAGCTGTGGTGATTTTACGTATTTGCTGTTGACAAGTGAGAATCGCTTTTATTTTCAATCCTGAAGACGTTGTTCATTTGAGATAAAAATCACAGGGCAAGTCAGATTTTGATAGGGAGCATGTCGTGAGTTGCTGTTGACAGTGTGTCACAGATACATCTCTACTCTGTAATTTTTAAGTTTGTTATTTTCCCACTACCTCCACTGGCTTTCCTAGTTACTGCTTTTAACAACTAAGGCAGCTACTGAATAGCTGGGAGCCTACAGGGGTGTGCATTGAATCACAGCAGGGTGTTCAAGCAAATTGGATATACGGGTGTTCACTGAAAGTGGGAATCATCTCTTTAAAAGTTTAGGTGTGATGTGCATTATTTTGAGAGGAGCTATCATAACAATGTGCAATTCCTACCTTAGTGAGCATAGGGGATAATTTAATCAAAGAAACAATGGGTGTTTTTTATTTAGCTGGGAGTTTTGGCAGTCTTCCTCCTGCCAGCTAAAATCACAGGCTCCTTGCTGAGGCCATCCACCATGCCATTTCACCCAAAAGAAAGGAGAAACATTTTACTTTACCCTGCACAGCAGTGTCCCACCGATACCAGTGCCAGACCCCACCACCTCTGTGCCTGGTAGCTCCATATATTAGAAGTGGCTCTGAAAACCTACCTATCCCTCAGTTACCTCTATTTTATAGCTGAATTTTTTTTGTGGTTGAAACAGTTTGGTAATGAGCTGGGAGTTTGTGTCCTCTGCAGGAGCTTTTAACCCTTTATGTTACATCCCAGCACTGAATCCCCACACTGATGCTATAGAAGCAGGAGGAAGGACCCGAGGTTTAGCTCCCCAAATTTGAAAGTTACATTTTCTGCATGCCAGGCATACATATTGCAAGACCCCTTCAGGACTGAGTGCAGACCTTCAGTGGTGCCTAACAGCATTCAGGACAAAAAACATTTGGTACAAAAGGCCAAAATAAAGACTCCTTGCCCCTTTTTTAAAACTACTTTTGAACTAAAAATCTGATTACTAACAACAACAAAAAAAAAAAAAGACACGTAGTGTACCACTTCCTTTTTTAATTCCTGAATTATTGCTTTGAATGCCAATATTTCTGGTAGCTTACATGCAGGAGGACAAAAGCCCCTGCCCATAAGCCAGATTTTAAGGGACTATAAATAAGGAGCCCAGTAGCTCAACCATTAAACAAGAATCAAGTTCCCCTGCAATACTCTCATTCAACATGCGGTAGTTTAGAACTTGAGCTTCTTCCCATTCTTTCCTCTGGTATATTTAGACAGCTACGTGAATCAATACATTAATGCTGAAACAATTTCAGAGTATCAAAACCCGCTAATTGATAGTTAAATGTGAGCTTATTTTTCACGTGAAATGGCTGTACTATATTCATTGTTGAAATAACGGTAATCATTTTCTTTGTGACATTCTCTTGAGGAATTTTAAACAAAGCCTTCAGTAATTGCTTAGTTATTTCAGACCTGCCTGGTAATTTTCCACTGAATTAAAAGGCATTTGTTACTGAGAGTGACGGAAAAAATGTACATGTCTGCTGGATGGAGCTTTTACTTATTTTCAGTCAACATAATTACCTTTTATTAACACACCTGGTGTCTGAATAATAGCCTACTTTCTATTTATTTGACTCATACTTTCCTAAGTTTGTATCTGTAGGGTACCTATACCCTTCAAATGGTAATGAACAAACAAGAATGGTTATGTGGGCAAGACTATGTTTTCGGGTTTTTTGGAAAAAAAAATGTTTAACCCTACTCACAGTAAAACAATTTTGATTATATGCGGGTTTAGAGGAAAACCTAATCCAACAAACTGAACTTTTAAGCAACATTTAGAAGAACAAAAATAAAAGTATTAGTACTAGAAAAGCAATTATTATAGCATATGTATTATACTCTGGTGACTTTGTAAGGTAAACAATTTAATGAAAGGTATTTATTGTCCAGATATTGCAGTATTAAACAACAGGTATTATCCACCTAAAGGTCATCGAGATTACTAAATATTATGTGATGTAATTTGTCAAACTGCTTTTGTTACTAGATCCAACACTGTGATGAAAAATAACACCCCTTCAATACTTTCAGTAACCTCCACCCTGTGTAGGAATTTCAGCGAGGTCAGACAGGAGACCTCAGAGCAGACCTGCAGCCATGACCCAGGACCCCGCCAGTGTGAGCTCCACAAATGTAAAGTAGGTCCTCATAGTTCCAGCCACCCATGGCTTCGTTAATGCTATAAAATAACTCCTGTGATGCGTTCTGAGGCTTCACAACAGTACAGAGCTTTTGTTACACATTGCTATTTCTGACCAGCTTTTAAGAGCAGCTGCCACACTTACGTTGATCAAAGATCATAGAGTCAAGGAACGGTTTGGGTTGGAAGGGACCTTAAAGATCACCTAGTTCCAACCCCCCTGCGATGGGCAGGGACACCTCCCACTAGACCTGGCTGCTCACAGCCCCATCCAGCCTGGCCCTGAACACTTCCAGGGATGGGGCATCCACAGCTTCCCTGGGCAACCTGTTCCAGTGCCTCACCACCCTCACAGTAAAGAGTTTCTTCCCGATATCTAATCTAAATCTCCCCTCTTTCAGTTTAAAACTGTTACCCCTTGTCCCATCCGAGGCATAAGATGCCCTGAGCACCACATCCTCCTCCCTTCCGCCTCCAATACAGACCCAGGAGCACACTGTACTGTTCCCTGCTTTTCTCTCTGCTTCGCGTCTGCTTTTGTCCAATGGGATAAGCTTTGTTTGCACAGGACTTGGGGTCTCCTGTAAGGCACTGATTCCACAGCAGGAAGTCCCCCCAACCAGAAGGAGTGCATAAAGCTGCCAGACTGCCTGCTATCCAGTATGTGGAGTAAGTGGTGGGTCTGTAAACATCTCCTTCAACAAGTTTTTAGGTATCGTAAGTATGAACGCTATTCTCACATAGGTTTAGGTAGCAGCATATATTCCAAGCTTTAGCAGCCAACTCCAGCTGTTTCAACCCTATCACTGACATCTGAATGTTCCTTCAGCATCTTGCCATGTTCTGGCCTGAAGAAACAACCTTATCTCCCTCAGTCAGCAGATATGCTCTAGCTGGAACAATGCAGGGAGCAGAATGCCATTTAATTACATTTGTTGAACACTCAAACACTGTTTCCTTGACATATTACTTATTTAGGAATACTACAGCACATTTTAAAATGAGTTCTTTAGGAATACTACAATAAATTTTCAAATGACTAACGGTACTATTACAGCAGGACCATAAAAAATGGATTCAAATTAATGTCAGACAATTTCTTTTGCTTGGTAATTTAACTGAAAAAAATATAATAATTGTATTTCTGAAGTTTAATGCAAACTATATAGGCTCACTTATCATTTTCCTCATAACTTCAGTTACAGATAACTTTAGGTTTTGATATTATTTCAAAAATAAACACCAAAAAAAAAGTAAAAATAAAGACATAAAACAATGACAAACAAAGATGGTTTTTCAGTCAATATCACCAGAAGCAATTGTTTACCATGGGGTGCATTTGTATAATAGATGAGTGACACTTCTCATATTTAACATCTTGTTTACAGTATATGCATTTTTTGAGGAAATGCAAAACATATTCTAGAAAAGTTAATTCCTTACTTCTCAACATTAAATATAATTTGTTTTCCACTCACATTCACATGCTTTTTTCTTTGTACAAGAAAAACCTGAATTTATGGTTGAAGAATAGAAGTTAGTGAACCAAATTCTATTCTATTCTATTCTATTCTATTCTATTCTATTCTATTCTATTCTATCCCATCCCATCCCATCCCATCCCATCCCATCCCATCCCATCCCATCCCATCCCGTCTATTTTTGGGGTCAGTGCCTCTTCCACTAGAATCTTTTTCTTTTTTTCCTCCTTACTGTTATTTAATTTGAACAAACGTCTCCAGCTGCAGTGAAAAGCAAGGTCCATTTTACTGCACAATGTTCTAAAGATACAGCATCAGACAGTTCATGGTATATGAGCAGCATCAGAAGGGAAAGCAGAGATGAATTGTCACCAAACATTAAAGCATTGACTAAACTTGCAAATAGTTTAAAAATCTAAAAAATAGTTAAAAAAAATTAAAAACATCTTTCAAGTGCTACTTTACCACAAGGTGTCTCTTAGTTTAATCAACGACACTAAGTTGAATCTACTTGGTGAGTTTAAGAATACACTCAATGGTTTAAGAGAGACACAGCAAGAAGTTTTGAGCTACTGAGGTAAGACGCTGCAGGCAAGGGTGTCTTGTTAAGGTTGGCACAGAAGGAGATTGGAAGCAGAGGGAGCACTTCATTGAGCCAGCTCAAGTCTGATGGGTTGCTCTCCTATGGTGCAGCATTTTATAGGATTAGGGTCTCTAAAGGCTCTTTCCTAATAGTAAAACAACATCTTAGAGTACCTCTCTTTTTAAAAAATATAACATGTCAATCTTGGTAATCATAAAGTTTCATTCATTTACATTCTGGGCACAGCATGGATTACTGACAAACAAGCTTTCCTATATATAACTTTTACAAAGGAAAAACATGGCCTAATGATTTAAGCACTGCCTCTCTCCAGAGAGAGATTCGCATTCAAATCCTGCTTAGCCGCAAATACTTCCATGGCCTAGGGCATGTTGTTTAGGCTGAACCCAAGGTATCAAAATCCCAGTTAAGATAGGAGATGCTCATGTTTCCAAAAAGCAGTTTGATTGCCCGAGCCAGGAGGCACTTTAGATGTGGTGGATTCCTCAGTTGGGACTGCAGGGCACCCAGTGGGCTCAGCTGCAATTTGGAGGGGTGCAGGGAAAACCTCATCTACTTGTAGCTGGGGACAGCATCCAGCCAAGTACTCTACTTTCACTTGACTTCCCAAAACCAGGGTGGAGGGAGAAGAAAAGGAGGTAGGTTTGTTCTGCACAAGAACTAAGTAGATCAAACAGTGATCCAGAAGAGACGGCGCTGAAAACCCTTTCCAGCTGGCCGCTCGTAGCTCCTTTACCAGAGGGCCCTAATTGCCAGGCTAAGGATGGGACACTGAGAGAGCACTCCTCACCTGCCTGTTGAATCAGATCCCAATTTAGGACAGCAAGAGCCACCCTGTCAATGAGCGGAGAGAACGCTGTCCTAAAGAGCCCATCAGACTTCCCGGGACTGGGGACTTGGGGGATCAGATCTCTCTTTACAGTATTACCTGCACATTTTATTCTACAATAGTCTTCAGTGATGCTGCAAGCTGTATTATTTTTCATTCAACATGACTATAAAGCGAACAGTATTATTTGACTGTGTTCCAATAATCCTAACAGTGGTAATACAAATATGCAGCAGTAAGATGACTCTGGCTGTAGAAGAACACATTTTTAGGAATGTTCTATCTATTAGCTTCACAATCATTATTTCTCAGTCACTTTATAATTTCAATTTTTCCACTTAAAATGGTTATTAGCTTATATTTCTTTCCTAATAAAAGCATTTTTACTTCTAAGAGCTTCTTTGCTGCCCTCTTAAGCACTTTGTTAGAATAGCAGAACTGAATGAAAAGTTTATGTTCAGCAACAAGGTGTTTGAAATAGTTCCTGCTTTGACTCTAACTACTTCTGATAACATAAATATTTTCTGCTTATATAAAAATACACCCAACCAGAAGTTCCTTGGCTTTTCAAATCATGTTGTAAATCAGTATTATGTTATATAACAGTATTAGAATCTTTCTAACATTAACTATTATAAAGTACAATAGAGTTAGAAAATGAGAAAACTAATAATGTGGACAAAAAGACAATTTTTTTGTGTACTAATTTGTTAATTTTGTAATACCCTCTTCATATATATTCCAAGATTGCATGTCAATTTTAATTTTTATCCTCTTTTTTTATTTCTTACATGTATTTTTTTCTTAATATGTTTTCCTGCAGTAAACCAAATTCAAGTAACTTAAAATCTTTCTCAGGAATGACAAAAACTATGGATGCACTGAACTGGGTCAATTTTGACAAAATTGCCATTTTTTAACGCCATGAAAATCTATTCTTGCCAATAGCACAGATGAAAAGAACATTGGCAATAATGGCAAAAAGAGCCGTTTTTATCATAAAATTGCAGAAAATGTCAGTTGATTCATACCCACTGTTTTCTATGTTAACTAGACTTTATTATTAATTTGTCGTAACCTGAAGCCTTAAACTAACTTTTTATGGAGCAAGAGCTAAAGCAATTAATTAATTTAACATGCAAGTTTCCTTGCTTGATTTCAAATATTCACTTCCGATGTCAATCAGAAGATCAGTGGGAAACAGAAAGAAAATTCATATTTTCTTTTTCTTCATACCTTTTCCAGTTGAATACTGCCTGGTCTTACTCTCTGACAAAATCGTTTATAACTCTAACCTCTTCTAAAAGCCGACTTTATTTACAGTTAAACTTGTCTTTTTTTTTTTTTTTACAGTTAAACTGCTGCTGAGACATCTTAAACTGCCCATTGTACTTCACCATGCATGCAGGCAGAGGGAGATACCAAGGCAGATTTGTACAAATCCAAGTATTGCCTTAAACAGGGACAATGAGTAAGTCATTGCAATCCAATTGTCTAAAGGCTTTATCTCTGGCACCATGACTGCTGAAGAAATTACCCTTGAGGAAATTACCAGAGAGTGAAACAGTGGAGATATAATGCTTTATTCTTAAGTTATGCTTTCAACCTATCTATCTCCCTGCAGGCAAAGAAACAAAAAGCAGGCACTGAATAGCAGAGCAACACAGTCGAGATCATGGAGCTTCTAATACCTCCTTTTGAGGTTTAGACTAAGAAAGAAGCAGTTGATGCACCAGGGTGAAACCCACAACTTCTTGAATTGCTCCAGGCTATCTCATGGGACATGCAACACAATGGCAGGTATGATCCATATTTCCCTCAAAACATAAACAACCTGTATCCCAGTACAAAGCAAGTTTAGCTTTCTCATCCCCCTTTTCAGATACTATACCATGGTATAGTACAGAATTCCCAACACACACACAAAAAAAAAAAGCTTAATCACTTACAAGTGTGTTTTTGCACCTGAAATTTGTTTTTATGAAGAAAATAGATGCTAAGCAGTTTAAAAGAAAGATACACAAAGTAATACAGGAATGCTTAATGAAGCTATGTAAGACAATTAAGAACAAATATTGCCCAAAACATCAGATCTTTTGGAATACTAGGTATTTTTGAAGGAACTGTTTTATTCAGTTCACAATTGTGCATCCAAAAGGCTGATATGATAGTATGTGATCATGCCCAGTCTGAGAAGATTTCAAAATTCAGTTTCAAAAACCTAAAACCTTCTTGTTAGCAGCGCGTTTTTATTGAGGCTAACTTTCTAGCTGGCGGCACAGGTAGTACAGGACGCTCGATAAGTATGCTATGAATCCATAGTACAACTCTGAGTTCCACTTACGCGTTTTGCTGGAATGACTTTGAATCAAGCAAGCACTGTATATCATCCGAAAGAAATCCACTTTGCATGACAGAATGTGTGTTTTGAAAAGTTAAACAGCGACACGTTAGAAGGTTAGAGAAACCAAGGGAAGAACTGTGTTTATACAATCAAAGAGATGGGAAAAGAGGGACCTTTTTGACACATCAGTAAGTCTATTACCATGGGGTAAACAGACTTCAGTCTGGATCAAGGTAATAAACACTAATGATCTGTTCTGGGAAGAGAAGCTAAAGCACATGTGCGAGGAGGAAAGCCTGTTTCCACAAGGGAATACAAATGAAGAATTTCACAGGCGAGTTGCCTTAAATGCCACTGGTTTCCTTCATTATTTGAATGATTAATAGTGAGAGTGATTTTTATCCCCTGTTGTCATAGACAGAATTCTTCACTGGAACATAAGGGATCTCTGTCACACTGACAGGAAAAAACCCAAAAGTCCTGCAAGGAAAAGTTGTGTGGAATTAAAATTTTTAAGATGAGAACAGTAAGAGCGTGAATGTGATGTGGCCATCTTGCTGGATCTCTAGCAAAATTTCTGGAGATTCTAGTTAGAGCTTTCCTGAACAAGAGGAGCTGAGAGTAGTTGTCTTAAGAGCACTCTTTTAGGGCCATCCAAAATCCTTGAAAGTGCATGTTAGTTATATATTTATTATATATCTAAATGGTAGTCGACTGTCTTTCTCTGCTATTCTACTATTTAATCAATGTTTGCTATGATTTTATGCTTTTGCTGTTCAGTCAAAAATTTAAGAAAGAGATGGAACAAAAACTCCTGAAGTAATAGATGCAATGTATTTAATTTATCACTTAGTAGTTTTTATGAAACTCACTGTAATTTATAACACATACTTAATCAAAGCTTCAGTTATAATATTTTTGGTGACACCGTAAGAGCAAAATCATAAAGACTGAGGAAGTTATACCTTTCACATAGTAGCTATGCTGTAACAATGTAGTTTATGTTGTATTCATTTAAAGTAAATAAATTTAAAGTTCTTAATTAAAATAGAGCAACTATTAAATAAAGCGAAAAATAATAAATGTAAATTGATTATATCTTTAATGCTATACAGTGGATTAAATCCAGTGTTTTAAAATCAAATTAGAGAGGACGTGAAAATTATGTTCCCTTTTCCAGCCTTAATATCACTCATTTAAACACTTTAATTAAAATGCAAATTCATCTATAGAGCAAATGTAAAGACAAAATCTTTGATGAATATGTAATATCTGGGAAATCATTAGCCAACATCATAGCACATTAGATTACTGCTACTGAATTGGAAATATAATGTTCACTGTGATGAAAACACTATAAATTAAATCAGATGGCTGTACCACCTAGTGTTTTAATTTCCGCAAACTTCACTCTGAAACACTTTCTCCTCTGAATAACCACCTTCATTATCATCAAAGGAATATTAAATCCTTAGCTTAAAACACTGACTCCTCGTTGTATGATTTTTCACCAAAAGATTCTTTCTTATGTCATGTTCTGTCACCTGGTAAGCAGTGTAATGTAATGCAGTTGATGTGTCTCTCGTATATATGCTTATATAAAAAAATTGATAGAAAAATAAAACAGTACTACTCAGGAATGTGAGAGCTCAGCAAGGGGACAAAGTGATGGACTCAGGGATGCATTGGCTTTCAACAGATTTCATTAACTAAATAGTTTGTAGCCGTGAATAAGAGGTCTACAAACCAGACGCATGCTATTTCTGTACAGATGTGCACATACCAGCACCTACTGCTACCCACAGCTGCCAAAGCACCCATAGCTGTGTTCATACTGCTCAGACCTCACTCCCCAGGTGACTTGCAAGGTGCTGAGATGTTTACAGGGGTCAGCACTTTGTTTTGTTCTCTAAGCAGGCACCCTATATGGTAGTTAGATATGAATATTCCTGTACCTGTCTCCATATTTGTGAAGACAACATAACCAGGTGACATGGCTGTGCTTCCACAGACGTCATCTATGCGACATCGCCCATCTCTCGTCCACCCACCTGCATCTGCCCACCACTACATCTCATTTATGAGAGCACGACTCTTTCGGAGCTGCAGTCAACCAAGCTGTGAACTGATCCAGCTAAAAATACAAATTGCTGTTCTGGAAAAGTGAGGGGACAGCCCAGGCTGGAAGTCAAGGTGTATTTCCCAAGGCACCTGAGCCTGCTTAATAGTCCTCCCCATGGAGGGGCATGTGGCCTGCTCCCCCTCCAGTCTGTGGAACACCCCCTGCTACTCATTTTGACTTTGAAGCTCCATGCAATAACAGGCGTAGCCAGATTTCCAGTTAATCTGCAAAGCTTAGGCACTTTGCTTTGCGGAAGTTTATATTAATGCAATATCAAAGCCTGTAATAACTTTACTAAACATGCCACCATGAGCACAGGCATGATTTTTTGGTGTTTGGGCCATGCTGAGTGTTCACTGCATTTAGTTCCTATTATCGAACTCTTGAGTGCTCAGTAATTCACAGCATCCTGTAGAGCTTTGAAGTGCAACACAACACATGGTCTGGTGTAGGCAAACACAGACATGTGCTACATCCCACGTAATATGCAATTTTAGTGTAAATGCCAAGATCCCCAGGGTTTCTTCTCATGAATGAGCATGCCAACCTTAATTAAGCTCACAGTATTTATTTAGAAAGTTAAGATGTTAATTTCCGACGGCAGCTTATGATGTGAAGCAATTTCTTCATATACAGACAACTGCAGTTCAAAGTCCCTTATTTTGCTTTTCCAGGTTCAAAACCAATAGGTGAAAATACATCTAAAAGGAGTGGCCCTAGTTTTCGTGGCCCACTGCATCTTTGCTGGCCAGGCCAGATAGTGGCATCATTTGTGACAATACTAGCTGTGTAATGCAGTAAGATTTCAAAGGGTTCTCTTTAGTCATTTAATACAACTATTGCCTAATAAAATGTTTGATACACTACTGACATCAGCTGGATGGAAGGAAATTCTGTGTTTATCGTCTATTAAAGTGAATTCCTTAATTCATCAGCCTAGGTTGTTTTCCCCACTATAATCTAAACACAGCTGACACCTCCCCCCTCCCTCCCCAATTTGACCTATGACCAAAGAATGGAGCATGGCCTTTTTACTCCTAAAGCTCTACTGGATTCTCTACCTTCCTGTCCTGGATAAGGACAGGGCTTTCTAAAGGAGACTCTCTGTGAAGAACCAAATATGAAACGTTAAATATATAAAAGGAATAAAAAGGGAATACAGTTACTGATGAAAGAAATGGATAGCTACTTTGTTTTCCCTGCAATTATCCCCTAGTTGTACAGGTAAGATTGGATTATTATTATTATTATTATCATTATTATTACCTTGAAAAGAGAAAGGATATTGAAAAACATCACCTTGCTATTTTGTACCAACATTATTAAATGAAAAAGTAAAGAGGAAAGAAAATCTCAAAAGCTTTAATTCATCTGAGATCTCCAGTGAAATGCTTAGAATTTTCTAACAGCGACTGAGCGTTGGCAATAATTTCACTGACTACTTGGGTGATTTATGCATTGTTAATTCCAGTATGTCTGTTATAAAGCAATCAGTATTGCAATAGAGTTGAGGACTCAACTCTATAGCAGCTATTGACTCGGCTATGTAAAAATTCTCAGTTAAAGGCACGCAACTATTTTCAGCTGGAACATAAACAAAAATGTGTACTAATCAAGACAAATATAGCTCTAGATACTTAGCAAAATATTAACAAATATGAGACTCTTGCTTGAGTTGCAACTTGAGCTGTCTGGATGCTCCTAGGTGATACTTTATCGATCCTCTTTCTCGTTGCCTTCCCTCCGACCAACTATTAACAAGCATCTCTCCCCTCTCCCCCGACCCCGAGTCATGAATTTTCATGAAGCTGGTGGAAATGTAACACCTTTGTGGAATTCACCCTCTGCCAAATCTGAATGAAATTACATTTTTTCAAACATTATCAATGCAAAGACAGGCCCCACACAATGCATGTGTGCATCTAATTAAACACATGCAGCATAATAACACCAGATACCTCATTTCCACATTTAACTGGATTTCACTTAAAAGTTTGACCAGAGCTGGTGAGCACCATCACACAAGGCATGACCAGTACATGACAAGTGCAAATTTCAAAATTATGTACCCCTTATTTTATTTTTTCAATTTAAAGCATGAAGCCTTTCCCTTTGGGGGCATGCTAACTATTCCCGGACCTCTCTCCTTTCAGTTGCACACAGTCCCTGCAAACGTTGGTGAATTATTGTGCCTTACAAATTTACTATTTCTCTTTAAACTGACAAGCGGATGATGGTAAACATATTGATGCTCCATATGGCTTGAAAGCTCCTAAGAAATCTTGTTCCTAAATTGGCATATTTCAGTGCTTTCAGAGCTGTGAAAGGCTTTTACGTCTGCCAGTTTTCTATACCATTATTACAGTTCTGAAGCCGTGTTTACCACTGGAGGATACCACCTGGCTCCAGGATCCTGTATGCTATTCTTCCACATTTCCCTCCATGGGTCACCTGCCAATGAATCACCAAGGAAACTCATTACCAAAAGCACAAACTACGCTGAACGGTACAGCTGACTGCCAGCAGATAGTGTTATTCGCTGGACCACTCAAGCCTGTTATTTCTTCAAATGCTGCACTTCTGTCATGTTGAACAGCTGTGCTACGCTGTTTCCCCTTCTCATTTGTTATTTAATTTTAATCTCATCTGACTCACTGGTGTGGGTACGATGTCTAAGCTGCTGTCGGAAAGTCTGTGCGAGGCTATTTTAACAGCTATGAAAAGACAAAATGCAGTTCTCATTCTTTTTATTTGTCATTTTTATTGAAGAATTTGCTTTTTCATTAGCTCAGCTTAGGCATGCCATGGTCTGGATGAACTGCAAAGAAAGTGATTCCTTCTTTCCCACTGTTCAATGTTTACCTCCACATCAGGCTGTGATTTTCCCATTTCTGCATCTTCAGAAAGGCTGAGGGACTAATGCACATAAAACACAGAGATCATGACCCATCTAGACCTCATCCTAAGGTTAAGCTGCAGCCTGAATGCTTCATACCCTCTTCAAGATGCCTGCTGACACCAGGCAAATATTTTCAGTGAGAGTCTGCAGTCTTCCAGAACACAACTTTCTGATGCTTGGGTCAGCTCCTGCCTTTCCCACCTACTCTCTACAAATTCCAGTTTTCAGTCCCTGTGTTTTGGACACCTCTTTGTGTGGATTTTCGCAGGGATTCTACTGGGACTGCAGCAGCCAGTTAGATGTCCCGGCCAGTTGTCTCCACTGTCCCCCTGTAGCTCATTTCTTGTTATCGAATTTGAGGAATGAGGAACATCTCATTTGCTCCTGGACACCCACTCACAATTTAAGGCAGAGGCTTCTTCTCATTAAAGGCACTGTACCCATTAGGCAGCGTTCCCTTACTGACCGCAGCTCACAGTTCATCAGTTCAAAGCTGATCCCACCAGATATTTTAAACCACCAAACGTCACTGTTCCCTGACTTTACTGAGTACAGAGTCCTCCACAGACAGCCTGGTTACCTTTCATCCTGATGCAGCTCTGAACAGTCTTATGAACTCGTTTCCTACTTAAATGAATCCATCATATTAGTGCAATAATTTAATACTGGTTACAGTTTCAAGATTCCAAAATCAAAAGTAAAGAGATTTTCTTTTTTGTTACAGCTACCTTTCTGTTGGTCCAAAACCAACTGCTACTTTTTATGTGAAAACCTCAGACTTAGATATTAATGGTACTTGCTGTTTTTCAGATTTTGCATTTCTCCACTTCCACACTTATGTAGGGCAATTTACTACATCTTTGCTTACTGATGCCAGCTTTATCTTTTTTTGAAAAAATCCAGCAGTCATGGACGCTGATGGAAACAGTATAAATGAGGATACAATTGGAGTGAAAAATGGAGGCTAAAATGGCTCAGGGATACTTTGACTAATCTGACATATTCACTGACCTGAAAAGCATGGCAGTTAAGGAGATAAAAATCTATTTAATCTATTGATAGATTAAAAACTTAAATGATAGTTATCATGCTAGATTAAAAACTTAGATGATAGTTATCATCTAACCAAACACCATAGATTTTTAATAAGTGTGAGGAAATGAAGAGTGATTTTAGATTACAATGACACTAAATATGACAGTATTCCTATTTGGGGTGTTCATTGTATGCCGACAGACATCTGACAAGATACAGAGATTCTGATGAAAGTCATTTCACCATGTCATAATTTCAAAATGTCATAATTTTATTCAGAGACTGTCCTTCATGAATACTTACATGCAGGATAAAATTACACAACTGTCTGTTATTCTTCCTATTATTAATAGTAAAGCTAGTTAAGAAGTGTATTTAAATGTATTGTGAATCAGGCATCACTATAACAATATGTAAGGCTGAGATTCTTTCGCAGTACAAGATTTGATGCTAAATTTACTGCTTCCAGTTAAAAACTTGAGAAAATACTTGTTTTCACTCTGTGTTCAGGCACTAAGTTTAAGAGGTTGGGAACAATGGTCCTTAGGACTAAGGTCCTTCACTGCTTAGGACATTCTCTCTGGAAAAGGATAGAATAGAGACTTATTATAGCAAATGGCAAAACTTCTACTGACTTCAGCATAGCCTTAGAGCTCATAAAATACTGCCTTTCCACACATGTTGCCCCTTTCATTTCTGCAGGTCTGTTAAGGTGTATAAATTCTGAATCGGCCATCTGGTTAAGAGAAATAATAATAATGACAAATGAGCGGTGTGGCAGCATCCCTGCTGAAGGCCAGATCTGCAGCGCTCATTTCGAGTGGAACATCCGCACAGGACCAAAAGTTTTAAATTGCATGTGAGAGGAGTAAGAATTGACATGTGCAAGAAATACACTGAAGACCTGGCACAAAGTGCTTGTGCGAAACAAAGCAGAAAGCTTTGATTATAAGGCTGAGAACATTGTATGAGAACCTTTAAGTTGGAGGAGTACAGGGAAAATTTCAGAGTTCCGAAGTATCAGCAGTTACTTCAAAGATAGTGAGTGTTGAGCCGAAGTAACATTATCCTTTAATCTTTGTCATCTTCTTTTTTCTAGGAAAAAAAAGATCCTTATACCCTTACATTTTTTACTCAGTGATCTACTTTCTTTCCTCATAGGTGTTTCAATGGGTTTTCATTGACTTGAGTACAAATGTATTTCAAGACAGTAAGGCTGACACGAAACATGGTATTAACTTTGTCAATTCACAATTGTCAAGACTGTCTTTCGGGATAATCCATTTGAAAAAAACCCAAATGCTGGCAGGTTGAGTTTACACTAGCAGCTGTAATGTTGGATCATATGTCCCCATCACCCTAGGGTTTCATCGCAACTGATACTGTTTGTCCTTCCATGTAGCATAAAGGTGACTGAGAAAAGAGTACCAGTCTAAATCCACATTCTCCCTCTGGCTAAACTGACATAATGTGATCGTGAACCCAAGTCTAATCAAGACCAATTTGGTATTTCTGAGTAACACAGGAAGGCTGATATTGTCATCATAGAACCATGCCTGCCAGCAGCTGAGCTCAGATGCCATTAAAGACTTAAAAGTATAACATGCAAAATCCTTTGGAAGTTATATTTAATGTTGTAGTCGTACGCAAAGTTTAATGATTAATACACAGTTTGTGTCGTTATATATTACAAAGCAGGGAAACGCTCCTTTCTTATCCTTTCCCTCCTTCTTTTTGCTTTCAGCCATGCATTTACAAGGTGTGGTATTTACAGAGAACTGAGTATCAGCTATTTAGCATTCCTTTAGTGCCCATATCAGTATTTAGTGAACATGTTCTCCTGTACTTCAATTATTCAAGCCAAAGCTGCCTGTGCATAATTATTATTAAGAAACCTAACTAGGATTCGTATTCATTTTGATGTGATTTATGTCACTGTGACTGCTTTCTGCTAACAAGCCATTAGTGATTATTTCTGAAACACCAAGGTCTAAACAGCAGCAATGTTGCTTAGACAAGAAAAGAGAACATTCTGACAGTTTGTCTTTCATTTAACCTAAATTTGCTAGGAGTGCATGACACTGTAACCTAATTTATCACATCACAACCTTTTATCTCTTAAGTAAGAAATTCCCCAAATGGTTTAGTAGTATTTGATCCACTTAGCTGCACAGTAGCAAAGATTTTAAATGTGAAAACAAATGTTAGAAGAAAGAACACTAGGCTAAAAGTGCTAAAAAAGGACAGAAATCTTTAAAGTCCTTCTATTTTTATGAAGACCCTGAGAGCAGGGGGAAGACAATACCGGCTTCTCAGCTGTCACTAGAAAGCTCTACAGCATCTGAGCACCCTCTTCAATAGGCAGGACACTATCGACCGTGGCCTTAATGCAGCTGTGGTTGCACATCTTTTGAAAACTAAGGTGTTATAGATTATTTACTTTATAGAAAATAAACGTCTTTGGGAAAGCGGTGTCTCTGGGGGGGAAGTCCTAAAGCACAACAGAATCTTTCCTATTACACACAGTAAATATTTTCTCATTCTGTGATAGCTGCTGAGCTACTATAAATCAGAAAAATAACAAATAACCTACATACTCTCTTCACTCTCCAGACTTCTTCTTCCTGAACCTCTTTGGCTGCATACATATGTGTACATGGACACACACATTTGCATATATATCTATGAGATATATCACTTGAAAACATTTCAGTGTCTGTCTGGCCTGGAAAACTCTTGAATTACTTCATTTTAAGGTTTTCCTTTCTTCTTTGCTTTACCTTCTGGTTTGGTTTTTTTTTTAATGAAAGTTTTGCCATCTTTCTGTGATATTACTGTAACATTTACTGCTGCTGGCATGATGAATAGTCCAACCCAAACTGCTGGTCATCAAGCACAGAATGTGACAAGGACATCTGATTGCCTGCAACCACAGCACTGGCAGCCATGACTGTGCCTGTAATATCCTGCCAGAGTGTCCTTGGTGAAGTCAGTTTTGCTGTTACTTCCTATTAGTCATGACTTTATAAATGGTGAAGTCAAAACTAAAATAAATAAAATATCTTTTTACTCAGTTAGAAACCCTAAACTAGTAATCATAGCTTCCTAAAACTACAAACAAAAACTAGACAGCATCATGGAGTCAACTTTCACTATGCTGGAACTTGACTGATAGGAGGGAAATTACAGTGAATTATTTACTTAAGACAGTGGAATATTTTGCTCTTTAAGTCTAAATAGTTGGCTTTTCAATTTCCTCTGTAGATATGTAGGTTTTTTCCCTAGCATCAAAAAACCCCACCATAAAACCAAAACAATAATTTAATTTAAAATAACACTTATTATGTCTCATTCTATGTCACAGACAATTTCAAAGTCTAATTTGATATAGAAATCATATGTGTACACATATGTATAAATACAAAAATAATATGCAAACTTGCAGACAATGCTTATATACTTCCATATATGAAATGGAAACAGGTTGACACCTCTACTACATATTCCCTATTTTATAAACAAGAAAAAAGTCATCATTGTAATACCCTCCTTTGCCTTCTGCCCCACATCTCTCTTGACATTGATCTGCTGCATTAGGGATTCTCTATTGCAGAGTATGGAAAATGAGCTAGGATTGCGAAAAAAAAAAGAAGTTAACACTTGTTACCACCTGCCCTCTCATGAGCATACAACTCTTTACAATCTAAGTATTAATATGCTTGGCTCTCCAGATTTTCTATCGTCATATGTATAGTCAGAAATCAGGGACATATTTTCATGGGAGAACTTGAATAGGATACAACAGCATCCTCAGCATCTGTATTAATTGACCTTCCCACCGCACTTGCACTACCACAGTATGTATTTGCACACCTCTTCAAATATGAGTTCAGGTGCTCTTAGGATATAAATAGAAAAAGTTGTTTATGTTGTAGTAGCCTGGGTCAAGCGTAGCATGTGGTAAAATGAAGCAAATAAGACTAGATTATGATGTAGTACTGGATAGATAAATGTAGAATCAATTCCTTCTTGTTAAAAGTTCCTAGGAATAAAAAGTTTTTTAAAAAATTACATTTTCTACTCTTCACTCAGAATTTTTTCTGAATGTCATATGAGCCCACAAAGACTGATATTTCACCCATACACGATAATCAGATCCTTGTCCTTTGATGCTTCTTAACAAGAAAATCCAGCAACTGTCAGATTACTTCACCTATAAAGTGGGACTGAGGACTCATAACTCCCAGGAAAACAAACCAAGGTCCACCATTTCTAAGAAGTAAACCCATTAGACATAATAAAACTTGATCAAATATTTCATAAAAGGAGTCAGCAGATGTAAAGTCCATGGGTCCCATAACCGGAGCAAAACCGAATACTTTATCTCCAACTAGCTGAATTTTCCATGGCTACTGCTGATGTAGTGTGTTTTTTTCAGATGAGTGTGATGTGAGAATGACAACAGAAGAATTAAGGAAAAGGTCAGAAAATTTCCTCCTTAGGACCCTATTTTCAAATACAGCAGTGCAAGGCAAGGTCTAAGCATTTCTGGCTTTAATCTTTAATAGTATTGGTCTATAATGCACATAATGGTTAAAATTACTCTGCAGAAAAATATTGTCACCCTCAAATCATAGACCAGAGGAGGGAAATTCTTGACAATTTCTAACTGCCTTAGAGCATCATAGAAAACCAAATGTTTTTAAAACAACATTAATTACACTCCACAACTATGAAGCTGCCCTTTTTACCTTGCTCCCAGTGATTTTAAAGCTCTTGATTTGGAGGAAGAGTGTATGTCCAACATGCTTGCTCCTCAGAACTGATGTATAACTAGACTTGTACAATTCTGCCTTCTGCTAAAGAAACTTCAGTGTGAGGCTGGCCATGCATTGCAATTATGTGAAATGCAAACAGAAGCACAGAGAAACAGCTGTTTTCCCAATATAGCAAATTCTTTAGGAAAATTTGTGCAGAAGGAAGCAGTAAATGCATCAGCTACCACTGACACACTCTGATAATTACTGCAAAGCAAAAGAACATCTGCATGCAAGGAGTGAAAACAACACTACAGCTAATGAAAAGAAAAATGAAAAAAAAAACCCCAACCCTATGATGGGGACTGGAAGAAAAACATCCTCTTTTTCCTGAAGAGATCACTAGCGTATTACTCAAGAATTTAATTCTGACACATGTTTTTGTTGCTTGATAGCTTGTGAGTTTTTTCACTGAAATAATTTATGCTTCATTCAGAAACAAGCTTCCCTATTCCTTCAAAAAAAACCTAACCAGGACCTGACAAAGCCAGCTGTTGCATGAAGTGGAGTTATTTACTACCCAGCATCCATTCTTGGGCAAGCCTATAGCAAGTTAAATTCACCTTGAAGTTTATTTAAATCAAATGGGCACTCTAGATTCATCCTCAGACAGGATACGAAAATATTATGCAAAACAGCAAGTCAAGATATACTACCATGTCGTATTATCTGCCGGGGTAACTTTGCAAAAATTCACAGGACAACATACAGAAATATGTTAAAGCCCATAAAGAGGAATTAAGTACTTTTGGAGAGAGGTTCAAAATCATCAGTACTTTTCATGTTTTACATTACTGTGAACCTTAGAGAATCAGACTGTGGCTTGAACTCACCATACATCTGGTTTGGGCTTTCTAGGATTCTATTCCCTGTGTACATTTTCTTTCCACTTTTAAAATAGTTATAAAATCAAAATGTTATACTGGAGATATTTTAGGAAGTAGGTATAGCTAATGTTTGTGATCCAGGTAAAATTAACCATAACTACTAATAATTCGTAAAGTGCAGAAATAAGTCACATGAAGAGAAAAAGAACAGAAAAAGAAGAAACAATCATGTTCATAGCTATAACATGTTTTGCAATTTCCATGTTCTGCAAATGTGATTTAGAGTGAATGGCAATGATAGTACCAATTTTACCAGTGAATTAAATCCTAATACTTCATAAAAGTTTTTTGTTTTAATCAGGGGGTATTCCTTCCTTGAGGAAAAGTTATGCATAATTTTCATTTTAGGCTGCCCTCAGAATCTTACATGTTTAAGATCATTTACACCTCATTTACACAAACACTGTCAGTTTGGAATTTTAATTTCCATTAATTTTAATTTCCATTAATTTAATATCTGCAAAAACTGAATTCTGATCTTAGTTCCCAGGCAATGCTGCGAAAAGCATGACTATTGCTCTTGCAAACATCAGCTATACTTTTTGAAGCTACAACTCAACTACATACTCTAGGAGTGCTAACACGGGTGATCAGCATCATGTCTATGCTGATCTTCATGTCAGGACCCACAAATTTTCTTATCCACTACAAACGCATACAAACTCAAGGAAAGATGGCGCTCTAATACTGATGGGGAAAGCAGTAGGACAGAACACATACATTTTATAAAACATGCAAGTACATATTAAGAAATTAATCACAAATTTCCATGAGCAGGAAACAATTCTAATAAACAAACTAATATGGATTTGTTTCTGATACAATTTTAGGATGAAGTTCTGTTTATTTCAAAGCCCTTGGAAAATTTTTTATCCACTGTTGAATTCTCATCCACTTTCTGATCCTTTTCACAGCTCCTTACTACTGTCCAGAAACTGAACCAATGTTCAGTTTCTGAACACAGTGCTAAAGTGTGCATGGAATTTTAGCATGCATTTACTCGTTTGTGTTAAGTACCATTTGTTTTAACCAGTTCTTTAACGGCAATTTGTTTAATGTACTCAGCATAGCTTACTTTCTTGAAAGTGGAATGAGAAACTGAGCACGGTATTGATTATGTTGATTAATAGAGGTGGTGATTAATATCTTTCTTGTCACTCTCAAAGTCAGTCCAGAAGTACTTCAGGTGCAAATAGTCTTGAGTCAGGCTCTTCTGCCCAAGCATCTTGTTGTTTGCGTTAAATTGTCCCTAGTCGTCTTCTCCTCTGCTTCAACTCCCTTTCCAAGAAATACTAGGTTGTGATACAGTCTTCAGGCCAAAAAAGGCAACACAGTGATGGCAGATGAGAATGAATGCACAGAGTGTGGACCAAGAGGACTTCTCCATATTTGAAATAAATGCAACCCTCTTCAGTAAAGATAAACCCCAAATCCCTGAAATATTCTACTCTTCAGCTGCTAAATGTCTGGAAAGTGAATTGCAGGTGTTCAAGCAAAACAAAACCTGAGCAAAACACAACTGACACCTTTGGCAATTTTTTTTTTTTTTTTTGTGGGGGGCAGGAATCAATCAAAGAATTTATTTTTAAAAAGCTGAAGTAAGCAAAATGTAGAGCCAGAATATGGCTCAAAGCTCTGTGACCATTCAAACACTCCCGGGCACCCTGCATTGAATACTGTGATCTATAGTGCTCTAAGCACTGAGGGCTTTAGGAAATGAAAACTAATCCTGTTTTTTAAATCATTTTCAGACAAACTTCATCAACAAGTGTGGAATGAAGAACAAAAATTTTGCTGTACTTATTTCTTATTTGCCCAACATTAATTAGAGATTCTCAGGGAGACTCTGTAACTGCATATTGCATAGACTGCTACTGGGGCCTTTGAGTGGGATTGCTGCTAAAACGCTACACAATCTTCTCTCCACTTCTTCCACATTGGACAAACATTAAAATAGTTCATTCTAGATGGACAGTATGTGAACAATATACATATATGCAATGCACTTCTAAATAAAAAAATAAGTGCTCAGACAGGACATCTGTAATTTAGAAGGAGCTTTTTTACTATGCATTGTCATCTGGAATTGAAAACTATCAAAACTTAAACCAGGAATAAAACCAACACATGCTGAGTATGTATTTTTGAAAATTTAAAAGAGGCAACACAGAAAACAAGAGTGGAAAGTGAATTAGATTACTGGAGTGTTTAAAGGACAGCAAGAAAACGCACAAGGAGGTGTTGCTACACAATCTCTTGGTGTTCTCTTCAGTGAAAGGATGCAATCTGAGATCCCAAAGCACTTGAGGAGGCCCTGAAGTTAAGATCAAACCCCAGTGGAATAAGATAATTATGTGCAGCAAATGAACAGCTGCATAAACAAGGAAACCAAGGGAAAGGTACCAAGGGAATACCCCTTGTTAGAAGAGCAGCAGAACACGATCTCATACAAGCACAGGAACAGAGACTATCTCAATCCTGCGATGTTCATTCTTCCAGCAATAGACAACAGTTTATTTAGAGAACACCATCCTTCTTTCACTAGTTAGGGAAAACATTTCTTTAGTATATAGTGAGACTTCATCAGAACATTATGTGAAGGTACATGTTAAAGTTTAAGAGCATTTTATCTTCTCTGTCACCTCAGTGGGGAAGCTCCTTTAGTCCTGACCACCTGTCGAACAGGAAAATCCAGCAGAGATTTACCATGATTTACCTACCATTCCTGACCAACTGGATTGAGTCATATGATGAAATGACTGGCTTAGTTGATCTCATTTACCATGACCTTAGCAAATTTTTTCAGACAGCCTCTGATAGCATCCTACCAGGCAAACTGAAAAGGCTACAAGGTGGGTGGAAACCCTGAGCAGTGGCACCAGCCAAGAGCCAACTGGCTGCAGAAAGCACCCAGGGCCCTGGTGGACACCAAGCTGACCATGGATGAAAGCCACCCATACCCTCAGCTGGTGGGACTCACTCAGGGAGAGAGTGAGCAGCAGGGAAGTGCTTTTTCCCTTCTTTTTGGCACCTGCAAAACCTCACATAGAGGACTGCGTCCAGTTTGGGTCTTTGCAGCACAATCAAGACACAGGCAAATAGAACAAGTCTCCCCAAGGCCAGTGAGATTGTCAAGGGGCTGCATTATATGATATTGAGGAGCTACTGAGAAAGCTGGGATTTTTCAGCCTGAAGGAAAGAATATTAAGGGTCTCCACTGTTAGTGATCTAAGAGCAGTCTTCCAATATCAAGGTGCTCATAGAGAACAAGGCGTCAATTTTTTCTTGGATACACACAGTGAAAGGACAAGAGGCAAAGAACAAGCTCGGGCAAGGAAAACTATGACTAGGCATGTGAAATTTCTTAGACATGCAGTTTTAAATTAAAGTTCATCATGAGAGATGTTAAACACTGGAACAGCGTGCCTAGAAAGACTGTGGAAGTCCATCCTTGGGAATTTTCATAACTTGACTGGACAAGGTCCTCCACAACTTGATTTAATTTCTTAGTTCTGATTTCAGCAGGAGCAGATGACCTGCAGAGGTCCCTTTCAACCTTAAATATTTGATGATTCTGGTTCCAAGACTTGAAAACGCTCAGAAGTTCAGCCTTACAAGATTGGGTTTTATTTATTTATTTGGTAAAGAAGAAAACATGTAGATTCAAGGACTGCTATCATTCCTTTCCATAGTTCTGAGAAATGTCAGCATTTTTCATTACAGAAAGTGTACATTGGAGAAGACTGGTGAAGAAGGGCGTTGCTGTTGTTTTCATACTGGAGATTAATTCCAGACTGATTGACTAAAATACTTCTTAAGGGTTTGGAAATCACCTTGTACGCTCACATTAGAGTACATACATGATTATTTCTGGAACTAGTTACTAAAACAATTTAAAAACCAAATAAATATAGCATATTCTAACTACAAGGTTCTAATTTCTCCAACCATATATTTGTATTTTTCTGATTTACTGCAGTAATGTTAGCTAATAATTGAGCAACTGATAATTCTTTCCTGCCATGGTATTAGAAAGATTTGAATAATGGATTATGTTTTTCCAGAATATCACACCAGATTTCTTGGTGTCTTTTTTCCATGTGAAATTTCTCTCATTTCCAAAACTAATATTACCCATGTCTTTGCAGGTAGGACAATCTGTTTTTCTACACCTTACAACTATGATTATCATATGAACTAGTCATGAGATAGAGAACCAGAAAATTTCATCAAAACACCAGCTGATTAACTGACAAATACCTTCTGTTGCAAACCTCATTCCAAAAAAATCTAACCTTGAGGGAAATATGTGAAAAATGCACTTATTCCATTCTACTGTCTCAAACATGCTCACAAAAAACCAAGATTAATGTTATTTTTACCTTTTTTAACTACAGAGAAGTGAGTTGAATCCCTTTGGTAGCTAAATTAACACCACTTTCATTTTTTTTTGCTTTTTGATTTTTAATGAGCGTGCATACTGAGATACAGAAATTACCATTCCAAATGTCTCCCTTAGCTTTTGCCTTTATTTTCTCTTCCATAATCTGCGCTTCAGAAGTTTTCTCATGAACTTTTTCATTATCCTTATCAATTAACATTATACTAGGTAGTAAGTAGATTTTATGTTTAGTGAGACATTGAAGAAGTTTTTGGTATAACAAATTTTTCATAAGTTCATTTCTGTAAAGAGATAGTTAAACATATTCTATCTTTATACAGGGACATCAGGGACCTTTGTGAAAATTCTAGTTAAAAAAAGGAAGAAAAATGAGGTTAGAAATATTTTTTAAAGCATCATTTTCATTAGCTGCAAGATTTTAAGTGTTTAATTCTGGTTCTAATATTTCTAATTTTAGAAGTAGATTATATTATTATTTAACTGTATGCAGTCCCAGTTATCTTAATCGTATGGTTACCTGTTTCTATACTGAGGTGTTTACAATGTGCCTAGATTTACCAGGTTTGGGAATCTAGAAATTTACTACATTTTTTATAAAACACATCACAGTTTTGTGTTTTTATGTATTTAATTCCTTTATTAAGAAATCCTAGAACAGCGTAGATATCAATGTCTTGAGAGCGTTACGAATTAATACAACTCAACTGTGTCATCTTCAGGTTCAATTTTACCTGTTTACTGTGGCTCAGCCTATGATTAATAGAGCCAATCCTTGCCTGAAGCTTGAAAGCTACTATTTATTAATTTCTGCTTTCATGCCACGCACTGTAGTACATCATATAGCCTGGAGTGCAGTCCTCCTCTCCTCTTTAGCTTAGCCAGAAAGTTCAATTTAAAAAATAACTATAAAAGAAGCTAGGAGAAGGACAGAAAATAAAATATTATCTGTGGAAAGTAAAGAAATAACAACGTATGAAATTAAAGACATGATAAGGGTAAAAAGAAAAATTTATTGCGAGCAATCCTTTTCATAAGTTTAAAGTCTAGTAATTATTCATGTCAGGAGTTGCTGCACTGCCTGAGACCTGTCACACAACTTTGCTTCATAGACATCCCACAAGATGCAAATAGTATTTTTAAATTAGAAACATAGAGAACATCTGAAGCCAGCCCAGTAAGAAGGTTTAAGTGCTGACATCCTAGCTCCCGGGTGTAGGTGTGCTAATGGGAGGACATTGCCCATGGAGAAGATAATGATCCCCCTTGCCAGGTATGATATGCCAGAAGATAATGCCCCCCTTGCCACACCGCACACAGCACTGGCCACAGCCCAAACTCCACCAGCCAGTCATACCCAGGGAGCCCGCAGGCACCTCCCACTCGGCACCAGCAATTACTCCATCCATGTGTGCTCATCTTTATCTTGACGCGAGGCAGCGTGTTCTTGTGTGAACACTCACCTGGCAGTAGACATGGTGCACAGAATAGCTCACTGCTAGGAAAATCCTACGCGAGCCCAAAAGGCGGGATCTGTGGTATGTTTTGCCCATCGGCCCATCTGAAGGGTTGTAAAAATATCTACACTATGCTCTTTTCTAGTGTTAGTGACAATAAATGGTGTTCTTATTCCATACTTTACCGAGTCTGAGAGCCTTTTCTACTGAAATTCCTAAGAAGCACTAGCCCCGGCGCATTACACCAGGCTAGCATTATGGTCACTGAACTACTGTTTTGAAAATGAAAATGAAGAAAATAAAACAATAAACAAAACAACACAACAACAGAAAAAGGAAAAAAAAGCATGGTGAATTCTTGCCTTTCAGACATGCCTTACATTGCTCATACAGAATATCAGTGTCTTGGCTCAGCTGAAAGTAGCAATCAATCTAGACTGAAAAGAAATGATAATATGAATTCAAGGGAGTCATATCTGAAAACTTCTTTTGGTTCTTTTGTTTTGTTTTGTTTTTGTAAACTTATTTCCAGTTTCTTCTTAATATCTGCAATGCAGTGCCTCTGAATATCTCTTCTATGTAATTGTTTTTCTGGACCTATCATTTATAAATAGGAGAAATCCTTAAATTGATGTCTATCAGTCAGTCCTCTGTTAAAATCATGAGCTTCATATTATTGCCATTGTTTTCCTTCCTTAGGGTATGCAACTAAGGTCAAAGATGAAACTGAAACCAGATTATTAGCTTTCCTAACATTGTATTTTCAGTTCACAGTTCTTTGGCTGTGTTTTTGAGGGGTGGTGTGGATGCTGGGGAGAGACAGCAACTGAGTTTGTGTGTTATTTAGAACACCAGTTTAAATGGAATAAATATTTTTTTCCACAGTGTGGCAGCAAAGCCACAGAGGAAGAACTGGCTCATCTCAAGAACTTTTTGCTAAGTCAGTTGAAAATTATGAATAGCTAAAGTCAGAGTCCACAGACTCCTTGTCCTCAGTGAACTGGATTATGTTTGGAATACTAAATCTCTGCTTTAGAATTCCAAATGACTGCACGGTCCTTTTTCTTACTTTGCCACAGTTACTAATTTTTCTAATGGTCCTTTTATCCATAATAAAAGTCTTTAAATACAAAACAGTTCACAAAAATTTTGAATGCTCATTGCTCTGTTATACAACCATGCTGCAGACCCACAGGCAAAAATCTGAAAGAAACCCTCTTCTGTAATTCCTGATAGGAAGAATTTAGGAACATACAGGCAGGCAGTAAATGCCCTGCAGTTCAGCAAAAGAATCAGATACAGAAATGGCACAGAGCATTCAAAGGCAAATTATGTTGGGTTTTTATTTCCCAGTGCTGTGCATGTGTGTGTGCACGTGCAAATGGCCGAGACAGAAGGCAAACATAATGAAATCTAATTCCTGGAGAATTATGAGACACAAAATCATTTACAGCCCCACTCTGTAATACTCCAGATTCAGGATCGCTACTTAAAAAAGCAAAAATCACGACCACGTTTCTGTGATGTGTGCCTGAATCCCTCCTGACTGCAGCAATGTTCCAGCCCAGTTTTGCATCTCATTTGATACTAAGGAACTGAGCGCTTTCTTTCCTTCCACTCTCCACCCGTGCTTACTAGGTACTACTTTTCTTCTAATCAGGTTTAAGGCTGTCTAATTTTGAACACAATATGTCTATTTTGATTGGTAGTTGACTTTTTTATCTTCTCACACCACTACTTATTCTTTTACGCTTGAAGTCAAAGGGTGAAATTCTTCTTTAGGCACAGTGATCTGTTTCTTAAAGAAAATTGTTTCCATTTCGTAAAAGGTAAGGATTTTTTTTTTTTCCAGGAAAATTAGTTATTCATTTCAGTATGTTTCAAGGCAATCCATCAAGGAAAAGACTTTGTGGAGACATGAAAATAATCAAAGATTTGATTACGGCTATACCAACTAAGCAAAGCTAAGCAGTATGGTTGATTTATTTTCTGCAGTAGACCACAGAAAACCAATTACACTTTAGGATACAATGTCTAATGTGAAAATGACTTAAAATGTAGTAGTGTCTGCAATATAATCAGTTAATTAAAAGTACTATTTTAGATGTAGATTATCCTATGTAACATCTAGGATATGGATTATTCACGCATGTGGCTAAACCTATGTCTACAGCATAACTGAACAATGAAATTACTGGAAGATCTCAAAATATGCATGCTCAATATGAACATACATGTATGTACTTTCATATGCAACAGCTGGTCTTCCTAAGTGTGGATCTAAATCTTATTATGTTAAATTTGGGTTTATAGAAATTCAGACAAGCCAAAATGGATACAATGTGTGACATTAGAGAGGTTCATTTCTCATCTGGGACTTGCTGACTCATGATTTAAATATACAGTGATAAATTACTTCTGGGAAAGAGTCTAATGGTGTGTATCAAACAGAAGAAGGTATTAAATTCTAATATTTAAAACTGTGGGAGGAAATAAATATTTCGCAACACTCAAAAGAGTCTTAAAAAATGGGGAGGATTTTTTTTTTAATTAAAAAAATACCAATTTCTTTCAATTTGTAATCTCAGCAATGCATGTAAACAGCGAATGACCCACAACATAAATCTTTTAGAAATTATTCTATTGTTATTCTCATATTCTGGTAAATCAACACTGACTTCCTGTGTTGCCACCCTCCTTTACGTTTGATAATGGAACAAGGTTGGTTTATCAGTATAAATCAGACTTATCCAAGCTTTGCTATGGATGACTTTAAGTCCATTTACTACGAAACCACTGCTACAAGGACATCCATAATCAGCTCTTAACTTCAATATATTATAAAACATTTCAAATTAATTCCAGAAAAGTTTAATGAAAGCGGTTAAAGGAACAGAGCGCGGTAGCTGCCTGTGTGGTGCCTGCAGCTATGACATGACTTATGGATTTTAGAGCAAGGTATTACCTACGTTCAAAGGCTTGTTATTAAATGTCAGAAGGTCATAGTCATTTGGCATAATTTGAAATAGACATTTTTAGCTAACGCTTTTTAGGCTTAGTGTAGTTTAAATACTCTATTAAATCTCTGAATTTAACGGGAACAAGGAAGAATATATAGCAAATACTTTACAAGGATACCACCAATAGCTCCTACTGCTTACTGAAGAGAGTTGTAACAATGCACATATAGAATTGCACACTTAAACTTGTGCTGTCCAACATCCATGCGTACAAATACACAAATATATCTGCTAGACAGTTACATTTATTTTACAAACAGAATCTGGATTGTCTGATTATTTCCTGAGTGTACTAAATACTGCTTCGTTTTGCTGAATTAAAGGAGAATGTAATATTTTATGAACTCCTGGAGGTACTAGAAGTGGTCCTAAAAGTATGCAAAAGGAAATTTATAAGAGAAAATTTATTATCACAATGCCAAAGTTCTCTATGCAGTAGTCTATTCCACTGCAAAAGATATCCACAGACACTAAAAAAACCCCTGAAATCCCTGTTTCAGTAGGATTAACTAGCTTGGTCACTTGGCTGATTATCAAATAGCCACCATGTATGGCCACTGAAATAGCAACGGCTTGAACTTAATGAGAAGCTGGAACAGGCTTGAGTCAAAACTGGACTTCTGTTTGGCTTAAACCCATGTAACCGTGTCTCTTCTCACTACTGCTTTCAGCACCCGCTCTCCAGCAAGCCAAACTAAAGCTAGTATTCAAATAAACCAAGGCACACACCCAAAGTGTTGCAAGCACATTAGGAAAGTGAGTTAATTTACCTCATGGAGCTCCATGCTGCTGCAGTTGGTTAGTTTAAAGTTGAGCCAGCTACTTTTACACTGTAATGCAGTTATCAGGACAAACATTCATAAAATATGCCTGCATTTTCTTTAACTATTTGTCCCTTACTATGCTTCAGATGAGTACCAGTCAACCTCCACACGCTCTGGTGAGTCCTTCCTTGCCACACTGGGGAAATATCACCACAGAATTCTCCCTGACCACTTAACAGAGTCTCTTCACTTCCAAATCAGTTTACACACACACACACACACACACACACATATCAGGTTCGGGGGTTTAGGGGAGACCTAAACTTCTGCTTTTCTTCCCATCCCCTTAAACTTTGGGGATTACTTAGCTTCAGGATAATGAAGGTCTTGAAAAAGAAAATTGAAATTATAAATTAAAGTCACTTCATGAAAAATGGATTTAGCTTGCATGAGAAAGAATTAAAGTCTACGTCAGATAAAAGCAATTAACAGAATTCCAGGATCTTGGAAAAGACTGTAATTCCTCTAGAGAGGAACAAATGTTCCACAAAAGGGATGTGACAGCTTAATGAAGTGAGACATTCTTTTTTATATATATACATATCTATAACTTGTGTATGTGTTTGCACACAAACACAGAATACTATTTTCTTTTATTGTCTGATGCTGCCTCCACAAACCAGTTTTCAATAAAACTACACAGCTATGGTTTATAGAGTTATTATAATTGCCTAATCAGTTTCACAACATGCAAAATAAACTAAAGAACAGCATAGAGATAAAAAGTAAGTCAAAATGTTTCGAGAGAGAGTATTACAGACATTTTTCCACACAAAGCTAGAGTTCATTAGGTAATATTGCCCTATTAGTCTATTAATTTACATTACTGGACATACACATAGGTACTCTATATAGTTTAACATTACAATAATATTTTTATGTTACATAGGTTTAGAAGATACTGTGGAGCCATAATTTTTGTCTCATAGATAGTGTCTCTACTTATTTGTCTTTAGGTGCACAGTTAGACCATCTTCACAAAAGGAATCAGACCACGTGCTTTCAACGTTTAGTTAGTTGTCCCTGCCTTTTTTTTCCTATACACCCTCACAGTACACAATGGTTCCAAAACCATCATTCCACGGGGCATTTCCCACAGTTCTCACCACCACCACATTCAAGTGTTTCACAGACGCTGTTGAACATCTCTCCACACCTTTAGCTCACAGAGAAAACGGTGACTCGCCCTGTCAATACGGTGTACTGGGGCTAAAAAACAGATTAGGCATCAGGATTTCTAAGTTATATGAAAACTAAATGTGCTTGAGTTGAACATTTAGCTGTACTTAACCACAACTGAGGGAGCAGTGAGTAGTGAAAACTTTTTAAAGAGATAAAAGGGTTTTTTTCTATTTCTCCATAACTGAAGTAAAGGGAGGCTACTTTACTAGATTTTGCAAAACAGTACTTGGCATTTACACCAATCTATTAATTTTGCTTATTGCTGTCCTCTCTTATTAGCATATTTTATATTCATTTACTCCAAATAGACCGCAGCAAAAATATGAAAAACAATCAGCATCTAAACAGATGTGCAGAAAGACATTTCTGGAGCCTAACCTTCCCCTTTCCCAACCACAGTCATAATAAGACAGTTGTTCTGAAGAAGCATCTTTTAAATTCAAAAGAAATATGGAGTCCTGGAGAAAATAAAGCAAAGAAGTCAAGACTTAGCTGGCGGAGGCATTTGTAAGATTCAACATTTTTAGCTCCAGCTCCCTGCTCTGAGTTTTTCTGCTTCCTGCCACTTCAGAAAAATAGGTCTGACAAGGCAAATATGACCATTACTTGACATAAAAATATACCTTTTTCATGTATTTTTATCACGTTTTATTCACTGAAAAGTTTAAAAGTTCTGGCTAAGTAAATATCCAGAAAGAAGTCACTCAAAAATTTAGAAATGTAGGAGCAAAAGTGTACCTAGACTTACCCAACAAAATGAATTCCATTACTCTTGATAAACAAAATATTTATGTACATCTGTAGTTGCAGAGATGCTACTGTGTAGAAAACTAGAACATGACCTTCAAAGTTTATTCATGGAAGCATCTTCTTCCTACATGGTTAAAAACTTCCCACTTTCTTATGGATGTTTAAACCATTCCCTATTTATCAAAGGGATAAGAGCACACAAATGGGAAATTAACTACGTTCAGTAATTTTATGGTATCTTACCTCTTAGCGAAATTTAATGAGCCCCGTCTTTGTTTTTGTAACAGCAAATGAACAGTAAACATTTCAAGAAATACAGGTATATGTTCATCTTTAATTAATAGAACAATGAAGTTCATGGAAGCCATGAATATGCATGGGGTTTGCAAATTTGGAGGGGAAAAAAAGTACTAGTAGTACACTTGAAAACAAAAAAATGAGCATGCCAAGCATTAGTACCTTCACTCTCAAAGAGCAAATCAAGAATAGAAGAAATTAAGTAGTGTGCTACAGCTGTGCCAAGGCTTTTGAAGGATTCACAGTACCTCTGATGTTTGGAAAAACATTGAGTTTTGGCAAAAGGCAATTTGGGGCTGCAATGGGATGTGGTAAAGTGATGCTTTTCCTTGGACAGGGAAGCAGCACGTGGCCAGGATGAACCACACAGGGAAGACACTACAATTTCTCCATGTCGGGTTACAGGACAGTTACAGACTTCTGGCATTTTATTATAAAATATAGATTATATATTAAATAACATTAAATAAATAATTTTTTATTATAATAAAATATATTTTATTATAAAATTCACTTCAACACAGGCTGCCCAAACACTGGCCCATCACCCATCACTGCAGCCCACCTGCCTCACGATGAGTGTCTGTGATTGATCCCATGGCAGGTATGCTTCCAGCCACGTGAACAAAGGTCCCCCTAGGAAAAAGGGCAGCTGGGAGGGATCTGCAGGTCACTGGAGCGACTCATCCAGCCCTGTCCCTTGTCACCCTCTTCGGCAGTGCTGGGCAAACCTGACACAGCCAACCTATCTGTCTCCTCTCAAATGTAATAGGCATGCTACTTTCATTCCATGTTAAGAAAGAATACCAAAAGGGACTTAGATTTTTTAAGTATTTGCAGTTCCAATAACAGAAACATTTCACCAAAAGTGGCATATTCCCCTATTCAATTTTCATTCTAGTTTAAGAAAGTTTAGCTCCCAGATTCTTGTATTCCTTTACAAATACTACTGCACACTTGTGAAAACAATAAAGCAGCTATTGTCATTAAAGTTTCCCTTTCAGAAAATCATGTTTTTTCCTGTAGAAATCCATAGCTAACCCACATTCACTTTCTTCTTCCCAGTTTCTTCTGACAGAGCAGACCATTTGATACAGGGTGCTGAAAGCACAGACCCAGCCAAATGCCTTCATTTGAGGCAGGGAGTGCAGAGCACTCCATTGCTTTTCGGCGTTGTTGTCTAGTGCTGATCACAGTGCTGTCAAAAAAGTGCTTTATTTATAGCAGGCTGCTGAGTCTGTCTGAAATTATTCGCATCTCACAAATTATGCTCCATGACTGGCTTTGTTATGGGAAAACACGTCTGCATAATTGATAGCAGAATACAGGAAGGTGCTAACAATTATCAATTTCTGTTGTCAAAAAGCAGCTGAGGCTCAAATGTACTGCTTAATGTACTGGAAAGATTATCTGATACATATATTAAATTGTCTAAAATCCTATCATTTGGAACCAATTTTATACTTTTTTTAAAAAGTACAGAATAAAAAACAATATACTACACACACTAGACTTTACCCAAAGTTTCAGAATTTGATTCTAATTGTGTACTAAGAGGAAAGATATAAGACTTTCAAATGTAAAGCATTTATCAAATAAAGGATATAGTTAGAAATATAATTCCATCGTATAAGTGGTAGAAGAAAATAAAATAAAAATATTTGTTGCTTTGTTCCAATGAGTGTTTAATTACAGGATATTTCAAACCCAGTCTTTCACACATTGAATACTTCTGTAATAGGAGGGCCTAACCAGTCACTTTGTCTTTTGATGCAACGATACAGGAAACTTCCTTTTTGAATTATTAAACACCTTTTGAATGCAGCTAGGGTTCACAGATCTGACAGTCTGATGAATCTCATGACTCTGTTGCATTACCAAAAGACTAAAGATCCTTGGCAGCTTGATAAAAAATGAGTTGCTCTCTCTACCAAGCAGAAGGATAAAATCTGGAAAAAATTAGATAAATCAGTATTTGTTAATGTTGCCATTTTTTTCACATGGATCTTTAGCATTCTGCAACAATTAGCAACCCCTAAAATCTAAGCTAAAAACTGTCTTTCTCACTGGATTATGAATTTAGAAACTAATCTACATTAGTTACTCTAAGTTATCTCTGAACTTGTATAACGGGAAAGCGTAAGATAAAAAAAGCCTTAATTTCATAATTCCAACAAGTTTTAAATGTGTTTTGACAGTTAAAACCAGACAGTAATTTTCTGACAATTTTTACTGAGATAATTACCGTTCTTCCAAAAATAACAACAATTTATTTTAGTGGAAGTATTGTAAGTGTAGTTTCTACACTGCGAACGGACCTGCCAGTATGGCCGCATACTGCTCAAAACATTCTGATGTGGAATTTGAAATTATCCTTACATTTGTACTTTCTCTGTTTTGAAATAAAATTACATTTAATGGGCTTAAGAAAATTCTGTGATATGTGTGTCTGTGACTGAAACAACATGTAGGTTTTTCTGTAACTTTATTGCACAATCAAAGCCCTGCTTTCTATTTAATCTTGCCACCTACAGTAGGAAGGAGTTCTCTGGCAGAAGACTCTGGCCTCATTTCACCAGTCTCTTCAGGGTTTCTCTTCTGCTATGAGATGGAGAAGAGCTTCTGATTCCTCTGCCCCTCTATGCAGCATTGCAGCTGCTCCTGCTGACTTCACTTTTCACTTGCCAGGTAGAGTCTTTTGTTGACCTGGAATAGTCTTTTTTTGTTCACTTAGCTAATCCTAACAGAGCAAAAAGTCTTATTTATCAAAACTAGGGGTGCTTCAAGAGACAATCTTATAGTGGATGATGAGCGGATCAGGAGCCCAGAAATATATAAGCACTTGCCAATTTTAAATTGGGTGTGAGGACACAAGTCAGGGTAGTATAAGAGTCAATGACAGTATTATTGAAAAAAAAGTAAAAAAAAGAAAAAATATAAAAGTAAAGAAAAATAAAATCAAGAAACCTAAGTGTTTGAAATGCAGAGCTGACTGTCCAGGTTTTATCTTCACTGAATATTGTACACATTTTTACCAATACATGATAGAAGTTCATGGTATTAGTATCAATACCAGTCTTACCCAAAGCATGTGCTCATTAGGAAAAAACAAAACAGCTGAGGAAACATTTGTAGATGCCTTACAGCTTTGGAAGGAGCCTATAAATACTGTATAGAGCTGAGGTGAAGGCACCCAATCATTTCACAGTTGACACTCCTGGAAACATTGCTGCCACCTTAAGGGAATACTGAAATAACTCTGAGAAGGTCAGGGTGTTTACATGTGCAAGACACAGAAGAAAGGAAGAAAGAACAGAAAAAAGAAGAAACCAACCAGTAGGCTGACCATCTGGTCATGTAGAGACGCAAAAGACTTAAACAAGCAGATAAGAACTGAGAAATTTATTTTCCTACAAGGGTAAACCTTGTTGGCCAGACAGCTGAAAAACCATGCCTGATGCATTAAGAGAGTTCTGGCAGCTTCTTTCAGATGAACAACATGTTTCTGTACATCTGATGTTTCTTCAGATTACCATATAGGTTCCACTCAGTCTTCCGACTTAGAAAATTTGCAGGAAATCACAAGTTTTTGATGGATGAAAGGCTACAAAGATCAACAGAGATGACTTTTTGAACAGGAAAGAAAATTTCAAAGACATAACTAGAGGCCATGATGAGGACAGAGAGAGAGCTCTCAGGCTAGAACTAAATACACACAAATATTACATTGTGTTCAAAAGAATAAGCTACTTGGCAAAAAGTTAAAAAGTTAATCTTGCACGGTATGGCCAAGGAACATCTAAGTTGGCACTGTCATTGACAGAAATAGCAGAAAAATGATCCCAATTTAGCTAAGTTAGATGCCCGCATCAGTTACCTGATAGTAGTACAGGACATCCTGATGGCTGCAAGGCTTACTGAAGACTGAAAGTATTTAACTGAATTGGTCAAAGTCCTCCTCAAACACAATGACTAAGTTTCCTTGGCATGCAGAAGGAATGCCATGACAACCTGGTGAACGTAAGAGGGACCTATATGGGCTATAATTACAGCAGGAAGAAAGTAAAAAGAATGGCACAAGTGAAGACATCTCATTTTATAGTTCATTTTCACATGACAGAGCTTTGTGAGGCAAATCACAGGACGGGAATATTGGCGTGGAACATGTCACTTGTTTAGCAAGCTCTCTCAATGGAATAGTGTGGAATCTCTCAGTAGAAAGTGCCAATGTGCTTAGTTTCAAGAACACATATAAATGCTATAACATACAGAGACAGATAAAACAAAGTTTGTTGAAAATCTTGGAGAGTGGGTGCAAAGAAAAAGAGGAAAAGAGCAGACATACTAAACTGAGCCAGAAAGTGAGGAAGGCTGTATCTTTTCCTTTGGGGGTAATGTGTGTGTGTTGGGGTGTGTGTGGGTGTGTGTGTGTTTGTTTTTGTAAATGAGAAACTTTAAAAGCATCTAAAGGAGATGTGACAGAGAGTTTGAATACTTAAGCACCATGTGAGAAAAGTAAGACTTAACTTGTCAGGATCCTACTTTGGATGCAAATTTTCATTTTGGAGTAAAGAAACTACCATGGGAGTGGTTATTTTAGGTTTGGTGGTATCTAACAGGAAAGAATCAATTAACAATATGAAGAGAGGTCTTCTGGTGAAAGCAATCATAAACTGATTTCTTAAGAAAAATTACATACAACAGCTACAGAAATAAAACAGAAACACCCTCCCATTGCACCACCACCATCAAAACCAAGAGATTTCAGCAAACTCTGGAAACTGGTTAAAGGTCTTTTTGAAGAATGAATTGAGGATAAACATGTGCAAGTATGCTCACTGTTTATGGAGGAAGATTACATTAAATGCACAAATTGTCCCAAATAAAGGAAAGAATATGCCATTGTACTTGGGAATCTTCAATGACTGGCTGTCAAAAAGTAATCACACAAAAAAAGGAAAGCAAGATCATATAACAAAGGAAGAATATAGAGGAAAAGTATACACAACAGAAGAAAATGAACTATAAAATGAGTTTCAAATTGCAAGAGAAAACAGGAACAACAAAAAGAATTTTAAAATACCTGATAAATAAAAAAAGAAAACCAGCAGGTCAGTGGTAACAGAAAAGGAGGCAAAACAATGGAGGGAAAGGTGAAACAATTATCTAATACCTCCTTCACTTCAGCTTTCACAAAATGGTAAATCTTGACGAGACATTCAAGACCACTTAAAGAAAAAAATTGGATTGCAAGCCAACGTATGCAAAGAATACATTAAAGAATATTTAGATAAGACAAATGTGTGCAAATTGGCTGGGTCTTATTAAATTCACCTTAGAGAAACTAGACAGTGATTTCTGAATCATTAACAATTATTTTTATGAGCTTCTGGAGGACAGGGGTGGTCCCAGAGGACTGGAGAAGGGCAAATATAGCATCTGTCTCTTGAGAAGAAAGGGGAGGGCTGATGGAACGACAGACCAATGGGCCTAATTTTGATTCCTGGAAAGATCCTGCAATAAACTATTAGACAAATCTTTTGCCAGTGTCCACATAATTTTCAGAATAGATCCCTCTTATTGCAAACTGAAATCCTAAAAAAGGAAAAAAAAAAATTCAACACAAAAGAAAAATACCCAAAACATGTTTGTTTGTCAAACCAGTACCAAAAAAAAAAAGAAAAAAATTGATAGGGTAGGTGGCCTCCTGGTGGAGTACAGAAAGTATGGCAGTTCACAAAATATCCGAGGAAAACGTGCATTTCCAGCATTTACGTGCCAAGAGAGATAAACAAGGTCAATAGTCTTCAACAGAGAACACATCCGCAGGATTATAGTAATTATTCATGGGAAGTCACTTTTAAAACTGACCCAGGAGAATTACTGTAATTGGCAAAGAGGGGCAGAACTTACAGAATAATGGGGTTCCCCCAATAGCAAACTAAGTTTTTTAAACTGATTTCAAGTCCAAGAGCAATATGGCAGTTACATATTCTCTGCAAGCCATATAGGGCTAAATTACACAGCCTCATGCATTCACAAAACTGTAAAGGTTGGAAAGAAACTTTTGGAAACTGGTCCGGCTTCCTGCTGGAAGCAAGGCCAACTTCAAAGACAGATCCCACTTCAAAGTTAGGTCAGGCTGCTCAGGGCTTGTCCAGCCAAGTTCTGAAAAACTCCCAGGATGGAGATTTCGCAGTGTCTCTGGGCAACCTGCTCCAGTGTCTGATCACCCTCAGAGCTGAGAAGCTTTTCTTTTGATGACACAGGATTTCCCTTGCTGCAGCTTACGCACGTGCACAAGTCTTGCTCCATCTTCTCTATAACCATCCCTTAGGCAGCACAAGTTCCCCTTTAGCTTTCCCTTGTTCAGGCTGAAAAAGGTCAGCTCTCAGCTGCTCCTCAGTATCATAATAATGCAGCCTCTTAAATATCTGGTTGGTTTCAGCTGGACTTGTTCCAGTTTGCCAACCCACCTATTGTACTGCAAAACCCAAAGTTGGCCACAGTTGTCTGCAGCACTCGTCCTCTGTTCTCAACACAGGGGAAGAAGGTCTGCTACAGGACAAAGAACCTGAAACACAGAAAAAGCTACGTCCTTCTCCCATCTTATTAAAGCTGAACACAAGTGCTCTAGAGATGAACTTGTTTCCTACCTCATATTCACTGACAGGCTACAAGGTGGGAAGTCATTCTCAGCCCTACTATAAATTCCCAGAAGGGGAATTACAGCTAAAGGACCAACATCACAAATGTTTATCAATTCAAAAAATGTATTTTCAGCTGTTGAAGGAAATCTATATGAGTTTTAATCACTGTATTTTGCGCATATGTTTCTTTAGACTAGTATAGGAGAAGCCATCTCAGGTAAACTGCAGATTCTACTTTTTCCTCTTCTTCATGTTCAGGAAAATAAAAATAACACAAAATAAAAATAGCCTCTCTCTTGTAGTGCCTCAAACAGCCCTCAGACAAAACAGTGCAGAAAACATCTAGCAAATTCCCAGGTCAGTGCAAAGAAGTCAAGCAAGACAAGTTCCACTTGCAAAGTTTCTCCCGCAGTAGATCTGTTCGGAGGCAATGAGCCTTCAGTTGCCAAAGGACTGAATTCTCAGTAACCTTTATACATTTATGGTTGAAGTATTAAAGCTCACAGCGTGTGACTCAAGGAAAACCAACTACTCCCTATTTTTAGATTCTGTCTTAGAGGGTCTGTCTATATTCTTCCATCTATATTTTAAACGCTTTTGTCTCTAAAATGCATGACTTCTGGCAAAGAAACAAGCCAAGGTGAAAAAATGTCTAAACATTAGCCAATCATGCATCTTCATATGCCATGATCCATGTAAGCACCCTTAATACTGCACAAACCGTGGACACAAGCTATTTGCAGTCCCTTTGTAAAAACCAAGAAAAGTTCTAGAAAAGCCATTGGTATTTGGAACCTGCATGGTCTGAAAAAAACACCAAGACACCATCAGTGATAGCACAGTCAGCTCTGCCTCTTCTCTAAAATAGTTTCAAGCTGGAGCATTCAGTACAGTGGTGTTTTATAGAACAGAAAACAGAAAATTAATTAGATTCTTTGCGTTCACCTCCTAGCACAGACTGTAGGAGTTACATTCAAGTTTATATCCCAGGTTTCTAAGGAGGGTACTCATCCTCCACGCACATAACTTCAGAGCCAGCACAGGCCAACTCCATAATGTAAGAAGTTTTTGTACAAAGGCAGGGCAAATACACCTCCAATTTAGTATCCTGTCTCCACTACCGGCCAGAAGATGATGTGTGGAGAAGACTGTGAAAGGAAAGTAAACACAAAGCGTAGTTCCTTCAAGATATCCTCGAAGTTTTCAGCTAGGGCTTTCTGTTGCAGAGGTAAATTTCTTGTATAGTTGCCTTGCTGGATTTCTCTTCCATGTATATATAAAATTATTTTTTGAATCCTTCTATGCTTTGGCCAAAATCAGTATCAGTTAGTGAAGAGCTTTGTAAGTTCACTATGTGCACTGTGATAGGTACATCCTCCATATGTTCTGAATCTGCCGCATGATAATTTCACTCCTCATACCTTAATTATGAGAAACAATGAACCTCTTTATGTCCCTTCATGACACTCACTTTTATAACCTCCTATCTCATCTCCTGCCCTCCCCCTCATTAGTCATTTTTTTCAAGGCTGAAGAGCCCTGATCTACTTAGACATGCCCTTGTAGTAAACCCCTTCCACACCTTTGATCATGCATGCTGCCTTTCTCTGTACCCTTTCTAGCTTTGTTTTGTCCTTTTCAAGGCACTAGAACAGCATACAGCATTCAAGATAAAGGCAGTGGATTCATACAGTGATATAATGATATTTGCTTTTGTTCTCTTTTCCTTTCGCAATAATTCTTAATGTCATATTTGCTTTTTTGATAGCTGCTCAGCACAGACATTTTCAGAGCAGAACCCATTATAATTCACAGATCTCATCCTTGAGCAATAAAACCAAGAACACAGCACGTCACTGCAGATGTAACGGGAGGACTGTTTTTAACATTTACATTATTTTACATTTATGAGTACTGACCTGTTCTTTCAACACTCTTTTGCAATTCTTCACTGTTGGCCTTTTGCCCATCCATAAGAGGAACTTCCCCCCCTCCTCCCCCCCCATCCCCTTTTGCTGGGATCCTGATAGGAGCAATGAGGATGAGATTTAAAGAGGTCTCTGAAAATAAACAGCGGGTATAATCCTTACATATAAAGCTGGAAACTACTTTAGTTTTTCTGGTAAGGTAAGCAATTGCACCATTTGCAATTATCAATCAAAGGGTTAAAACCCAGCATTCTTTTTATTAAAGACAAAAAGAAACCTATGAAAAGGTAGACAGATGAACAGGGTAATGGCGACATCCTTGAGCAACAGTATTTCACAGCATCTTCCTTTGGAGAGTCAATTGCTATTTGAACTCTTTTCTACTCTTACACAATACTTCAATTGATGTTTAAGTCATACGGGGTAGCAAAATGCTTTAAAGATCATTTGATCCGTTAGTTTAACTTCTTTGTGTGAGCTAGTCTGCTCTGCCAGCCACCCCTGTTAGCTGTACCTTCCACCTCTCCCTCCTCTAACAATTTCTCTTGCTAGTTATGCTTTAAGCTCCAATTTGCTTTGAGTGTGTCTCCCATTTAGTTAATTCCAGCAGGTGCCATTTCAGTTCTTCGAATATTATGTGTAATATAAAGAATCAAACAGTTTCTTACTTTATAGGAGGCATTAAGATGCCTCTGGAGAAGACTAACCTGCAGGTCTTCTTTTCAGCCCTTGTACTCCATGCTAGGTGATACTGCCTAGGTTTAGGGAGACATAAGATGCATTGATACAATTTTTTGTATCCTATTGGAAGTACAAAATTCCATGATGATAGAACTTAATTAAAAAAAAACAACAACAACAAACAAACAAACAAACAAAAAATCCCAAACAAAACAGCTTGTTTTGGCTGGCTACATATGCAATATAGAAGTGTTACAGGCCTGTCATTGATTTCCCCTCAGGAAACCTTTGTAAACTCCACTTTTAACTCCACCTACAGTCCACTCACTTTAGAATTTTTACAATTCATGTGATTGATTTGTTCTTCTCCTCGCCTTGTAATTTGAAATGTATCTTCTAACACCCAGCCCGTAGAAATTGTGTCCTTGTATGGGGAAATACCCTAAACTCTTCCCTTGTGCTCCATACAAATGTGGAAACGTGGATTCATTAAGTCTTTCCATGTACTCATATATAAGCACTCTGTGATTATCTATTGGTCCTGTAGACTCTCTGTAAGGCTTTCTGTTGCTTATAATCATCAAACAACCTTTCTGATAGTTTTTTATACCTTTAGCAAGTTCTTTTTCAAGATTTTATTGGAATGTTGTAATATTTTTATAGTTAAGCATACTGTGTAGATTTTTCTAGTTTCCTTTCCTGAACTTTCTGAATATTGATTTCCTAGCTAGTAATTTATTTGACCCTTCTATTAAATATCACTTTTTATTTCCCCACTAAAATCTGTTTTGATACGGTAATGTGAATTTTTACTGAGCATCTAATTTGATATTTTAAAATTAAAATTATCCCCACTCCATCTGAATGTACTTTACCCTTGTGAATGGTCCTTTCAATTTCCTTTTGAAGAACTCATTTTAACATAGAACTTCTTTTTAAGTTGGGCAGTAATATAATGAATTCTGCTGTTCTTGTCAGAATATTGAATCTAATTACATTATAGTGACCTAAAGAATTGGAGAGTAGCTCTTTGACAGTAACATTTTGAACTGGATCCTGTGTACTCTCTCAGATCAACTCAAAAATTTCTTTTTTTTCTTGTGGTTCCCTGAGTAGCTGTTACATGGGACAGTCATTTGTGGGTTTTAAAAATTTACATCTGGAATGACATTTAACCAGTCTTCAACGGGGATAATGGAATTTTTCCATTATAAAAGTATTTTTTGAGTGGCATGTTCTATGGCATACTCCACTGAATACTTTTCTTAGATTCAGATATTAAATTCTTACATCTGTGGCTGAATAATACGAATAAAAAATTACCTTGAATTATTATTTAAAATTATTCTTCAGTATGGAACATATCCCTCAAAAGTGGATGGAAGGGGGAAAAGGCATAATGAAATAGTAGCAACATGTTTTCCTGAAATTCAAAAAGTCTCTTTCACACTTTGACATTAGAGTTGTATGTTTTTACTCTCTTTCTTCCTTTGTCCCATTCTGTTTCTGCCTTTTTCAGCTGCCATTCTACTTTAAGTTCCATAATTAGTCTTGAAATTTGATTGTCATATTCCCATTGATTAAATCAGGAGTAAAGAAAGACAATTCATAGTAAGACCAAAGCACTAAGCAGCCTTTATCCACAAGCATCTAGTACCACTAGGGGTGGCCGTAATGATTTACAAAATAACTTCTGCAAAAAGCCTTAGTTTGAAAGACCAAGTCTTTGACTGATACAATGTAGTGTCTGTTTAACAATGTTTTTTGAGAGACTGCCACTTTCCTATAAAAAAACACACCTACAGGACAAAACCAAATTTTTTACAGGAACATGGAATATTTGCTTCCTCTTGCTTAGTTCTTCATCCTTCATTAGGGAGTCATAATTCTATCAAAGTAGGTCATTATCCTACACATTGAGAGCCACGGCATCAGAAAAACATCTAGATAAAATCATCCCAGAGCCGGATTCCTATTTCTCACTTTTAATGGACACAGAAAGGGAAGTTTTGATTTACCAGTTACATTATTTATTAAAAAATTATTTTATGTATATGAAGGAGTTTAACATTAGTAACTTAAGACATTTTTCATGAAAATCCCCATGACATAACTTGGTTTGTAAACAGGAAAGTTACAGAGTATTGAAAGTTATATAAACATTGTTAAAATGTGGCAAACCAGAATACAGTTTTGCTTAAAGTATGATTTGCCTTCTTCAAGAATACAAAATCTTAAAAACTGTTACAGAAAGGTAAAGGTATTGACTCCTAGCTGTAATGTTCTCATATTCTCCTTTACATTTTTATTTCAACAGTTTTATAGAGGGTGGTGAATGAAAGGTTAGTTTTACCCATCAGTGGAACTCAGTAATATACCCACAGATAGATGTAGAGGTTCAAATATCCGTTCTCCCAAAATTTCAATTTCCAATTCCAAGATAAGTAATTTCCACCTCCTGCTATGCAAGGGTTAAGAAACTGATGCCAGCAATTTGCAGTTAAACCTCTTTTGCAGATAAAAGTATGAATGCACATCCCTCATTCTGTGATATGGTTCAGTCACTTTTGGGAAAAATGACCCCAACAGCTGCTCCTCATTCTCTAAAAGGCTTGTGAATTTAAGCCAGGGTCTCTACCAAATGTACAAAAGAGAAGTCCTGCTATTTGAACACACATATTCATGCCCTGAAAAGTCTAAAACCTTTTTTCAACCTTTGCGTGATTTGAATCAGTTGCTGACCAAACCAAAAATATATTTTAAAAGGAACTTTATTTATATCCAAAACGCTTTTATCACAGCAATGAAGACTGGAAATGCAGCTGTAAATGATGTGATGAATTTATATAACCTTAGGATGCCTAGTCTGTCAGTGCTCACCTGGTACATCCATGGCCAATGGCTTAAAAGAACAAAGCATAGTGCTTCATTAAACTCCAAAAAGCCAGAGACCCTTGTGTCTATGTGACCCCACAGGAAGGAAGAAGGTAAAAATAAACAAATACCATTTTAGTTTAATAAAAATGTTAAAATGTTTAGTTTAATAAAAAGATTTAAAACCACTGCCTATAGTCTTATTTGCATACCCTCAGAAAAAAATGTAAATAACCTCTATGACAGCCAAAACTTACACAAAACATTAAAGTTTAGCCCAGAAAAGATAATGTCTCAATCTGTTTGTGTCAGAGAACCTGTACGTGTAATGAAAATGTATACTTCTGTGCCATCTCTCCATACGTCTCTGAACAGTTATTGAAAAGGTACAATAGTCTAAGCTCATTCAAAATAAATAGATCATACAGCTTAAATGCTTTTGAGGGATAAAGCATTCGATAACAACATTGAAGAGTCAACTAATCACTGTAAACCAGATCAAGTTACAAACAGGACTTATTATTTACCCTTAATAATGACTGAAAGAAGAGGAAATCTTTATGAAGATATCTGCTCTTCAGCACACCTTTTTCTTGCAAAGGATACCTGTACTACACAAAAAATCAGAATGTTTATTTTAAAAGTATAGAAGAATGGTTTCAAATTCAAACAGCCATTGCTCTTTTACAAGGGAAATGAATTTGAGAAATGTAAAAACAGCTAGAAAACAAATTTTTTAAAGGGTGGTCCTAAGTTTCAAATATCTTGAAATAAATTAAAAAAACCTAAGGCAAATTGTTTGTTCAGTTTCAACTTATGGAAGAAATATAAGAGGGACAGAGAAGGGCAAGGAGCATGATCAAAAATAAGGAATGGAGTCCTGTACGAAATGTGTCAAAATATGAAATAAAGAACAGTATCTCAGTAGCTCTTCCAGCTGAAAAACTAGAGGACACCCAATGAAACTAGCAGGTGGAGAAAGAAGTAACTTCAAACACTGTGCAGTTAAGATACAAAGCTATTTTTCACAGAATGCTGCACATTCTAAATAGATTCATCAAAAAAACAGCTTTAAAAGTTCATGGATGAAAAATATGTCAAGAACTATTAAATACATTGACATTATCTCCTGTTGGGGAAGTCCTTGAATTGTAATTTGCTGGGAATCAAGAGAGCATTCCCAGGACATCTCAATATATGCTTTTCTTATTTTTTACCTTTTCTAAAGATCTTGACCTTTGACAAAGCTCAGATATTGAGCTAAATGAACTTCCGTCTGGCCTACAGGAGATTTTTATGTTCTATATTGTCAATTATATACCAAACTGGAATTTTATTTATATGTCTGTAAACCCTCATGAACTCTTCAAGGAGTATAATTCTCATTGGAGATGAAACAGCTATATAAAGCTATATTGCCTAACAAAATTAATAACACTTGACCAGAAAAGTTTGGAACCAACTATAACCTAATTGAGGGTGAAGTTATATATGTTTATCATATTTTACAACCTGCAGTATGCCAATACCATGCAAGACTACATGGATGTGTGCTACAATTTAATTTTAAGTATCTATATAACCTATGATATATTATGCATTATACTTGGTGCACGCTACTATGCACAATATTGATACCTCTGCTAACATGACATAGGTTGACATGAAACTGGAAAAAAAAAGGGGAGAGTGCTATCAAAGCATGTTCTTGAAATAGTTAATTGCAATTAGTGTTAAGAGACCATGGGTACGTTCTCATGGACGAGGAGGATTCTATCCTTGAATCCATCAAGGATGAATCAGAGAAAGAACTAAAGCAAGTATTGTTATCATTCTTGAAATGAAACATCCTGGGTATACAGATGGGTATACAGACCTTGAAAACACTACTAATCTACATGGTTAACCAACTTGGCAGAAGAATGAAAATTCTAAATGTCCTAAGCTGAGCTACCTTCATTATAATAGTAAAAATCACCTCAAGAAGACCCTAGCCCAGGTGAAGACTCTTCCCATGAGCATGTGTAGTAGCTATAACTCAGTTGTGAAATTGTCTGTAAGTTATTAACTAATCAAATATGGATAGGAAGTACTAATATGATAATGATGTTGCAGAATGTGTATATAAACTGCAGAGGGAGTCCTGTTTGGTATGCTTGATTTGAAGGAAACCACCAAGCACGCAGCCTTGCAAAACTCTGAAATAAATAACCAATGTCTCATTCTGGTGTGTGAGATCAGGGACCAAGCAGGCAGCAGAAATAAAGAATCCTCTCACCTTAGCACTGCTGAAATGACATATTTATTTGACTAGTAAGTCACAGTGTAGACTGTGAAGCCCAACAAATGAATAAATTTAACACAGCCTCACAGAGAAGTAGGTCACCTCATTTTCAAGGAAGTAATGTAAATAAAAAAAGAAACCACCCAAGATATAGATAGACGTTCTTGCAATCTGGGTAAGATTAGAGGCTGAAAGACTGTGGATAACTTAGTCTATCATATATTGAAATTATCTTGTACAGCTTACCATTGGATTTCTTCTTCTTCTTGTAAAAGGAGTTTATGCATTCCATAGTATTGAATAATAAATTGTGGTGTGATTACCAACCTTATTTCTTTATCTACTGCTAGTAAAGAATGTCTTTGTTCACAACAGTGCTCATCCATGTTGCGGCCCAACTGTGCCAACATAGCAAGAGACTACTCCTCACTGTTCATCACCTTCATCATCAAGCCATTCTCATAATTAAGAGTCTTAATGACAAAATGATGAAATAATATTGCAAGAAAATACTTGAGGAATCAGAATTTGTAGCTGGGAATCCTGTAATTCCTGTCACAGTTGGTTTTTTGGCCAGGAGTTCACACAGGAATATGCAGGCTAAAATAATAAATCAATAAAATTAAAGCACTTAAATCCATTATTAAAATACTGAGCACAAGAGGGAATGGTTATCCACAGTGATTCAGGAGTCAGGTATCAGAAAGTATCACCACAGTGATTAACAGTGGCAAAAAAAGCAAATACAACATTGGGAATTGTCAGGAAAGGACAAGAAAACAGAAGACCTTCATTGAGCCTTTGTATACGGCACTCATCTCTTGAATATTGTGCACAGTGCTGATTTTCCAGTGTTCAAATATTGAGCAACAGAAACTTTCAGGGGAAAGGACAGCAAAGACAGTCGAGTATACAGAGTGACTTTTGTGTAACAACAGTTCATCCTGGAAAAGAAAGATCTACTGAGAAATGGAACAAAAACATAGTACACTCCATGAAAATATCAAATAGCAAGTTTAAAACAAAGGGAAGGGAGTCCTTTTCCTACCTATCATATAACTAACTGGAATCCATAACCACAGGATCTTGTGAGGTCAAAAGTCTACTCTGACAAAAAAAAAAAAAAATCAAAACAAAGTGCTAAAAAAATTAGACAAACGTTGGAATATTCACTGTGATCACTACCATAAATTAGAGAATATCTATAGCTCAAGAAGTTCTTAAATGTCTGCTTGCTGAAGCCTACAAAGCCATGCCAAGGAGGGATCATATTAAATTTACACTCAAATTCTTCTACACTTTCCGAGTGGTCAGTGTATGAATTTCATTGATTAGTCTGATACAATGCAACTGTTGTTAGGTTTTCATTTCATTATTTTATCACCACTATCTTTTAATATTTTTTTTTTTAATCTTTATCTTCATTGCCACATCATGATATTTATTCAGAAAGTTTGGCTGCTGTCCTTAGTGTATTCTCTTCTTCACTAAACAGATTTTCTTTTCCCTGATTTGAATAGCAAGAATGACTAAAAAACACAGAAGTACAAATCAGTATTTCTGAAATTCTGTTCTGACCTTGACCCCACTCACTGCAAGTCCTCCTTTTTTGCTTAAAACTTCTCTCTGACAACTCTTTTTATTTCCTTGAAAATCATTGATCCACAAAATTTAAGTGACAGCTATCCTCCATTCGAAGATTAACTCTGCTTAAAAATTATTCTTTATTAAGAAGTACCATTTCACACTAGAATGAGATGCTTGGATGTACACTGCAAAATTTAGAAACATGATTATGGTATTATTATCATTTAATGATTTTCATTTTACAGCTAACTTTTTTATAAGAAAGGCATTTCTCCATTTTACACTCACTCTGTGCCTACTGACTTAGAACTATACATCTAACTATTGTGGAACAAAAATAGCATAAAAAAGAGTCTGCTCAGAAAGAGAAATTACCATATTCATGACTTTCCAGATCAACTTTTCAGAAAGCAATAGAAGATAGAATTTGAACCAGAAAAAGTTATTGTCAAGTTTCTTCATTAGACAGACAGTCCCTTAAAATAGCAAAACTTGTTAAAAAATATAAAGGAACAATTGTTTAAAAGCAATTGAAACAAATTACAGATCCAATAGGTCTGAAATCCACACACAACAACATTAGATAATAGACAGATGTATTCTGTATGTGCCAATCTAGTTTATTAAAGTCTCTAAGAAAGGAATAAAAGATAAATATGTGTATTAGAAAAGCAGAGCAGATAATGAAAAGCCATTTTCCAACGACACAAACCTAATCATTAAAAAGATTATTTAAACACAAGTCTGTTGAAGTAACAGGTTGTGTAAAGCAAGCAACTAAGGAATACAGACTGCTTGAATTTTCAAGCACCACCTCATTGCCCTTCTTTATGTATCTCTCTGAAAGTGTCTCTACCACGAGAGCTAAAGAAAAAAGTATCCTAGAGCTATGTCACAAGAGGCTGGGAAATGTAAATTTATTTTATGGCTTAAATCTATTTAGAGTCTGAGCTTCTAAGTTACTGTACAATGGCTTGGTTGATAACTTTCAGAAAACAGGCTGAGTGAGAAAGCTCGTCCTTTTTCAGTCTGAAATCTTTTTCATAATGAAAAGAATCCAAGGAGTCAAATCCCAAAATAATCCTCTAATAATGATTACAGCCGAAACTTTAAAACCCATTGACAAAAGTACTTTTATTTTAACAGCCTAAGGTTCACCATGTACATCTGCAGATTTGTTTAGCTAACTATGGATAAGAATCAGACTGAAGAGAAAATTTGTTCTCCTTGGACTATAAGCACTGTTACCTATGGGAAACAAAAGATCTTTGGCGATTAGGTGACAAAAGAAGGGGTCTGCACCAGAGCACTGTCAGCGTGGCACAAGTTCTCACCTGGAGGTGCAAGAGCCTCATTTCTTCATGACAAACATCTGACGTTTGGGTGCATTTATATCTGCCAGGCTGGCAACCCAAAAGTCTTTCGCAATATATTAAAAATTAAAACATTTTGGTATTAAGATTATTTTATTTTTCTTAAGTTTGTTAAGTTTCCTGCACTCTCTTGATTCCCAGTTTATGTCTGCAGCCCAGCAACTGAAAGAGGGGGTATTTAGACGTTAAAGATGGAACAACATTTTTGAGCAAAGACCCTTACACTTTCTCTCAGTATCTAAAAGACCATGACTTACTTGCTCGACAGGGAAACTAAAAAATAGTATGATCATCCACATGGAGTAAGATCAACTGAAATAGGAGCGGGTAGACAGATAACTATGGAGTAAAGACTAGTTCTGGAGAGCTTGTGAGTATTCCTAAATCCTTATTCGGCAATTTGATGTGTGTAGGCAGCAGAGCCTCATTACTTCAGTAGAAAACTGTTAGTGAACATTGCTTTACTTACTCATTCCACACTAGACTCGCTCTTTTTGCCACTGAGAACATCAACATCGAATGAAAAGTGAACCTCCAACACATCTGTGTCTCAATTTTGGTATTTTATAAAAACTGAAACTGATAAACCACCTTTTAAAAGGGTGCCAGTCATCTTAGAGAATGACTCAATTCATTGAACAAGGTTATTAGTTTAACAACTAAAGCTGACATTCTCCCAAGCTGAATTTATGTACTATGTCTACAATCCTTTTTCAATTTATTTTTTATCTAGCACATTACACTGTGTCACCGTACTTGCTGACATATAATACAAACCTACAGAGTGAATCAGGTTTTCTAAATATCTTTTTCCAAGCCAGGATTCTAGGTGCAAACTGAAGCCTTTAATGCAGAAATATTTATTTTTGCAGCAACTTCACATGGCAATCTGAGTTCCCTCAGGTTTTCAGAATGTATGATTACATACATTGTCAGGATACTTCACTGCACTGCCCTACCTGGCTTATGTCCCCTGAAGATTCACAAGAGATAAATACAACTATAGCTGAATCACAGTATCACGGCTGAACCTAAAGACTGATAAATACCTTAATTATCTTCCTGCTGGCACTACTTATTTTCCTCAGCAAACTCAATAACTAGAGAAGCACACCTTAAAGTAAAGGCAAAGTAAACTTCAGAACATCAAAAATCTGATTAATGGAAGTGATTTCAGCAACACAGAACTATTACTGGGACACTGATGAGCTGCTGACAGAATCCAAATTCCTCTCCTTCAGGAATTTGCAGCCATCTGTCCACAATTTCTAATTTGTTCCTGTGGAGCCACTTGTGCAATAGTCTGGTGCCTTGAGGTATGAAAGTACTCAGATCTTCCCACGAAATCCTCTGTACACCTGGGAACAGAGACATCACCTGTCAAACAGTAGGGCGTATAACATCAAACATTTCCTGAGCTGAGTGCATTAGCATCCTCTGACTGACAAAGGAGAAGGTTTGCCAGACTTGGGTGGAAAGGCCCCAAAAGCTACCATTACAGGAAAGTGTTCTACAGAAGCATAGCTATGGCACCTGAGTATTCAGGGGGTACCCTGATGGGGTTTCCATTTTCTGTTCTCCTCAGCTGGCTCCAGAACACTGTAGTCACCCAAGGCACAGTCCTTAAACCTTCATACATTCTTTCGAAATTTTGCCCAGATGTTAACCAACAGGCATTGACTCTGAACTGTCCTGCCTATTCAGAAGCAATCTTAGACATGTACAAATGCTCATTCTGGCATTAAAAAGCAATAAATATAACATGCTTCTAGTAGAATGTGTCCACAGCATTAGCTAATTCTGTGCATCTTCTACTAAATAATACTTCTGGTTCTTGCATTTCCCTGGTTAAAGCCTAGGGAGCGAAGGGCTGGAAACAACTCCTAGTGAAATAGGATGACTTTTCTATGTTCCTCTGAAAGTGAAACAGTCTTCTAATTAAGAACGACCAGACTGTCTTCCACTATACAGCAGATAGAAAGGTTTCAGGGTGAAAAATAAAGCAAGCCTACAACAGCTGAAACGAGAGCAGCCACAAAAGCTCCCCTAACAGAGAAATGAAAATTCACAGAAGGTCTGAAATAGAATTACACCTTGTCCTGAGAGAAGCAGCAAGGCACATGAACAAGGGCAACAGATACCTTGTTTACTGCAACCATAGTAATTTATGCATAGTTGTTCTGCTATACTGATTTCTTACTGTGTTGTCCGCCCATATTTCACTCTCAGCTGATTCACTGTGGGTTTAACAAGCCCTGCATGAGTCTGTAAGTGGGGTTCTGTGGCCCTGTCGTGGATTTAGGCCGGATCGGCCCAAGCAAGTCGAGTGACAGATGTTCCCTCTCTCCTGCCGAGCAGGAGAGAGAGAAGAAGAGAGACTAGTTTAGTAAGAACTAAACTACTATAATGAAATATAAAGAATAAAATAACAAAAGAAAATAATGAAATATATACAAAACCGTATCAAGCTCCCAGGATGACAATCACGTCACCAGCAGGCACTGGGAAGTCCCAGACCGGACTCAGTGACGGAAGGGAACTGGATCCAGGAATACATGGGTCAGGATCAAAGGCAGACGAACCGATGGAGTCCTCCTCGGACGCCGGCCATTGAAGAAGGAAAGCAAGAGTCCCAGCAAGAGCAAAAGCCTGAGCAAGTTGGAGAAGAAGGTGAAGCCATAAAACGGGAAATGGATAAAACCAAAACAACAGAACCACGGAACAACGGAACAACGGAATGCTGAGCCTTTGATCCCTCAGCTTTTATACTGAGCATGATGCAGATGGGATGGAATACACTGTTTGGTCAGTTTTGGGTCACCTGTGCTGTCTGCTCCTCCCCACAGATGGGACCCCTCTGCGCCTCTCTGCTTCCAGCCCTCCAGCAGGGCAAATAACAAGGTGTCTGGCCTTGGTCGTTATCGCAGTAAGTCTAGGCAAGGGCCTCTCTGCATACCGTGCCTTGGCATCAGCTATAAACATGGGTCTTATCACTCTGAGAAAGAGCAGTTTTCTGCACAATATGCTGTTAATTTCAGCAGTTAGAAGAGGCCTAGTTAGAAAGCAGAGTTACTGAACAAAATTGGTCCTGTTTTACCTCAAACCAGGACAGGCCCCTTTGCAAACGCTTCACTCCCAGCACGTGCTGAGCAGTGACTGCAGTGGCACCAGAAGGGGTTTCACGTTAGCAGCCGGCCAGGCAGAAAGCCCACACAGCAGGAGCAGGGCGGGTAGGAGCACCAGGTTACTTTTGTGGGGTACTGTCATGTGGTTAGATTTCCACTTATGCATACGAACACCAAGACCACGAAGAAAATACCAGCACTGTTTGTTAAGAATAAAAGATATTTAGTTGCTGTGAAACTCTTTGTTGGACCATTATGCTGTGAATACTGACAAAGAATCTACTTAACAACTGAGATGCAATACCAGGCAAACCAGCATGTGAAAGACAGATCATAGAACGGTTTAGATTGGAAGGGACCTTAAAGATCATCTAGTCCCACCCCCCATGCCACAGGCAAGGACACCTCCCACTAGACCAAATTGCTCAAAGCCTCATCCAGCCTGGCCTTGAACACTTCCAGGGACGGGGCATCCACAGCTTCCCTGGGAAACCTGTTCCAGTGCCTCACCACCCTCATGGTGAAAAATTTCTTCCTACTGTCTATTCTAAATCTCCTCTCTTTCAGTCTGAAGCCATCACGCCTCGTCCTATCACTACATGCCCTTGTAAAAAGTCCCTCTCCAGCCTTCTCGTAGGCTCCTTTCAGATACTGGAAGGCTGCTATAAGGTCTCCCTGAAGCCTTCTGTTCTCCACGCTGAACAACCCCAACTGTCTCAGCCTGTCCTCATTGTAGAGGTGCTCTAACCCTGTCATCATCTTTGTGGCCCTCTTCTAGACCCACTCCAACAGGTCTTGTCCTTCTCATGTTGGGGGCTCCAGAGCTGGACACAGTATTCCAAGCACGGTAGAACTCAGCAGGTTGGCTACCTTTGCATTATTCTAAATTGTTAGGATATTTTTCCTTGATGTACTGAATTGAAAACTAAGAATCAGTCTCAGTATAGCTTAAGCTGCCTTATTTAACCAACATGTAATTAGCAATGATGACTTGTTTGCACAGTGAAGTGATGGAAGACTCTACGGTTATAATATAAAGTGAAATTTGCCATTAAAATTTTAAAGAACTATATTTAGTGGTTAGTGAATAGGACTTAATAAAATGTTACATGCATTCATTGATTTATCCTGCCTCATTTATTACTGGCTCTGTTCAAAAGGAATCCTGTCTATTCCTTAATAATAGCTATTCATACAGTGTTACACATTCTGAAATGCTATATAAATACTTAAGATTGCTTCCCTTCATGAAAGTTCCAAAGAGGGAGAAAAGGGGCTTTTCTTTCTGGTGTTTTATCTACAATTCAACATTTGCAAATATAAATATGCTAAACAAAGACACACGCAGAACCACAAGAGTTGTGATGGGAAATTTTTAACTGCTTGGAGTCTGGGTTTGTACTACAAACCTTACAGTAATTTGAACTCTGCTGGCCTAAACAAATAAAGTAGGCCTTTCCTGGCACACATATATGGAAGAATTGTTTCAGTAGGCTTTTCTTAATATGTGTTACACTTCACTGCACACTCTCACTGGGGAGAGGATGAAAGAACAAACAACAGTTGACAGATGTTAGTCACACTGCCCAATGCACCAGCAGCAGGCATGCAGATAACGGACGGTGCAGAGATGAGCATAATAACGACACCCTCTGTGTATAAAACACTGTGTTAATTCACTTACTCAAAATGTATGGAGTTGGGTCACTCTTAAGTATTTATATATGGTGACAATTCACTGATGAAATATATTAGTTCTCCCTTGTTAGTTTCTATTCCCTCTCTATCGTACAATAGGGGTCAGAAAAAGTACATTTATTCTAGTAACTGCAACGTGCCTGGGAATGTCCCTGAGTACTGACATAGTAGCATGGAATGACCCATGGCTCTGTTAGCAAACTCTCTTACCGCCCCGAGATAGCACAGCTGTGCGTAAACTGCCGTTTTGGAATCATCTCCAAGAAGTTTTAACTCCTGAATGATGTCCAGAAATTGCTGGGGAGATAATGAGTTAGCACACACAGGAAGCTTCCCGGGGACCACAATACCAGTACAGATGATTAAGTCCCATGTCTGGGATATCCCTAGGTAATGTTTAATATGTTAATATAATATAATATTTAATATAATATCAGGGAAGTAATAAAGGGAAAGCCTTGTACTTTGAAGCAGTCTTTTTATTGCATTTATTGCATTACAGTGCCCACACATTCTGCTTGGGCTCTGTCTGTGCACCGAAGCATGGCCCCTGGGGTCCTTCACCCAGCAGAAATGTCTAAATGCTGGGAGCCACCTGAGAATCATTTCAGTGATAGCATTACAAAGCTGTGAACGATGTTACAAAGACCTTCTAAAACATAACCATCCCAGAACAAAAAAATGCTGCAAGAATATTAGTGGCCATTCCCACTAACAGTTAAAGTCTGCTGGCAATAGGGTGCCTGAGGTTGTGCATAGCACTCTTGCATACAATGGCGAAACAACGGTGAACACTTCTATCTGGATTAATATTAAAAGTCTAGGGGAGTGTTGTGGTTTGGGCCAGACTGGCCCAAACTGACAAAAACTACAGATGCTCTCCCCGACCTCTCTCTTCATGGAGAGGAGGGTGAGAGAGAAAGAGACTTAGGAGTTTAGAAGAAACTAAACTACTTTAATGAAATATTAATAATAAAAGAATAAAAAGAAAATAATGAAATATATACAAAACCATATCAAGCTCCCAGGATGACAATCACATCACTGGCAGGCACTGGGGAAGTCCCAGACTGGATTCAGTGACGGATGAGAACTGGATTCCAGATCTGGATTCAGGAACACAAGGGTCAGGATCAAAGGCAGATGAACAGAGTCCTCCTTGGACTCCAGACATTGAAGAAAGAGGGTTGACCCTTCATCCCTCAGCTTTTATACTGAGCATGATGCAGATGGGATGTAATACCTTGCTGGTCAGTTTTAGGTCACCTGTCCTGTCCGCTCCTCCCCACAGGTGTGACCCCTTTATGCTTTTCCACTTCCAAACCTCCAATGGGGCAAATAACAAAGATGTCTGGCCTTGGGTGTTATAGCAGTAACTATAAGCAAGGGTCCCTCTGCATCCCATGCCTTGGCATCAACTATAAACATGGGTCTTATCACTCAGAGCAAACAGGTTCTGCACAACGTGCTGGTAATTTCAGTAGTTAGAAGAGGCTTAGCTAAAAAGTAAAATTACTGAACAGAAAATTGTTTCTATTTTACCTCAAACCAGGACAAGAAGCAAACAACCTTTAGCTAGGATAATGTAAGCAAGGACAAATGAAAGATGGATGATTTATTATGTCAAGCAGACGCAAGAGACTCACTACTAAAAGCAATAGGCCCAGTGGGGATAGACACTTAACAGCTGCAATTCATTGAGTACAGATCCAATAAAAGAAGCAATGTGACATTTTTATTGGTATCCCACTAATGCCAGATTCAAAAGGAGTAATTTAGTTTAAGCAACAGGTCATGCAAATAATATTTGTGGTAATGCAGTCACAAGCCTGGCAAGTTACACAGCACTTCAGCATAAAAAGAAGCTTTTCTGATATTATTCTTAACATCCTGTTTGATATTCCAAGTTCTTTATTTCAGCTTGTAATCCAAAGGTAAAAAGTTTCTCAGAGGCTTTTGAAAATCAAAGCAATTGCCATCCACTGAGTTTCTCTTTGTCCTATCTGTGATACCTTTAAAGTATTACAACAGCTTAGTTAGACACGACCTCCTTTGTTTGAATTCATGTTTTCCTTGAACAATCCTTTTATTTCTGTATGACTTATGACCATTGTACATCAATTTCCAGTAATCATTATGAACTCAAAACCAGCTCAATTTAACAGTAACATAAAATTGTTGTGATTTCAGCTAGCTGATGGACTATCCTAATATTGTTTGGTGGTATCAGTTCAATTACTAAGGAAGAGCAGAAAAATCATCCCTCTTCTCTTTGACACTGTGCCTATCAGGCAACCAAGAATTAAAAAGGTGTGACATCATTAATCCAGCTTCATAGTGTATATGTGACTGAAATAATAACATGATTCATTCCAGTTTTCAAACCCATGGCCTGAAATCTGTAGCAGATCATGGATTGGTGTGGATTTGTACCTGCCTTGTGTATGCTGATTTTTTCCCAGGAAATTTCACGTTTCTTTCTGGTACTGATCTTCATTACTAGTTGATAAAGTCACTTAAATGATATCTTCTGATGCTAACTAATTTAGAGCATCTTGGTGTAACCAGCAGATCTTAATCCATTTTATTGCGTTCATATAAATGAAATTATTCTGCCTCTCTCACTCCCTTTTTCAGCCTGCATCGTTGTTCGGGTAATTACAGGGTGTTAACAATACCAAACTGCTAAAATGTCATGCAAACTTTTTGGGCCTGACCTAATTTCACAGTATCCAGTGGAGCTGCATAAAATGTTATCTTGCATGCAAAAACCTAAGGGCATATCGAAACTATTAATAACTGCTCGTCAAATAAATGGTGTAAGAAATGGTGTCCTACTGCAGTTGCTAACACCTGTTTCTTTTTTGCATTGTAGATGAGATCCAACATTAGCTTGTGTCTTGCAAATCTTGGTTCGGTTTAGTGTGTTTCAAAGTGCAAATAAAACAGTGTTAAACCTTAAGACCACATTTAGGTTCTTTCTAAAAATAGGAAAGTGCTGGAGGTCACCATGTAGTGAAGGGAACACAGAGTAGAAAAGCATAAGTCATTTCAAAGACTACTTGGAGACAGCTTTTAACATAAAATTTGCTTCAGTTTGGTGATTTCCATCTGCTTCTTTGCATGTATCCTTTAAAACTTTCTAAAGGATATTTAAGAAACTGAGTTTGTTTAAGAAATAAACCAAAACATATTCTGAAGGTAAAATGATTTATTAGTACTTTTAGATGATTTTTACAAAACAAAACTTTTAAATATTTTTTACAAAGCAAAACTGGTACTGTTATGTTATACACATTGCTGCACAAATCTGAAAGATCTGCAAGAAAATGGAATGATGAAAGAAATACACTTCAATAAAATTTACTTCAATAAAAGTGGTGGAGCTCCTACAGGAGAAAAAAAAATGAGGGAGGATTAATTGTGTCTAGGCAACTACTGCCCAGCATTCACACACACACATTTTTCTCTCTGTAGAAAGGTACATGTAAGGTCAGATCCAAACCCATAGCTGGTTTTGTAGGTGGGTTCTTGTCTTTACCGTTGATGTAAATTCCAGACTTTAATTAAATTTTATTCCCTCTCTTCAGTAGCAGCTATTATCTAATCCAGTTACTCTGAATTGATTTTGTAAGTTGAAAATGTCAGTATGAATCACAGAACATTTGGCATGTTGGAAAATAAATATAACGAAAACGGAAACATTTGGAAACTAAAGAGCTGGCTGGTGGGTAAATACAAAGCAAAGTAGGATTATATTCATGACACAGGCTTTTGCTCCTCAGAGGATGGTCCTTCTCTGAATGCAAGACATTTGATATCCCTGAAGGACACCCTCTGGTTTACTGCCATCTGTTTTGTTAGAACGAATGCGCCTCTGGGGGAGCGATGCACTTGCATCTACATTTGGGGTGGTTTGCTGTTATGATTGCAGCTGGCTTAGAAAAGCTGGTAAAGACTGCTGTGGCATTAGAAAATACATCCTTGGGCACGTAACATCCTCCAAAAAGAAGCCCAAACCAGCTGGAATTGCAAAATTATATCACAAAGTTTGCAATTTGTGATTTCTTACAACACACGATTAGTTTGCAAAAGTTGAGTAACTTCAAGATGTTTTGCTCCTTTTTCCTTTGCCTTAAAGAAAATTATGACTCTCCCAAGGAAAAACATTTTATCTTCATTATATTTTCAAACTGTTAAGATATTGATCTGCGTTTAAAAACAAAAATTGAGGGGGGATGAAATGTGTTGTGAGGGGGTTGCACAGAAAGTCTTAGGGGAAAAAAACCCAAAATAAAATTACTGGGAGCTAAAATGCAGCATTTACAAAATATGGGAGGTCCTGGCTCCCCACACACTTAGTGTGATGCCAGGGTTCTAAAATACCACCAGTTCTACAAATAAAACTGCCTGAGTCCTGTGAAACACACTCCAAGGGAACCAAAGTTATGCCACTGGGAATATAGTATATAGCAATAAGGTGCCATCACTGTGAAAAGGGAGTTTAAGCAACTAAAACACTTTTACTTTGGAGGAAAATACGGGAGCCCTCCTACTTTCCTTACTGTCTCTGACTGGGGTGACCGCAGTCTCTTAATAAGCCATTTAGAGTCTCTCTGCATTTCAACCCTGCCTTCTCCTTCAGGAAATATAGATGATTCCACTGACTACAGTGCCCAAACCTGCATCCTTCACTTGCTATAACAGCAATGGATTAATTCCAGAGCACTGCTGGATTTGCTTTCACATTTAGACAGCATCATAAACAATATCATGTGGCAAGGTTATATGGTAGTTTCTATTTAGCATCATTGGCCTTGTAAACTAATTAACAATCTCATTTTAAAGTGTCAAATTTAAATATCTCCTCGAAACTGTCCTCTAGGTTAAGAATCATGCTGAAGTCATTGCTCGCTAGTTTCAATATTTTCTGCAATCAGTTCATTTAAGCCATTCTGCTTACACTGAGAGAGTTATTTCTCCTGTCAGACAAGCAGTGATAAGCAGATACTCACTAAAATACAACCAGCAGATGCGGAGAATGGAATATAGGGCTGTATTCATGGAAGCCCTCATACAGTCAAAACAGGGTTTCACATACAAAGTCTTAGGGGGACCAAGGGTGTAGAATTACATTCAGTTGAAATATACTTGGAAAGTTACAGATGAAAGCCTAAATTTTCCCACCATAACAAAGATATGTGATTGTATTATGCTAAGAGCAAAACCCCACAAGGAAAAATAATCTCACGTTTCCACAAAGCAAGAATTCAAAGAACTCAAACGCTCACTAGCCACGTAAATTCCTTTACTAGTACATATCCCAACAGGATGAAAGAATCCAATAAAATCAGAATTATCCAACAAAATGGAGTGTTCCTGAAGATACTAATGTGAAATATTCTAAATCCAGACACAGCAATCCACAAACATTGTGCATTGGTATCTGCAAACCACCAACCAATTGATTACCTTATTAAAAAATGCTATCTGCCCAAATGTACTAACATCTAAACGCAAATTACTTTGATAATATGTAGATTTACTGGGGGTTTGCAGCACACTGCAGGTATCAACTTCTAAGCAGGTAACACACTATTTTAAAAACATATGCTTCAAGGGCATTCATTATCCTTTCTTAGACATATTGAACACCAAAAATTATTTTTTTCATCACATATAAAAGATGAGACACCTCTTGCATGATTGCTATTGGCAGAAAACACCATTTCTTGGAAAGCAGGGCAACATATACATTGGCATCTCCTATATCAATAAGAAAAGCTTAGTTTACCACAGTGAAGGGGATAAACCAGATGCATTCAAAATGAAAGCATAGGACAATTACACAAAAATGTAATAGGAAAACAAACTGACAGACAAATGATTTCTAAATCTTGGTTGCAGACGATTTTGCTACCATAATTCTGAACATGATCAAGATCTTCCCATGAAGGGAAAAGTGGATGAGAAGCATTTGTCATGGATCTAGGAATATCGCTTTCTAGCTACCTACATTCACAAGGTGCATGTTTGTGAGGAAAATGATCCCAAAGTGATGGATTTCTGAATCTCTAATAGCTTGAAAATGTGCATCAGCAGACACTGCTGTGTGATGAAACAGTTTATCAGTAGGAGAAATTATTTTTATCTCTAATCAAGCAGGTATAAGTGTATGTAATCTAGTATCTCAACTCTCACCTGCCCCCAAAAGAAGCCCATCCAGGAGCACATTACCATAATTGCAAATGTCTTTTTCAACTTTGCAGGAGGAAAAAAAAAATACAAGAGCTTTTCCAATGCGTCCTACATCTAACTATAAGGCTTAAAAGGAAAAGCCTCATATTTTTATGCTGTAAAAAAAAATAAAAATGGATTAATCTCAACAGGCAGTTGTCTCCCATGGATTATTAGGTCTCTCAAGAAAGCTTATATAACACACATAGGTTTTATGATTAGCTTGAAAACCCAAGGAGACATGTTGTTATCCTCTTAAAAGTAAAGGGCCATATTTGCAACAGGGGTTTGAAGATAAAAGTTTTTCGAAGTTTTTCTAATTTCCACATTGCTTCTTACTTCAAAAATTCTTTTGACTTTTAACTCCAGAGTGTGCAGAAAGTTATTAGTGAGGGCACAGAAAACACACCCTGCAGTACGAGATAGGGAAGGCTGCTGGAACTGCCTAGGAACTTTTGCTATGATAAGCCTTTACGTAACAGTCAAACACAGTGAAAATTTCAACTCCTGAGGCCAGGTGAATGACCAAATAACAACTCATCTGCTCACTTGTGCTATTTAAAATAGACACAACAGTTCAAATGGAAAAAGGCATTCTTTAGTACACAGGGCCAAAGTCTCTAAAAGTGTGGATTTCTGGGCACCGTCATACAACAGCAAAAAAAGCGTAAGTTTGAAACTTTATTTATGTGTGAAATCAGACTGGAAGCCCTTTCTACCTGTTTGCTTTCTCCACTTTTATTTCTTTCTACATTTTTTTTTCTAGTTTATTTTTGTCTTCACCAATTTCATCATGAGGTGCTGTTTCCTTTTGCTGCTGTTGCTTTATCCCTCCTTTTCCACCCCAGCTTCTTTAGCCTTTGAAAGCTCTCCAATACTCTCAACCTCTTCTTCTATTTCTGGAAAATCAGCTCAGTTAAATCACCCATAACATTCAATTCTGACACTGGGAACTGTGTGTGGACTAACTACATGTGAAGATGGAAGGATATTCTAAAGATCCTTAGGAGGTACCAAGAACAGGAGAAAACAGGGCAATTTGAGTCTCTTTTCTCAGACCACTATGAGAGGTTGTCCTGAATCTTACCAAGATCCTGACAGGGCACAGCAAATACAGTAGGTGTCATGCTGAAATGACTAACTGTAGCAAAAAGGACACTTGCTGGTTTAGACCACGCCGATAGTCTAGCAAGAAAAACGTCTTCTAGTCAAGATGATAAACAAATGCTGTTTTGGCTAAGTAGGGAAAAAAGAAAAACTACCATCAAAGCTGGAAGTCAAGTGGAGAGCGGAGGAGAGTATCCTCTGTGCTTTTAACACCAGGACAGAGCCCCGACAGCATGCTTTCCACCCCAGAGAGGCAGAGGGATGTCACTGGATCATCCCCCACTGCAGAAAGGCATCAGGGCTGATTCCTTCCCAGAAGGATGAATTGTTCTTTTGACCAGGTCAGCAGAGATCTGTAGGTCTTGAATACTGGCTCGTATCTGAGGCAGCATCAAAATTTCCTGTGCAAAGACTACTCAAATTTATCCTTGGAAAGAAATAGCCTAAAACAACCAAGCAGCCTACTTTGCTGAATATTTTCAAGTGTTAACAGGATGTACAGATCTATCATAAAATCTAGTAGCTATCTCCAGACTCCTAGATAGCAGATGTCAATTTTGCCTCATGTAAGTTGCACGAGATCAACGAAGCGATTAAGAATGACACAGTTCTGAAATCTTGAGGGAAGTACTACGCCCATAATGAAAAGACAGATGCCAAGTGACCCATTCGTAGAAAGAGGTGAAAACTTGGCCACAGTGAAAACAGTGCAATTGCCTCATTCCTGTACACGTAGCCTTTAATATTACTCAGAAGCATGCATCGCAAAGTCTCTGAAATGTTAAATGCTCCAAGAAGTGACTGAAATTATCAGAGGATTTAAAAATTTAATCATTTATGCTATTATCTTAGACTTGCTAGACTTAGATAATCCTCAGTGACACTTGCAGCTTCCATAAACAAAAAATATCCTTGTAGTTTGAAACATAAATCCATTCATGCAAAAATAATCTACATTTCCCAATCAAAAATTGGCTCAAGGGGGTTTTGCAGTTTTCTTCTTTTGCAAGCATTCATCTAGCAGATGCTGTCATTTTAAATCCTGTGAAATGATTCTTATCCTAACTTGCTTATTGCGCATTGTTTCTGTTCCTCTTAACAGAGCTTTCGGGGAGTTCTAGCGAGGAGAAATCAGTATTGCTGCCAAACCAGCTGTTAAATGTGAGAAAACAATTCAAGAAGTCATTTCACAGGCTATTTTCTATGATAGCATCTGTTCTTGATTATCTTACCAGCAAATTTTACAGATGTAAAATGTTCAATGTATAAAATGTTGTATCTGTCTGTATGGCTATAGACATACACACATTCCCTAGTGCAGCATGACTAAAATTCAGAAATAATCCTACTAAAGGATAAATGAGACAGATTTTTTTATAATATAAAGTCATGTTTAAAGCCACTGATGTAAAAAAAAAAAAAAAAAGTGTGGCTTGTAAATTGTTGAGCAAGTCATATTTTCTGCTCTAAGGAACACAGTAATCTTACCTCAAAAGCTCCAAGGAGCAGATTAATTCTGTAGGTCTTGTCTGCTAGCTAACTAAACATGAGAAAGGCCAAAATATCGCCTCAGTTGATCCTCAGGTTTCTTTTTCCTTATCAATTAAACTAAACTTCCTAGAGAAAAAAATTAGAAGGATAATTCCTCATGTTTTTTCTAGGGAAAGTCTTGAAAGGACTAAGTGCTGCAGTGCTTTTGTTTTTAAAAAAAAGGTAAAAAACCTAAAACAAACAAACAAGAAAAAGCCTATGCTAATGTTTCTTATGTTGCTGGAAATTATTCTTGGTTTTGCAAGGTGTGCTCTTCTGAAACTTCGTCCAATCTCAGCACACAAAAAGTAGGAGCGTGTGCATTTATAAAAATTATACTGTTGTCAGGTAGCAGTTCAAGCAAAAAACAGGAAAAATGTCAGCACAGGGCAGCATTTGTCAATATTTTCCAACAGGGCACAGGAAAAAACTGCTGAAATTCTTTTGACTTTTTCTATGAGAAAAAAATAATAGCTTTTATGGATACAAAATGCTAATATATATTGTTCTGAGATTTGTCTCTGTGTGTGCACACCCATGTGTATTTTGGTCCTGCATGCTATGAGAGCAAACAACCTGCCAGGAAAAATGTGCTACAAGAACAGTTACGAACCACATACCTCCAGACACAAAAGCTCGAGCTGCCCACAAACCCTGAATCTGCCATCAACATCCTGCAAGTTCATCACCCTCCCTTCTCAAGCGGGGAAAAGTTGCCTACAGAAAAACTGCACGTAAAAACGCAAAGCTGTGTCTGGTTTTCTTATGCCAAGCGGCAGCCATGCGTGCAAGGAAGAGAAAAACTTAAAAGGCCAGAATATACAGTTTCTCTTACACACATTAGGTAGAGGAGCGCAAGTTTGAAAGAGACAGTCGAGTTCAAGAGGACAACAGCACTTTAAATATTTCGCTCCAAGAGAAATCGCTGGACGATATAAATATAATCATGCATACTGCCTGATATTTACACCCTATTATTTAATTTAACTTCCTTAAGGATAAACAAGTGAAGACAGTTACTTGGCTGTACTGTGTCATATACTAATAGAGGGCAATACAAGGTCCAACAAAATGGAACGTTGAGCTGCTGTGCTGACATTACTCCACTTCACCAGCTAAAAGAGTAAAACTAGAACTCTTAGAGGAAGAAAAAAAAGAAAAAAAAATAGTCATACTTCATTACAAAAAAATCCTACATACAAGCTATAGCTATATAGAGATAGTCTAAATACAGATAAAATAAGCCTGACTGAATTATAGCAATTTCTGTAAAACCACTTCACAGGGCTTTGCATATCTGTTACTTTAATAGCAGTATTTTTTTTCCTAAAAGGATATCTTTCAGTTGCTCTGACAGGTTTATCTTCATGATATATGGTCCCCCTGCCCTGTTTTGCATAGTACAAATGAGACTATAGAGGAAAATTTAAATGAGCGAAAACAGTATTAGCCCATTTTACCAAGACATTTGTCCACTGAGCTTTATGGTATATACTTTAGAATAAAGGCTCTGCAGCAAAGAATGTAGGCATGTAAAAGTAAACTTCATTTTCCATTAAAGATTAATTAAGAGAAAATCAGAAGAGGCTGAAAATTCAAGATTATATTTACGTAACTGCAGATAGAAAGAGCAAACCATCTTCTCCGTGTCCCTCATCAAAGCAACCACGGGTAGTGATGAGGGGAAGGAAAACTCTGCAAGTAAAGTAACAGTCTTCCCCTGGAAGAAACTTCTTTCCCCAGGACCTGTGGAGCACAGGTTTTTAATCCAACTGAACACAGCGCTGGGCAGATAGACTAATAGGAGCAAGCATCTCCGTGGAGGCTGGGTCTCTCTGAACCTGCTCTTATCTACAGCCTCCAGCAGAACTCACCCAGACTCCTGGCTGGCAACCAAAACCAAGCACCTGTGCCCTAAGATCCCCCCCGGAAAGTTACTGCCTAGATTCACATCCGTCATAATTGTACCCTCTGCTGAAGAGGAAAAAAGCAGCAGTATGGAGAGAGTGCTCTTGAGTATTCAAAGATTATGAACGCTGGAAAAGAAGTAGATGTTGAGCAATTCTTGACTTTAAAACTGAACTTTTAAACTGGCCTGGAATTGGGGCAAAATAATCTTTTACTCCTTACAGACCTGAGAGCTGTCCCAGGAAACCTGGTCATTGCTTGCAATTTCTGCTAGTATTTACTGAAGTGTTCCTGTTTGCAGAGTCATGGCGGCATTACCTGTTTACCTACCTCAACTAGGATGCATTAGGAAACTCAAATTACTTAGAAAGTTTAAAATGGTGTATCTATTCTTAATATACAATATTTAATATGGAAAGGATACAGTGAGAAAGTCTTTGCTTATGAAGATTCATGAAAATGCAAGTTAATATTTAACTCAGGGGCAATGAAGGCAAATTATTTTACTTGTTAATTAATAATATATACAACACCCACAGAGCAGCCAGAGCCTGGACCTGAAAACACAGCAGTGGAAGTAGCTGTAACAAAACAACATACCTGTGAATCTGTTCCTACGTGGTTTTTACATTCTCAAACATGAGACAGGGCTCACTGTAAAGCGTCTGCTGTCGCTAACCAAAGCAGTCTTTAAAAAAAAAAAAGCAACCCAAGTTTGGCCATCCTTCAGTACAAAGCCCTACTCACGATTCTATTCTAGTCTACGGAGTAACCAGTCAACCACAGGGTTACAATTAGCTTCACAAATTCATTAGCGCTCAGTTCTTGCTTCCCCTTTCAACACATCAAGCTTTCCCCTGTACCTTCTCACTTCATTCTCCAACGGCAATTTTCTTCAGGTATGATCCACTTACATAACTTGAAGGCAGGAAGAAGATTTTGTGTTTTTCTTAAGCTTAACAAATCCTTGTTCTCCTGGATGTTCCTTTAGTGTAGTCTAATGAAAATTCATAGGACATCTGTTCATTTGTAACTAGAACAATTTCTACTTTGGAATTTTCTTTCTGCTTAAAAAAATAGCGCAACAAGACCATTCTATTTAAAGATTCTCCCAGGGATTATACTCAGTCATCCACTTGCTTGTGCTTTTTGCTATCAGACCTTATTAGCCTCCTTATTTCCCATGCTTCTGAAAATCTGTTGTCCTTTTCTGTTTCTCCAAAACAAGCCATAGATTCTTCTTTCACAATTCCCTGACATTTTTCAGGTCAACATGACCAGCCATCTGTTCTCTCTGGCATATAATTACTGTTCTTTCACTTTAAAAGCAATATCATTTACTTACAAGCCTTAATCCTTCAGGATCCTCTTCATATTTTTCCTTCAAACTGTTTTATGATGTCGCATTCATCATCGTTGTCAGACTTACAAGTTTAACCTTATGACATATTATAACTTACTTGTATTAGTCTTTTATTTGCAAGTTGTGATTGAAATAATTTGTGAGGCATTTTTTAACGTATGCTCAAACTGGAAATTATTGTCTAGGATACTCAAAAGTCTATTTCTCAGTCTTTTTTTTCTTTTCTTAAAATATATAAGAAATGGTATTATCTGGCTAGTAGCTAAATGCTTCCAGACATTTTCCTGCAACCCTCCATCTATCATTCTCTACATCTCAAGTGAGAAATAAGGAAATGTCACTGGAAAGATTTTATGGAAAAAAAACCATGGGAATAAATACCTAAGTTTACTGTCAAAAATCATCATAACTATTTTGAGCCCCTCCTTAAAGACACCATAATATCCCTTACCAAGTAGTTTAACATAACTGAGGAAATAGGTACAATGATATTCACAGTTCTAAGAAATAAATAATGCAGGACAACTGTATTTTTTCTGTACTAGCTAAACATCAAGTTACACTTGAACTGAGTACCACCAGCTGCCTCAAATCTGCATCCTATGCTTGCTTCTACACAACTGTGTTTTGATGGCTCAGACAGAATACATGAATCCTGTGCTAATCCAGTCAAAAATATACTATGTGGTAGTATCAGGCATGGGCTTTACAGCAGTAAAAGTCAGAGTTTGAGTTATTCTTCAGCTATGCTGTATAATCAGAACCAATGCCATCACTTCTATATGCAATTAAGTTCCCTTGCAGCACTGTTGATTAACGTATATATTAGTTGGGAAGGCTAAGCAGGCAAATGACATAGGTCCAAATGGCAAAAGGGAAGCAAAGATTTGGGGGGGGAAGTATATAAGTGAAACAAAAGTTTGGAAAAACAACAGTAACCTCAAAGAGAAAGAATATGTTAATTTATGTTACTCTTATAGTGACAGTTTGAGGGCACTTTGCGAACAGATGTACAGTTCACCATATAGAAATGACCACAACATCTACTCAATTAAGTGAATGACTCAAATGGTGCCCTCATTAACAATAACATCCTCTGTGGACTTCATGGAGTGCATAAGACAACTTGACAAATTAATGTGTCTGTTTACTAAAACATGTAAATTCGGGTTAAAGTAAGTAGCATTAGAACTACTTAAATTCTAATTTAGCAGAGATTGTGAAACATTGTGAAAAAAAAAATCAGAATTATTCTGGATTTTCCCTGGTATTTCCCCTTATCCAGGAAGCTCTGTTTAAACACCAAGAAGTAGACATCTCATTTGGATTGTTTGTTCATTTGGATTTCAGAGCTGTTAAAAGAAAATTCTACGCAGATGGTAGTTAAGTACTGAGACAATTAATTAAATAACACCATTAGACAGCAATAACCATCAGCAGGTCACAGAAACCTTGGGACCGTTTCTGTGGATTTACACCACTGCCTTATCAGAGAAAATTCCTTGGAAATATTTTGTTTCCAGTTTTAATTTTTTGCCTTAAATCCCACAGTCTTAGATGATTGTAGAACTACTATTGCAGAGTCCCACATTCGACTTTACATGACAATCTTTGTGTTGATATAATGTGATTCTGCATAGGGTTAGCTAGTTTTGCAAGAAAAGTATTTTTTCCTGATAAAATTACTGTATTAATTCTGGGGCTCTCACAACAGCAAGGACACTAAGAGTCCTCAAGACAGCAGAACCCTAGTTTTCTCGCTGTTGAACCGAGCTACACACATTGACTTCTTGACACAGGCAGGACAAACTTTCTTATATTTTATCACATTCAGAAGACAACGTGACACCTTCCTTGAGATGCTGTTAAATGTAAGGCGGTTTCTTTATTCCTAGGAGTCTGTAGAAACACCCAGTCCATGAAGCCAGAAGTGCACTGTTTTCTAGACCAAAGGCTAGGCAGCACGTAGTCTCCGAAATTTTCAAACAGAAATATGATGCATAAAGAAACTCCTGTTTCAGGTGGCAGTAGGAATGAGACTCTTTCCATCTTACTTAAATTTACTTGAAACCTTCAGAGCTGTTTCCCATCCAGAATAATTTTTTATTCTCTTCTGCCTTCACACCTTTCATGTAGATTTCCTTCCACACTTTGCATGACAGGACAGTCACTGCCAAAGCACTTTTATCGACCTTTCTGCTTTGAAAGCTGCTAGAACCCCTAATGCATTCTCTCTATCTTGCTTTTTATCAACAGAGAAGCAAGTTCCTTTACCCAACACTCAGAGGAGTAATTGGCCTCAGTTAAAAACTGGCAAAAAGCCCAAGGCTGTTGACTTTCAAAGCATTCACAAATAGATCAGTTGTTTACACCAGGCTTTTCAGAAAGGTAAATGAGGATGGCTTGTAAATTAAGGGATAGAAAAAAGCAGGGCAACCAATCTTTGAAAAATTTGACATAACCACCTGGAAGCATCTCTACAGAGCTTCCTATTACGCAATGTGATTACTCAAAAGGCAGAATGGAGGAGACTATTGTAAGGCTGCTTGGCTCAGAGCGATTTCCAAATAGCACTGAGTATCAAGAATGAAATTTATGAAGCAAACAAAAATAATGCTCATAAATGAAAGAATGAAGTGTAATTTCTCTAGAGACAGGGAAGAGAGCTACAGAGTGTTCAGAAAGAACACAAAAGCATAAATAACCAACTTGTCTATCTGTGCCTCTTTTAAGTCCACAGAGTTAATTTCATATTTTTGAGCAGTTAAATAAATTGTGATGACAGATCAGACTATGATTTAAGACAAAACAGAGACCAGTACAAGACCTCAGATAAGCTTTTTTCAAGGAAAAAGTGTCCCCTTAATCCACAATCAGTCTGTCAGAATGAAAATGCTCCTTGTAGTGAATATGAAAATACAGAAAACAGGTCCTGAAGTAGAAATGCATGCTTACCATTAATTCAAAAAGCTTGTAAGCCAAAACTCAACAGGAATAGATAAAAAAAAAAAGTAATTAAATCAGCAATTTTAGCAACCCTCCACAATAAAGCACCATAATTTGACCTTGCTAATGCTTCATACACACCATCTTTCATCACTGTCGTGTACAAATTACTCCATTTAGAAGGATCGCTCTGCAAGATTCTAAGAGGGTCACTGCGTGACGGTCATTCCCCCCAGATTACTGACCAGTACTGCTCAGTTCTATTTCTTAACTGAGTAGTAACCAGGGGCTGGAGGTCTACCACAGGGTACAGAAAGCACTACACAGGACCTGCAGAAATCAAGTATGTGCTCAAGATATTTATTATATATTTATTAGATATCTCAAGAAAATAAAGAGCCAGCTCCAAAATCCTTGGAATTTGGGTGCAGAAAAATCTGAAGAGAGAGTACTTTGCATCTAATTTTTCTCCTCACATTGACTTAGAGCAGTATTACACAAGAAAACCCAATATATACTGGAATAAAACCTTAATAAAGAGTTTGAAAAATTGATAATTAAGGAAACCCCAGGCCTGAGGTATCCCATCAGTAAATACATAACAAATTCCATGGCCTATAACATACTGGAGACATTGCTAACGTAATATTCTAAGCCCTAAATACATTCTTTGCATTTTTTCCAGTCTGAACTTTATTAAACTCCTTGCATTTTTTCCTAATACAGATTTGCCTAATGAAAGCAGAAATAAATTAGCACAAAAGAAAATAAACTTTTAATTCAGTAAGTTGAGAAAAAAAGCCCAAACAAGTTACATTATCTTCTGTCACTGAACCACTTTTTTCTATAATTTGCGTTCCTGGGAGCAAACCCTTGTTGTACATCATAGGAGATATCACACTGAGAAACGATCACCATTTTTGACAACTTAAATGCCTTATATATCAGTAATTGACATCCATTGGGAGCCTATTCTTTATTTTTTTGGTAACATTTCTCTTGGTGCTTGCTAATTAGACATTTGAGAGTAAGAGCAACCTGTCATCTTAATGACACTCCATAGCTTGACATAGGAAAAAAAAACAACCCCACAACAGAAACCAAGGCCATAATCATATGTTATTAAGAATACAGAGAAAGAAAGGAAAAAAGGAATATGTAGCCTTTGTGGGTAAAAATACCCCCTGGAATTTTTTCCCACTGCAGTTTTGTGCTGCATATCTACAGGAAGGGAAACATCAAAATGCAGATCTTGAGTTAGAGCCTTCATCGTTTCCCCCGCACCTGTAGTGCCCAAGCACCTTTGCCTTCAGGAATCCCAATCTGCAGTATAACAGTTACTGCAACATGAACGGTATTTGTGACCGAGTGAAACCCAAAGGAGCATTCACAGGCATCAGGTGTGAGGCAGATGCTCTTTTGTCCACAGCACTGACAAAAGTTGAAAAAAAATAAATAAAAGCCCCTAGTTTACCATCAGTTCTACAGTCGACTGGCAGAATTCTTCACACTTTCTCATTTTTCTTGCAAGTTATTTTTCAAATTACAACACAGTATAATGAGATTGTTCAAAATACAATTTTAAAAGAAAAATACCTCCCCTCATAAAAACCTATCTTCTAGAAACAATGAACTAAATGTAAGTTTAAAAAGAAAGGACCTGTAATTCCTTTTTTTTTCTCCCCCTCATAGTAGAGAGTGAAACAAATTAAATTTTATAAACATCCATCTGGGATTCAGGATGTTTGATTGCATTTTTACAACAGACAGAAATGAAAATGAGTAGTTTACTTTAGCAGTTGGTACAGTTCTATGCCTGGAAATTTATCATAGTTTGCCACGTAATTTAAGCACTCAATTTCCAACAGCTACTGCTCTCAGCCTGGGGAGGCAGTGAGGATAAAAAAAAATAGCTACAACAAATTACAGGTGATGAATTTTTAGTAGCCTCAATATGTTTTTTCGGGACACTAGGAGACAGCATATCGGGCAACAGACTGCCCGAGAGAAGAGGTGGTTAACAAACTGGGTGGTAAAAAGAAGAGTCTATGTGGAAGGTGACCTTCTCAGAAGAGGTATTCCAGCCTCTGGCTGGGATGAGGAAAGGCTGTGACTGCTAGAGAATTCTATTAAAAGTAGCTTATCATTCACTTCTGAAAGAGAGTTGTCCTGGTAACTTTGCTTTGTATTGAGTCGTGTGCCACTGCACTTAGGCATTTGTATGCCTTTGACGTATTTTCTTGATTGGACTTTTCAGGAATCCAGTGCTGAGATGCTAAGTGTTTAATCCTACATCATAAGACAGATACCAAGCTACTTAATTCTACCAGAATGACTTCTGCTCCAGGACTGCACAGGCAGCAGTTTTATCAATGTTTTCTTGCACTTCGGCAGACTGTAGGCACCAGAGTCCAAATGTACTTACCCATGGGCTGAAATAACTTGTCCTTGGTCAGGGCACTGGTGATGGAACAAAAATCTCAAATCATAGTTTTGCATACTAGCTAGTCAACTGTGCCTTGGTTTGCCAGTGGCACCCGTGGAAGAATCTCTGCAAGACGCTATTGCATTTCCCAAAGCACTGGACCAAGAGATTCGCATTTTCATCACGCTGTGTTTAGAAGAAACTCACAGTGGCTTACATAGATATGCTCTGCCTTGGTAATGTGCTTTAAAAAAAGATCTTTTAAAAAAACCAAAACAACAAAAACCAAACCACCCTAAATTCATTTAAGCAAATGAGTGGCATGCCGCAGACTGGATGTAAGCAGAATACTGATCTCTCCAGGCAGGTCTTGTGGCATCAGTCCCCTTCAGGATGTGTATGACCTCAGTACTTCAAGGAGAGAGTGAATCTTCAGTCTCAGTTTCACTCTACTCTTTCCTAGTTGCAACTTGACAAGGTAACAGCAAAACAAAAAGATGGCTTATTAAGCAGGATTTACAGATAAATTAAAAATACCCTGAAAGGACAAAGGCAGGAAACAGAGAAGACTTAACTGGTCAGACATCATAGCAGAGGAACGTTATGATGGAGGGGTCCCTGTGGGGTCAATGCTGAAGCTCCTATGTTCAACACATTCGTAAGTCTCCAGGAAAAGAGAATGAATAATGGAGCTACCAGAATCTGTTTACGATATGCAGTCGTTCATTGAAGTGAAAGGTTAGGGCAAGAACTGCGGAAGTACCGCACGGAACTGAATTGACCGGGTGATGAAGTGATGAGAAACAGCGAGCAAATGGAACAACGTAGACAAACAACATGAGGCAGGTAGGAAAACCAACTGTACCTCACACCATAGGGGGCTGAACTCACTACAGACTACAACCACTGAAAAATGGGAACTTATTCTCGTAATTCCTAAAACATCAGCTCAGCAGCACTTCAAAAAAAGCAAACAAAATGTTAAGAATTATTACAAAAGTATTAAAGAACTGAGGAGCAAGCATACAGAACTGTTAAAAAAGGGGGGTTATATATTTCAAGTACTACAAGACATCCTGGCCTCTCTAGGCTAAAAAGGACTTGGAAAGCAGCACAAGCCAAAGCACTTAACTGTATGTAAACAGGTACCTGCAATACCTGAAGAAACCACTGCGAACGTCACAAAAAATAACTTGAAATCTTAGTGTATCTTATCAGTTTTGCCAGTTCAAATCCATCCCAGTGCCTTAATCTATTTAAGTATGGAATGCCTCATCTCCAGGTGTACACTTCTAAGCAGTTGTGTTGCAGTACTTTGCAATAGTAATAGTACTTTGGGACTCCAATTCTGGTATTTGATGCAGATTAACCAAATGTAAAAAAACTAGTAGTACAGAATACAAGCTAAAATATTGCGTTGCTTGGAAAGAGGAGTGTTGTTAAAAAAATGTCTAGAACAAGTTTATTTTTTGTTCGTACACAATGAGACAGTACCTATCTATCTTATGGGTAAGCTGTAATAGAAAAAAATCTAAATTCTCTCAGATCTAAATTTGCTCACTTAGATTAGTAGCAATGCAGCTAAAACTGCATGTTTAAATACATGTTTTAAAATAAATATCTTTATATTGAAGTAAACAGTCAACATAAAAGCACTGAAAATTCTAGATGCTCTATTTTCTGTTATTACATGGTATTTTCCTTATCTCTTCACTGATGAACTCTTCCTGGTAAGACAGAAGATAAATTATTATTCATACTCTTAAATAAATTTAAAAAAAAAAAAAAGAAGGGCACATAGCAAATTGCCTATTACAGTGTTGAGATGAATATTTAGGAGAATTCTATCACTTTTTGGAGGGCAGTTTTCTCCCTGATGAAAATGAACATCTTTTGCTATAAAGTATGACCTGATTGATAAAAAACATTTCAGCGGAGTAGTCGTGAAAGAACTGGCCTTATTCGTACACTATCTCAAAAGGATGACATTTCAATTCCTGACACAGTATGATACTGTCCAGACAACAGGTAAGTAATTTAATAGATCGGTCCAGAACTTCCTGTAAGCAATACATACAATTCAATCAGTTTCTCACAACAGACTACAGCGGTTATTTGAGGAGCTTCAAGCACTTCATCTGGTAATTCTTCACAGGGGCAGGAATGCGCCTCTGTTTCCATTCACATCTATCACTCAGCATTAAAGTTTCAGAGTGCCGCGAACGTGGACACTGGGTGTGTGGTGGCACTTGGATTCACCCGGGTGCGGTGAGAGGAAGAGGGCCTGGATCGTGATGGCATTTCCAAAACCATCAGTCAGTGTGAGAGATGCGTCAAACTGAACGGGGGCAGTGATTGTCAGCCACCGCCAGCATTTCAATCTTCCCTGACTTGGATTTTAGTTACTGCTGTAACTCTGTGGACTCAAAAACAAGTCTGTTTTTGAAGGAATAAATATTTTTACACTGTATTTAAAAAAAAAAACAAAACATGAGTCTGGTAGTTTTGCCTTGAGTCTCAGGATTCTTTGGGCTGTAGGACTGAAGACACCATGCTGTCCCCTGACTATTTCTCTGGGTCCAAAGTCTGTGTTGATACAGATTTGCCAATGGCTTTATACTAGGGATGAATTTGGTATGCGATAACATAGATGTATCCGTGTCTGTGTATATACACACATTGTTACATGCTACTGCCTCTTTTTCCTTCATCTTCTCTCCTCACCCTTGATCTCCTGGGTACATGCAACTGGTTTACTACAGATAGGTTTTTCTTAAAGTCTTATTTTCTGTTTTCCCTTCTCATTAGCATTAATTTGCTGTACTTTAAAAAATTCTTAGTTGACTGAAGAAATTAAAAATCTTCTTGCTGTCACTAAAAAGCCCTGCTGCCTTTTCAGGACTCCTGAGGAGCTGTACAACAGGCTACAAAGGAAAGTTAAATATTAATTAATCAGCAAGGTGGAATAGTTAAAATTAATTCAGTCTCTGTTGAGACCCTCTCAGTCAGAATTAAAATAGACTGTGTTTGGTTTAATTTCCTTGAGAAATGAATTATGCTAAAGTAAGGTCACTTCAGTTTTGATTCTCCTGAAATGTTGCAGCTTTACTTAATTGGAATGAAAACTGCAGATGAAGACGTTCCTTAGATTTCTCTTACATTGCTGCTCCTTTCCTGAACCGGTAATAGACACTTCCAAAAGTTGTGTTACGCTGCAGTACAGCAATTCAAGAGCAGCTTGTCACTGGTGGTTAATATTTGTTTCTTTGGACACAAACACATGGTATTTTGGGGTAACTGACCAAATGAATATGATCGTTAGACTCACGTTTACAGTAATTAAGTAATTTCACATGTATTTTCTACATAAAGTTCTCCAGTTTTTACTGCCATGGATTCCAGAGGCATCATTGGTAGGCAATTAGACTGTTACAAGTACTGATCGTACCTGACACAAGAGGTGCTTGAGAGCATGTAAAACTTGCATGTAAAAAAGTGAACACAAAGTTCATTTAAAAGTATGTTTGTCAAAAACATATTCTACATTCAGAACCTTTAAATACACAGGTAAAAATCATAACTTTTCCATAATCCAGGAAAATCTATGTCATCATTGGCACTTACTATACGCACTCTACTTGACTAAAAATGGACCTTTTCTTGCTCCAAGCTGGATGCACCTGAGCTCACGTGTCAGTACCATGTTTGACCAGCAACTCTGCTCTCTCAAGTGCTGCAGAAACCAGAGCCCATCGTGTCAACTCCTTGACCTAAGGGACTCAGCTGAGGAGAAAATCTGACCTGGAATTTTAAAGAAACTCCTCTCCAACTAACATAACAAAATGTAGCCATTGGACTGAAGAATCTGTGGGCAAACTTTTGAGGAGTAAACACCATAAAGCCTAATTCGTATTTTCAGAGTTGATCAAGGACTCTGTGTTCTGCTGACCTTTACAAATTTTACCACAAATCAAGTACAAATTACCAGCGACTGCTTATTTTTCCTGAAATTAACTGAAGTTTACTGTGGCTGTATACAGAAAGGCCGGCACATCACAAATGCTAAATACTGTTTGATTTTAATCACATGCCTCATAAGTGATTTAAAAAATAATAAATCTGCCAATAAAAAGCAGACTAACCAAGACACAAAATTTAGTACTTCATCTTCAATTTATTCAATTTCCTAAATAAATTAATTATGGGTGCTGATGAAAACAGACTTTTCCCCCCTATCCCAGGCACTTTTAATTTATATTTAAATTTAGTTACCTTGCCTAGATGGGAACTCTAGAAATGTTCAGGAGGGCAAATCAAATTATTACCAGTTGTAAAAGCTATAGAGCCTATCTGACACCCCTCCCAATAATAACGTACATGCTTATTTTCAGATAGTGTATTCTGAAGACACAGTAATGACAAAACTTCATTTGTAAAATTATGGTATCAGTATTATTTGGAATAGAAATTCAAATGCAGAATTAATAACATGTTAGAGTTCAACACTGAGGGTTATTAACTGGAACACAAAGTCCCTAAGAATACCTGATGTAGCTTTAAAAAGATGTTTGGAAAATAAAATCTTCTTTAATTTCTTGCGGTTTTTTGGTGGAGTGATCCCCATACAAAGGTCAAAGTGTACACGTACTTTCACCATGCTACAGACTTCAGTTAAAAAATACAAGACATGAATTTGCACTCAAAAACCAGAACCTAAAGGTAATATCTTAGTCAATGTTTAGAGAACCAGGTGATGTAATTTGGAGAGCATTTTGCAGTAGAAAGTTCAGGAGTTCGATTCCAGATAGTTGTTGGTTTGTTTGTTTTTATTTTAAATTACTTCAAAGTAAGTATTTCAGTTTTGAAACTGAAAGAAATATTAAAGTGAATTGTCTCCTCTAACAGGCTGAAGAGACAAAAGGTAAATTAAGAGTTCAGTGTCACACTGACTGTGTCACTCTATTTAGTCAATGTCTAAACAAATTCAGAGACACATAAAAATCTGCAAGTAGAATTCCAATCAATCGGGTTATACACGGAAACAGTAAATGTTAAAAATATGTATAGTCTGAAAACACCTTATCGAAAGTAAAGCCACCACACCACACTGGGAAAGAGAATATTGGTGTGTGACGATTGGTGTGTCTGTGTTACTGCACATAACCAAGTGACTGCCAGTGTAACAGGGCATGAGGTTGGCTTTTGCCACAGCCACAAAGCGGTGTTAAGTTTTAACAGTTCTATCGTTTCTACTTGGCTGTATCAGAGCCAGTCACGTAGAATAACCAGTTAAAGACTGAAGTGCCGTTAGCACGTAGTTCAGTGCCCGCAAATTTCCAAGGCAACATACTACTGCCATGTTCCAGATTGTCCATTTACTTTATATCCAAACATGGTATAGAACTGGCCATCATCTACCTCTAATGATCTTAAAGAATTCAAAAATTAATTAATGGGGAAACCTTTTTGTTAATGCAGGCTCACATTCAGGATAGTCCTTGCAGAATGTTTGTTAAATATAAACATGTGCTTATTCCAGTTTGAAAAGACTGCCGTTCATTAAACTAAAAGTTAAATTACGTACTATTACTACAGTCCTCTAAAAGCATATGCATATATTGTCATATTTGGTTGAATTAGATTGTCAGGGTTTCTCTTTTTTATTCATAGCTTGCATCTTTCACTAAACAGCCACAAATAAAACTGTGGAGGAGATTCAAAAACACAGGAGTTTTCATTATACGTTTTAATACCTTCATTTGAATGATCATCTATTGACACTGTTACCAATAGGATGAGTCCATCTTCCCTAGTTATTCCTGCTTTGGCTGTTACATACTCATCTTTTTCTTCTATCAGCAAGTTTCTAATCCCTTTTCAGGACATTAAAAAGTACAGTTGCCTGAGGGAGTAGGAAAGTATTTAGACTTAAGACTAGACTTGTGGATTTGCACTAGGTCTTCAACATAATCATTCGTATTTTCATTCATAGCCAATACTATGACAACAGGGCAAGAGCATTATTTTCACTCGGGGGAAATAGATAAATAAATATTACATCCTAGAACTTATTTCTAAGTCTATTCCACATGCAAAGCCTAACAATCCCAAGATATTACAAAAGAACATGCAGTGATTCTTATAATTAGGCTGTAAAACACTCTTTGGAAAAAAATAAAGTTTCAATTTACTTCATATTTGGTTTATAAGTCCATGAAAACCACCTGTTTTAAAATTCTGGTGATTAGTGGAAGGGACTCAGGAGCGATGATTTTGTCAAGAACACTTTTTAGGAAGAGGCAGTGGTTACAGCTGTTAAACTGTGGCACTCTACAATCCTTTCAGGCAGTGATATTATCCTAATTGCAAAGAAGCTTGTTTTGACATAAAAATGTAAAAATGACTGTATTGGTTCCGACTAAGGCTCCTTCTAGTACAATATTCTGTCTTCAGTAGCAGCTATTATTGTATGCACAGAGGTGAAGCAGGACGAGCATATTGAATATTTTCCCCTAACACTTTCCTAGCCATTGACTATTTTCATCTCAGGGAATTTCTTACATATACTACTCTTAATCTAGTTAGTGACTCCCAACAGATTTGTTTTCCAAGTGCTTGCCAAGCTGGTCCCTCTGAACTCGTATAGAACTTTTTGCACTTACAACACCCTTTAGTGGGGAGTTTCACAGATTTATCAGCCCCAGGGTTTCATTCCTGACTGGTAATGGTAAGCTCACCACCCATCCATTTAGACACAAAGCTCATTTTTCCCAGTGTGCACCGCTTCACATTAATCTACATTGAATTTTATCTGTCATTTTACAGTCTTTGAGAATCACTGCACAAAATCTGTCTGCCACAGAAAGTCCCTGTAAAATGAACAACTACTCAACAACCAAAAAACAGTCTGTGTACTCTAAGGTAGTATTTATTACAGTTTACATCCAAATTTCTACTCTAATTATACTCTGCTCCTTACTGCTTCTGTACTCCAAGTTACTCTGTACAATGGTTCAAGGAAAAGTGCGCACACAGTTAAAAACGGTACTATTAGCTCATAAGGCTGAAATAGTCTTAATGCTGCCATTTCCTAACACTTTGTGTGCATAATTTGGTAACTTTCTAAGAGTTCCTTTAAGACTATTTTTAAGGATGTTGTCAAGTGCCATGTCCTACATACAGCTGAAGTTTTATCATCTTTACAAGTTACGTCAGTAGTTTGGACTCTTACAGAATGTTACAGAACATAGGACTTCCAAAGAGAGATCATTAAGGATGGCTACGGGGTGCTTTTCAATGTGTCATTTGTAAAAGAAGCTGAACTGTAGCTTTCATTATAATTAAGATTTAGATTTGGAATGAGAGAATAAAAACTCAAACAATCTGTTCAAAAGAAATGGTATGCAGCATGGTAACTTTGTCAGTCCTTTTTCCATTAACAAACCACAAGGAATCTTAAGACTTCAAAGATGACTCTCTTGGAAGGATCTGGAAAAAAAAAAACTTTTTGAAATAGGTTATATGATGGAGTTAATGTGTTAAAAGTAAGGGACGTTTGAGTGAAATATTCGAATATATTCAGGAGAATATGTTTAAAGATTAGGGTATTGCCTTTAGATCCCCTACTTCAAGATATCCTTCCACCCACACAAGTTTTTCACTACTGCTTCAGTCTTCTGTCATGTTCAGTCAATCTGCCATTTGCAGGATTATAAAATTTGAAGTTGAAACATTTTGCACAACACTGAGTTTTACAGATCCTGCTTAAAAGAAGACAGAGGTATGTAAATTGAGGGAAGCAAAGGCAGTCTATCTAGACCCTTTTCTGAAGAGGCAAAAATTTATAATTTGTGAGTGATTAGCCGTGGTTTATTATCATATATTTTGTAATTAATTACATTACTTAAAATTTGAGTGATCTACAAAATTGCTGGAAGTTCACAGTAGGTCTGCAGCTGCAGCATGAGAGGTACAGAGCTAGGACTGATTTTTTGGGTGAACAAAAGAAATATTTATAATCTCCTCCAGCTTGAAGCAGAATGTAGCATAAGTGCACTAAGTTCTGGCATTCTCAGCATTTCCCCGTATTTCTTTTAAGCTAACTGCTGCTAAGTTAATGCATCTTGGTCTTTTGTCTCAGAGTACTGTCTATAGTACTGTCTACTTCTAAACAAAAAGCCTGTAGGAGGGATCCTATTTCTTTAGAATAACATAAAAGTAATATTAAAAATAAAAAAAAAAAGGGTGTTTTCAAAAGCCAGGTACTCAAAGATGCAATAAAAATCCTAGCAACATTGTAAAAGGACTCATGCAAAATTCAACTAATGTATTTGGCCAAGAGGACTTTAAAAAAAAAAAAGTTGGAGGGCTGTATTTGTTTGTTTTAACGTATTTTTCTCTCAGTATCTGATATTTTACATTTAGGCAATTGGGCCAACTAATAGTACAAAACGTACTCAAAATCCAAGTTTGTAAACATTCCTGCATCCACCACACCCTCCCACAAAAGTGACTTCTCACTGAGGCAGACTAATACAAAGACCGCATAGGCAAAAGTTATCAATGCTAATGAGGAACTTGAGAAATTATAAAGTACCATGCAGAACTTCAAATGAAATATTGATTGGTTTCTTTGAAATTAATGAGGCTTCTTTCCCTAAGCAGGACATGACAAAGATTTCACCCTTGTTCATAAGAACTTGTGCAATTATATATCGAAAGAGAACAGTGCACCCCTGTATATGAAAAATATCTGAAACCCTAGAGGTTTAGAGGTTCAAACTACCTCACGTAGACAACAGACAGAGATGCAGACCTTAAATATGGAATTCTTTTGCTTTAAAAAAAAAAAAGAAAAAAAAAGATTATTCATCTTCAAGTTGATGAACACTACTGATTTAGTAACAGAAGAAGAAATATTTCAGCAACATAAACAAAAAAAAGCAATTGGAAACACATGAAACCCATGTCTTCCCCATGAATGTTGACATTTTAGCTTTTTCATTACATCTTCCAGCTACAAGTGCCTTTTAAAATTTTATTTTAGATCCTATTTGCAGAAAAAGGAGAACACCCTTTTCATCTGCTCTCTTTGTCTCTCATATTTTGATATTTTGGATTACTGTTTTCTTTTAATTTATTCTGCTATTTATTTTACATGTATTTTCAATAGAAGTTAATGGAAAATTATTAACCTGCATTCAAAAATGGTAATTCATCTTCCCTGGTTGTTGAGGTTTCTTATTAACCCCACAATAACAAAGCAGACTTCACTAAAGCTTTCAAATCTTAGTTTTTCCTCTATTTATAGATTTTGTCCAGCAGTCACCTGTAACTGCTCCTTCATCTCTGGATGGAGACGAGCATCATTGTTGGATGTTTAATGATAAGCAAAGCTCTTTTCTTACCGTTTGGCTCTGTATTTCAGAATTTCATCCTATGAAATCAAAGAAGAGAACTGAGGAAGATGGTAGAAATTCTATGATTACATTAGAACTGATGAGGAAAATTTTAAAGTGTCATCAGGGAGATGGTGCTGAGAACTCATTAAAGTTTCTTCACTGTGCTTTCTTCATTACACACTGTGGGGTAATTAAGCAGCACAATTTTTTTATGGATTTATGCAAGTAAACAGTGCTGTAAATTCTTTTCTCTCAAGAGTCTACCCTGTACTATTGCTTCAAACCAATCCCCAAACTCTCCTTGTGTTACAAGAAAATATTTGAGAAATTAAAACTCATTACAGTGGCCATACATCAGTGCATCACCATTTGAAAACTGTTCCATTATAAGATCAGTGAAAAGAAATGCAGAAGCATTTTTAGGGGATTCATAACACATAGTTTTGTGTAGGACAAAGCAAAAGGTGTTTTTCTTTTTTACCCTACGCAGAACAGTTTGAAGTGCCAGGAAAAAAAAGCACATAGAAAACTCCAGTGCTGTCCTTCTGCCCACTGCCACTTTTTAACAAGAATTTATAAATACACTGAGAGAACAAAGCGGGGGCTATTCAGTTGGTAGCATACTCCTGAGAGCTGAAGTCATTCTTTACCAAAAGACTTCCGCCGTGCCATGGTGTGCCCTAAACTCATAGGAACGTGCCCCTGCAGGGACCAGCACAGCGACTGTTCCATAGTGAGAGCAACGCAAGAGCACAATTAAAATGCCTCCTTGATGGGCTGCATTCTCCCACCTTATCAAATTCACCCTAGAGCAGAGGCAGCTTTGCAGTCACAGCACTCAAACCACCTCATGAAATTACAGGAGACTGGAGAAGAGATCAGCATAACGTGTCTCCTGCTTAGGAAGAAGCCCATGACAACTCAGCACAGGCCAATATGGGAAGAAGTTTGGAAAGGGCTGAAAGAACAGGCAGCGAGTCCCACGGATGCAGCTCTTGCTCCTCTGGCAAAAAACAGGATCCCCTGAGCCAGCACTGCTGTGGGGTCCTTGGTCAGTGGGTCCGCACATGCTTTCATTACAAGGTCTGGAAAAGACAGGGAACACCACAGAGGTCCAAGTGTAAAAGTGCAATGCGCTGAGGGCTGAAAGACGTGGGTTGAATGACATACTGGTTGAATTACCTGACTTACGCACTAGGATAAACTGGCATTCTATTGCACATTCCTGACAAAGTTTAAAAAAAACCACCAAACCCCCAACCTAGTCAAAGATATCTGATGAGCTACTGACTATTAAATGCATCTAATACCTGTATTAGACAAAGGCAGACGGAACATCCAGATAGGCACTTGACAACAGTTCATCTTCTAATGTTCCATACTAGTTTTTCAACATTTGTTGATTTGCCACCTCCTTTGTTTGGGAGATGCAGATTTAAGAGTACTGACAGAAGGCTTAGCTGACAGATTTTCTTATCTGACTTCAGAAGTCTCTTCGAGTCGGTGCACGGACATCCATGGAACAGTTCTGGGCAACATCAAGTTCACTTGCATGGGACTCAGGGACCATCATCTAACCAACAGTTTCTGCTACTTCTGGTTTGTGAGAACCCACTGCTAGCAGCTCAGAAAGCAAAGATTTATAAAAAAGGCCGAGACTTTATTGAAAAGATGAAAATCTTCCATTTTTTATTACCTAACTGTATTGCCTCACTGTGGGTTAATAGATCACAGACATCTGTCACCATTTGTAGGCCTTGCTTCAATCAAAATGCTTCAGCACATGCTCCACAGCTTTTTTGAGAGATGCAATTGCCCAACTTGCTTTAAACACCATTTTGCTTATGTAAAGGTGATGGCTTATTTCTCCTTTACTTTGTACAACTGGATATAGTACAGCAATGTAGTTTTTGCACTTCTGTTTCTTTTGTAAGGGCAGCTGGGAATTAGTTATTCCCTTTCATGCTTTCTCATGAATAGCTGCAGTTCTTACATAATTTGCTTTAATCTTCACTTTCAGAAAATATAAAAATATTCCTGTGACTCAGAGGTGGTGGTAAGAAGTGAGTGTAGTTTCTCATTCATTTACTTTGCCATGTATTAAGCTGATAAATCTAAGCGAATGCAAAAATCATCATGGGTCTTTCTGAAGGTTACATCAATACAATCAAACACGAAATCGAAACTGAACCAGGATTTTAACAACTTGGTTTTAGTAGTAATTTTTTTCCTTTTCTATTAAGTCTTTATCCTGTTACAAAATCCATGAACCAAATGCTTCCCATATTCCCATTTCTGTTTTCCAAGCTTGTTTTGTTTTTATTCAGTTGTCAATCTTGCACACTTTACCTGAAGAAGTTTCCAGAGGCCGAAGCCCTGGTGATGAAAAATATTCTCCTGCTAGAAATCCCATCTAAGGGGAGAGATGCAAGGAAGTTTCATTTGGTAATTCTTGTCAGCTCATCGTAACACTTTTAGTGAGAACTGTCTCAGGAAGCATAAAAAAAATAATTAATTAAAGCCTTTCTTTAGAACCACAATTCCTAAATTCTCTAAAGGAAACAGATCTGGGCAGAGATGCTAAAGGGCCACGTGGATCATTTTTTCCACATTATATCACAGCGAGCATCTCGGCAACAACAAAGCTCCATTCGCTGAAGGCATGAAGCACTTCTCACTTTCAAACTTAGGACTTCAAAAGACCAGAACTAGAGAACTGGGGCTTTTAAATTCCTCAGCCAACCTAACTGCCAGACATCACTGGCCCCTAAGGTGTTGGATTAACCCATTAATTAGTGCCTGAACTGCCCAGGTGGCCTTCAGCGCTGCGCTACCTGTGCTTGCGTGGCTGGGACCTGCTCGGCTCAGAGGTTCTGAGCAGCAACTTGTGTCAGAGACAGGCAGATGCCTGGGGACTCTCACTACTGCAGCCCTCCAATTTTTTAGTTATCCTCCACTGCTTGTCTGCCAGTCTCTCCAAGTTCCTCTGAACTTACTTAATTAAGCAGCACATATCAGAATTGGCAGCATGTATGGAGACTACCTGCTCTGCAGTTTAAAATGCTGTTAACATGAATATTGCCTACTATTTTAAGGGGGGAAAAAAAAAAAGCGCACCTTTACAGATTTCTTTTACAAATTCGTAAGAATATTCTCTCTTCCACTCAGGAAACTGGAAGCAAAATGTCTTTTGAATATTCACACTAAATAATCAGTTAGCAGTAATTCCAGATCTTTGGCTTCGCTGAATAATTTTTCTGACTTACCACAAACAAAAATTAACCAGCCAAAAAAACACAGAAGAAAACACACTACTAGAAAACAGAATTCAAGAATATTTCCCTTCTTGTTATTCAACTTCAAGGTCTGAAGAGACCATCTGAGACATAGCATGACAGTTGGTTCTTACACCTATTTAAACATCCAGATTTTCAGCATCAGTCATTCAAAAAAGCTATGCAGGAACAGGGACTACACAGACAAAGGTACACTAAATTCATCTCAGGCTTGACTTTATTAAAGGAGACACTTTCTTTTGTATTAAAGTACAATACTTTTTCATCTCTTGTAATTCTTCCTAAGACTCAGGACATTATTTAATCAATTGTTGGAATCATTTAATTTGCTATATTTAAGATGATAGTGCTCAGATTAAAAGTGTTTTCAAGTTCTGTGCTTTAAATCTGAAGGGGAAAATGACGAAAAATGCAGTATAATTAAATGTAAGAATTAAGAGCTATTATTCTTAATTCTCTTTTTCACATAATCTCTTAACAGTAAAGAAAAGTTATTCTGGTATATTTTCCTACTAATGAGAGTATTACATTCTTGTAAAATATTTTAATTATTCTCTAGGTTTTTAAGCATTAATTTTTAAACTTTGCACAGCTTAACCGAAAAAGCTGATAATGGGAAAACCTTGATATATTCCTGGTAAAGCTGTTTTACATTGACAGCCCAAAAGCCAGATCCCATCTTCTGCTAAATTCTGTAGAAAGCATCACTCCAGGAATAAAAACCCCAGCTTATCACTCTGATTTTTCAGAATCATTCCATTAGCACATCCACAACATGCACACCTAAAAATTGAAGGCTCAAGCTGAAAATTTTTATTATAGCAACCGTGGAACCCACACCACGCATTGGAACGTAAAATGAAGTTTAAAAATTGCCCCATTACTTTGCTGTAGAATGGGATAGGAAAGGGAACGAGGCAGGAAACTTCTCTAGTGAGACAGTCTCAGCATTTCCCTTTCCTCCTCAACTGGGTCATGAAATGAGGCACCTCTTTCAGGGTGCTTCAATCTATCCATAACAGAGAGCCAGCACAAACCATTTGAGATCTCCATGTGGTTGAGACCTATTCTGGCATACTCTCTGCTAAAGATGAACATCAGTAAGTGGTGTGATGATGATGCTCGATCTTGGGACAGTTACAGATCTCTCCGTGATTTCATGGAAAGCAGTTTAAATACCAGGTCTACTGTCTCCCAGATGAATTCCAGAATCATCAGAAAAGACTTAGGCTTCCTATTACTAGCTCTTTATGGTCCTATGATGTTTACATGCCTGGCTGTGTGATGGATTAAGAAGTGGAGTGAATTCTTATTCTATGGACATTCTCTCTCTTTGGACATGGAGAAGAGATCTTATTCCTCTTCAGGCTAAGCAGAGTCAACAACACATATCATCTCCCTCTCAACAGGTGTTTATATTCCCCATATTTCCAGAGTGTTCATCTAATGACTTAATGTGCCAAAGAAGTGAACAGCCTTGGAAAGCATTGATAATAAACTGCTGTCTCAAACAGACTAGGACTTTGGGCACTGGTAGGCAGGTGAAATACAACAGTCACAGGAATACTGTAAGAGCCCCTGGATGCCTCTGTGCTAGTGCATCCCACACCTTCAGGTCTATGCTCAGGTGATGTCTTCCTCCTCACAGCAGGCTAGAAAATATTTCTGTGCACAAACAGGCAAAATGTAAGAATGAAGATAACCTTCTGGTAATCTGGTTTCTCAAAGAGAGTGCTATCAAAGAGTACATTGCACATTCAGAAATAGATTTATTTTTTTTTACTAAGAAAAATATCAAGCCTGTGATCAGTGGTCTTTTACACCAATAGCATCAATCTCTAGATTAAATCAATCCATCACTTAATCTACATAATCTCAGAGGAGCGACATTACTTCAAGTTTGTGGGAGAGAGAGCGCAATTGCACAGCCAGAGTTGTTCTCCTCCTGTTCGTTCTTTCTTTGTAAATGCATATGCTAACTGGGAATTTGAATCTGTTGTGGAAAACGTAGTCTCCTTTATGACATTTAATGTCATATCAGGCATTTAATATGTACATGTCTGAGAAGGATACACTTGTGAAAATTTACCACTGAAGTCAATTACAGTTTTGTTTCTACCATCTCTTTAATCTCCATACTTTATCAGTTGTGATAGTTGAGAAAAAATTCCTAGCAATTGCTCTGAAGCTACGTGCTCTCCATTTCAAAATAATTTGTGATCTATTTCTTGATCTCATAGTGATTTATCTTGTTATTTATAATATAAAAATTCACATTGTATCAGAAAACTGATTGTCAACAGTAGTGGTAAGTTCTTCACAGCAACGTTTCAAAGACTGGGTACTTCCAACACAGATCAAGTGGCAGCAGGCAATAAAACAGGAATTGGTGTAACATTTGGAAAATGCTGTCTTCAAGTACTTGAGAGAGCCTGTTTCACTTCTGGAAACACATCAACTTTATATATAACAGAAATTACGGAAAGTGAAAAACTTTGTTTAGGAGACTATTGCTTTTCATTACCTTTCAATACATTTTGCTGTCAATCATAGTAACTTGCTGTAAAAAAAAGAAACCAACAACTGGAAGAGATCTGGATGTATTCAGGCAGAGATCGCAACTTAAAACCCATTGTAAAGGTTTACGTGGCATTTACCTGCAGGCAAGGGGGTGATTTCATTAAAATTGCTTACAGCCAAGTTGAATATTAAGATAGTCCATGTTTATGTACTATCACAGACAGCTATATGTGATAGTTTTAATTTAAATATTGAGATTTACCATGGAACAGGTCTGTAGTGTTGCACATGGTTACGAAACACAGCAGTAAAACCCGTAATGAACAGTGATTGCTTAGCTGGGCCTATAGCCAGTAAACCCAGTCTCCCCCCCAGCTCACTTTCTCTTGTTTTCTCATCAGAGTAATCACACCAACTGCAGCAGAGCTTTCACCAATCCATATTGACATATATTAAGTATATATTCAACACGCCTACACATACAGAAAAGAGGAATAGATTAGACTCAGTGCATGCACTTTCAGCAATGTATAGTTCCAACTTATTAAGTACAATTTAAAGAACACCCAAAATAGAAATTAGAGGCCAAATGGTATCAACAGAGAATTTTAATCGTCTTCACCATTGTGCTCCTTAGTAAACATTTACATTTTGAAATTAATTGGTCACTTGAGTGAGCAGATTCCCTGCTTTTAAAAAGCTTAATAAGCACACTTTTTTGTTTCTAATAGCTATCGTACAATTTTTGGAATGCTCAAGATAGAAACAGCAATATCTTTACTATACAAATTAAAGCGTAACTTTTGAACACTTTCAACTAGGCTTCCTCATTCATCTTCATTAATTATCAACTAATTATCAACATAATGAATTATACATTAGATTTTGCAGGGGGAACGGTGCCTGGGTTTGCAACAGTTGAGGCTAATGACTAGACTATGCAAGAATAGGGCTTGCTATGACTATAGGGCTATGCAAGAATTGACCAGTGGAGCTCTACCTCTCTTAGCAGTTCAGTTATTATCACATTGTATTGATCTTTTTTGCTACATCATTTGAACAAGATGAAGTCTATTAACCTAATAACAGTAGTAAGACACTGTTGCCTGTAGTAAAAATGAACTGAAAATTTCCTACAAAGTGTCTCACTTCCTAAGACTGGGGGTTTTTGCTTGCTTGTTTCCTTTAAGGAAACATGTTTCATACCACTCTACTTGGCTTTCCAGGAATTTAGCATTGATAATGTGCTGCTTAATTATAAATGAAAGAACTTCTTTTCATAGTAACATAAGGATCAGTATCCACAACAATCCTTCAAAATGGTTTTGAATTGTCAGCTTAGAAAGATTGCAGTACAAATGTCAGTCTGAAAAATAACGTAGCGTGCATCATTTGCTAGGTAGGACAGGAAAAGCTTGGATGACTGTGAAAAAGGAGTATTGGTGTTCATTTCTAACATAGCTTTGTTCTTGCATCTTATGTTATTTAATTTCCATAGCAACTCACAGGAGCAAGAACACAACATTTTCAGAGAAATCTGAATTGATACAGTTCACAAAAGAGACACCACGGTACACTAGGAATAGTACAGAAAATAAAGCCAGGGAAATTCTGTTACCAGACACTCAAAGTTCAAAAAAATCCATATCAGATTTCCACAAGTTACAAGCATCCTATAAAGTACCCATTGGCAATGTTTATACCATGATCTTTATAGCATTATAACCCCGGATCTGATAAACTGCACGCATCAATACTTTAAGTTACTACTGAGGAATCAACTTTGCTCTCAAATCTTTCCATCATGCCTAAACTGAAAAAAACCCCAAAAACCTAAAACCCCAAAGCCAAACCACATCAGCAGAAACTTTCAGAATACTTGTAGTAAAATGAATGGCTTTTAATCCTCAATAATCATGTTAATATAATTGGTTACAATCTGCTGATGCTGTACTTGCACCTCTGCTTATCTTTCCAAGGATAAAAGAAATTAAAATTTGAAGTCTAGAAAGAAGGACAATTATATTTTCTAAGTACTGAATGACATCGTGTAAGCTATCATATTTGTCAGCTGTTGGGAACAGCCATAGAAAATGCTGACTTGTGAGAAAAGTACAATTTCCAAAGTGCTAAGAAGAAAACTATACTGTTTTTTTCAGTCTAGCTTAGAAACCTTATCTGGTACTGCACAGTTTGTCCAAGGTTACAGAAAAAAACTACCTAAATAAAACTGACAGCCATTTATGTTTCAAATTCTTTAAGGGCATAAAGCACAAGTGTTATTTAAAGTTTGCAGCAAGACACTCTAACATCATTTTGACAGTTTGCAGTTGATCTGCGAACTTCATTGCAGATCTTAAGATAAGCATCTCAAGATAAGCAAACACAAGCCTCTGAGACAAAGAAGGTATTCTGCTTGTCAAAGTAAACCAGTTCAAGAAACAGTGAGGATAAAAAGCATGAGATTCGTCCTTGAGGAGCAACGTGTGGCTGCTCTGCATTACCTTTACGGTACCCAGGCGGGCAGGTGAAAGCCGGCACCCTCGCGTTCCGATTTCCATTCCGGCAGGTAAACGCTTTGAGCGCGTTACACTGTTTAAGCGCTGTAACGTTAAGCCTACACAGTCTGCTTTTATTATGCTCAGCCACAAAACAGTTCACAGATTTCTTCTTTATTATCGCTTACAAGACGAAAGAAATTCTAATACAAAACAACGCCACCGCCACATTAACCTTAGGCAATTTGCTTGTTATCATGCTGCACGGCTCGACTACAAAGAAAAACGGTCATTACCTGTGTGAAGAGAACCTGTGATTAGCCTGAGAAGGTACTGGGCAAATTTCAATATTTCACGCTTACACCGCTTCCTACAGCCACTCATCTTAAGCAATAAGGTATTCCTCCGGGAAGAGCCAGAAGACTTTGCCAATGAGGAGAACAGTTCCTGCCGGCAAACTTCTGGGGGCAGTTTACAGCCTTCTCAACTCCTCGCCTCCTCACGGCCCACCGAGCTCCCCCCCGACCCCCTCCTTTTCCTCCGCGCTGCACCTCTGCCGCCCG